>VDFB02271358.1:298417230-298455887 GCA_007258455.2 Sequoia sempervirens
TCCTCCTCCTCTCCTCCACCCACCACCTACTCTCTGCCTGCCACCTCCCCCTGTCTCTCCACCCCTGGCTACTATACTACTGCAATGGGCCCTGGCTCATCTGGAAATGTGAATCATGGGAATCGATGTGTGTGGAAATATACTAAATACTCATCTGACATCCCGGCATCTATCACCTCTGGCTTGTATGCCCATACCTCAGACTATAAGCTAGAATACTCTGTATAAGCCACTTGGTAGGTAATACATCATCCCCATCCAGGATCATCCTTGCGCCGTCCATAGTGAGCAATGCCCTGTTGCATCCCCTGTGTATACCCGTACTACCTCTGAACTCACAAGGCCAAAAATATCTCAATAATAAATGGGGTCCTACCTATTAGATATCGGGGCATGCAGACAAAGGGCATCTCCAAATGATCTATGTCCCAGGGGTCACAATTTGTGTACGACCTCCATATCACTGAATCCACATCATCCAGCACGCGCCGCCAGTACTCCAACTTTCCCAACTTGGGCTAGACAAGTGCACCTGAATACACATATACATATGGCCTACCTAGTGGCCTAGCCCTAGCACAGTCTGGCCTCGTAATCACAATATGCTCCCATGCTCAGATCTGGAGCAGAGTCACACCGCTGGCCAAACTCGTTGACCCTCGGTATACAACTTGATGTAGATCATGATACAAATGGGCCAAAAGGCAGCTCCCCCAGGCATACCTCCGTGGCTACGTCACCATCCACTCTAGCATCCTACCCCACCCAACTGAAAATCCCTTTGACCGATGGTCCGGTCCAAGGAAGCCTCCAATGAATGCAGCCAACACAACAACTAAGGCTGGATATCTATTGAAATCCGCCCACGACACCCAATATCCGGCTATCGCCATATCCCCGCAGATCCTCCTCAGTGCCTCTGTCCCTCCTATCTCCTTGTGGTCATAAACCACAAGGGCACCTACCACAGGAATCCCTACAATCCTATACACATCCTCGGGTGTGACGGTCATCTCACCAGTCAGAAAATGAAAGGTGTTATGATCAGAATACCACCTCTTTGCCAATGCAGTCAACAATCCCCTGTTGACTCGAATCCCTCGCGGGATAGTCAATAGGGATCCCAACCCACAGTCACCTATCCACTGTACCTCTGTTGGAGTCAACTCTCCTACTCAATCCCAACATATCGGAAAACACTCTCTTATCTGGAGGTTGTCAAACACCTCCTATTTTTTTGGTCATCATAAGGATAATTAATCAGACTCATACCAATTACTCATATCATGTGCTCTATCTATCAAGTGACCCATATCAAGTGACCCATATCAGTGACCCATATCAAATTGACCTCTATCAGTGACCCATATCATACAATCAATCAGATCATGCAATCATTGCTACATCTATCTATCTGCATATCAAAATCAATCTACTCTATCATCATGTTACTATTTGTTTTCTTTCTCAGGAAAGCAAATTTATCAACGATCAAATCATTTTCTTATTTGTACTTCAGTCATGAATGCAAATATGTTTAAAAACCATCATCTACTATTTGGTTTCTATCACAGAAAACAAATTTATCAGAAGTTATATCAAGCATATACTCTTTGTTTCCTAAAAGCAAAGTTATCAAACAATACATCAATCATTCTACTCTTTGTTTTTCATTCAAAAGAAACAAAGTTATCAGCTACCTACTCGTTGTTTTTCATTTGTGGGAAACAACATTATCAGTCATCTACTCTTTGTTTTTAATTTTTGGGAAACAAAGTTATCAGTCATCTACTTGTTGTTTTTCATTTTTGGGAAACAAAGTTATCAGTCATCTACTCTTTGTTTTCTATTCGGGGAAGTAAAGTTATCAGTTAATCATCAGATTTTCTATCATTTCTATCCATATCAGCATGATGGCAAACTATTTTTTCTATCTATTGACCAAGGAAGCAATGTAGACCATCATTTTTCATCACAATGGCATTCTGCCAAAATTTTCCCAGATGCGCTAATCTGCACCTCAGATGCGCTGAAACTCATAAGTGCTATAGTTTACCTCAAAAGTGCTAAAACTCCGTATGTGCGGTTTTGCACCCGAAAAGCACTAAAGTTTTCCCTATAAGCGCTAAAACCCTATATGCGCTAAGTTACCTCGCGGATGCGCTACTTCATACCCTAGATGCGCTAATCCCTAAATGCGTGACTCTGTTCCCTAGATGTGCTAAAGTTTTCTAGCCAGGTTTTCACTCCTATAAGCACTAATCTACACTTCGTATGCGCTAGAAAACCTAAAATTTTCCCTACACCTCTATGTGCTAAAGAACACCCTGTATGCGCTACAGAAAAGTTCTTGAATACGCTAAAACAGACAGTCGTATGCGCTAAAACGACATTTAAAAATTTAAATCCGCGTGAAAAATGTAAAAAAAAAATCAAAATCACAAAATTTCAAAGCATAAAGGGTTTAATCGACTCACCGGTGGTCCATACACAACTGGTCTCTGAAATCAACAGGCCCGCTCGAATCTATGCGTGTGAAATGGGATCGGCATCTTGCTATGTCACTGTTAGATCATCTAAATCACTATAGCAAAAGAGTGAAAATGACTTCCACTTTCACCCTTTTTACCTTATATAGGTCAATTAAGGTGGGTTTTTGGTGACATTTTATTCTTTTCACTTTACATTTTTCACCAGGGGCATCTTTTACACCGATTATTGGGAGCTAAATCACTGAATCACCAGCAGAATATCATCATCTAATCTAGTTTTTTCATCCTCTGTGATTTACCTCCCGAAGGGGCATCATCAGCATCAGCATCAAACACATATCAAGGGCAACAAAAAATTTATTTTCTTTGAAGCAATGCATTTCACACATCACTTCAAAGAGGGGCAAAATGTATATGTCTAAAAATGGTCATCAAGCTTGTTAATTAATTAAATATTATATTTAATTAATCCCCTAAAGTCATCTACATATAAATAAATTTAATTATTTATTTATATTGTTCACTTTTATAATTCTTCTACCTTAATTAAATAAATAACTTTATTTAATTATTACCATCTTTCATATTCCTCTTAATTAAATTAAATAAATTTTATAATTTATTTATATTAATTATCATGTTATTCTAAATTTGAATATTTGAATTCAAATAATGGAATATTCCTTCAAACACCCTCTTCATCTCATAGTTAAATTAATTTAATACCTTTTCTCACTCCACACATAATTAAATATTTTAAATATTTAATTACCTTCTAAATTCATCTCTCACACATAATTAAATATTACTTATTTAATTTTGCGAACTTCTAAATTCATCTCTTACACATAATTAAATATTACTTATTTAATTATGTAAACTTCTAAATTCATCTTCACACATAATTAAATATTACTTATTTAATTATGCGAACTTCTAAATTCATCTCTTACACATAATTAAATATTACTTATTTAATTATGTAAACTTCTAAATTCATCCTCACATATAATTAAATAAGTTTATTTATTTAATTATGAAATTCATTCTCAACTCATTCTTCAAATGGCAACCTTCTTTTAGTTCTGAATGAAAAAAATTGAAGAGGAAACCTTCTACTTCTCTCTTAACTTTCAAAAATCTCTCACCGTTCATCCCGACAAGCTTGATCTGAACCGTTGATCATAACAGTCAATCAAGTTCTTTCAAAAACTCTTTAAATACATGTGCAAATCAAAGCATTGGTTACACACGTACACATAGATATAGATATACGCTTATACATTCGCATTCTTAGCAATAATTTTCTCATATCATAGCATAATCGTGCATCTTAGTATAGTATGCATTTTAATTTAAATCTCATCCTCTAGTAGTCCATTTCGTTGAGCTTGGCATCATAAAATCTGAGAGCAAACTCGAAGTAATGAAACGCTGGAGATAGAGAGCAATAGAACAATTTTGAAGAAGCTGCCATAAAGAGTTTGTTTATTCTTCTTTCATTTTCTTTGATATAAGGTTTTATTGTATGTGTTTTGAATCTTTTATAATAAGTATATTTTCATACACACAGTTGGATATTCTTGTATTATAACCTTGGTCATGTCTACTTTGTTTGGTCTGTAGGGAGGGTGTTTTACATGTCTTGTTGACCACATAGGAAGGCTTTCCTTTCTATGTTTTGGTCTAAGGTGTTTGAAATATCTTAACTACATTTTAAATGAGGTTTCATATGTTAGGTGTGAACAATAGTACTCCTATCTGATTGTCGAGTCAAATTCCATCACACTAGGTACAAAGCCATCCCTGTTATGTATACCTTGATGCATCATTCCTACGTGTGTTATCAAACATAAGGTAAGTAATCCCTTTTAAAATCCCAATTCGTGATAAGAAAAGCACCATCATCATCATCATCATCTCTAATAAAGTCTCGTAGATCATGGACTTGTTCGATCCTCTTGTCATCATCTCATTTTTTCTTTTTTCCCTCCATCCTACCATGGTACCATGATAGTTAATCAAAAACATCACCAATGCATCCATCCTGCATCCACAAACCGCTAGCATGCCATATATCATCCATATCATATCATAATAGGAAACACTAATCATCTCACATGCATTGCATTTCATTATTGCATAATATAGATTGGTTATTCTAAGCATCTCATAAACCATACATTTGCATCCATTGCATAATCATAAAAGCATCAACATATTGTCCATATAAGCATCATCATATCATCCATTTATGCATCATCATATCATCCATACGAAAGATGCTGAAAAAGAAAAGAAAAAAAAAGAGCATGTCATAACATCTCATAATCATCATCCATTAGAGACATAATATAGATCTGTTAGTAAAAGCACATTAAAATCATTTGCATATCATAAACATTTGCATCCATACTCCATACATCATCATAAAAGTTCATGGAGATAATACAAAAGAGAAATGCATCCATAACATCCATAAACATTTGCATAAGCATACATCGCATCATATAGAATCACGTCACATGTAGAGTTCATCAGGTACATCCATCCATAAATGCATAAAAAAAGTAGACACATCACATAAATGAATCAATCATATATATATCAAAATGTAACTATCATGGTACAAATTAGGATCAAGTGTGTATATATCAACCAGTGTACAAATCCCCATGGGGCTATCAAAAACAGAGCTTGTGGATCTCAAAAAGAATCAAGTGTCATCAATCAAAACTGTGTGAGCTAGCCCTGATGGTTGCTCCCCTCATCCACCTATCTCTCAGCCTGGTCATCTAGCTGTCTCATGTCGATCTACTAAGAGTACTTTGGTACCCAATATGTTGCAGGTACAGCCTACCGATAGTGAAGCCTATAATACTCAGCCTCTTGTACTACCTCATGGTGCATCCACGCGAGGACTATCCTGCCCTATGATGAAGCAACCATACTCTCTAGCTATTGTCTCCTACCAACCTCCTAGGCCAGCTACAACTTTGTCACTTGCCTCTACTAGTAATCATGGTCTCGCTCTATCGTGAGGGCCTGGACCTACTACCTAGCCTAGTCCCTCTCTGCTATAGTTGTCTGTAACTACCCCTGTAAACCCTACACCTGCCCCTGAAGCTACTGAATCTAGGCATCTTGTGGGTTAGGCTATGGTGGCTACTGGTCTCTCGATGGTGGTTGATGGTCTCTCAGTTGTGGCTATTGGTCCCTCGGTGGTGGTTGTTGGTCTCTCTAACCTTGATCATGCTGCCATGGAAGTGGCCCTCCTCCTCCTACTCCTCCACCTCCTGGTGTTGGTAGAACCTATCCCCTCCTAGATGTCCTGCCTAGGGGTCTCCTCTGAGGTAGTACTACTCCTAGGACTGTGAGTTGAGGTGGAGGCCTAAACCAATCATTGTAGGCACATGTAGTACCTAGATCCACCTATCCCTATGTGTAGGCCCATGTCCTAGCTACCAATTGCCTAAATGAATCAACTGCATCAAATGTTGGGATCATCCAGCCCCAAGTAGTCTCTCCAGATGTGCATGAAAAAATAGCAACATACAGATCATTGGGGTGATCCTGAACATCCTTGAACTGTCTTGCCACCCTGTCTAGTAGGTAGCACTCGACCATGGTATGCTCATGCCCCTACATAAGTCATCCTTAGCAAGTGTATAAGAGCTGCTATACATCATCATACCAAGCAAGGCATATGTAACCATGGCCACCAAGTAAACATTGTCATCTCATCGATAACACAGTGCCAATGAGGTAGGTTGAGTTGTCCTGTATGTGTAAAGGTGAGGCTGCCCCTATACCTCCAAAATTTTGGGTCATCGAGCTCAACATTGACCATAGTAACCCTCGGTCGAAGCACGACTGTGTGCTCCCATGCCCAGATGTGCAATAATGTAACACTGATACCAATTGCTCTATTGTCACAATAGGTGAACTCGTGAAGATCATGATATAATGAGGCCAACATCACTAGTCCACTTCCAAATAATGTCCTCTCCCAGAGCATCTGATCCCAGGCCAAGCCCCATCCCAAGTTGAAATATCTGCCCCATCGGTCTAGAGCCACTAATCCTAAAATAATCGCAGCAACGATCAACTTGAAAATTAGCACTCGGTGTCTGTAGTAGTCCATATCAAGCTGGCCCTCAGAAAGTGTGAGCTCCTCCACCTCCAGGATCTCAAAGCATGCATCTCCGATAGCATCAGTGTCATAGACCATTTGCTCATTGTGGATGGGCAACTGCAAAATGCACCAGACATCCTCTAATGTAATGGTCGCCTCGTCGGTGGGTAGGTGAAAGGATGGTGTCTCGCTATGTCGTTGCTCAGCCAAGGTGGTCATCATCGCCAAGTGAGTCCTAACGGTAGGCGCATAGGAAATGTACCATAGGCCGATCTCACCTAGGTGCTTCTATCGCAGCTCATGTAATCCGCTCAGTCTACTCAATACCGAGGGTCGGTGCTTGCGTGATAGTATAGGCTCTCTGTCCTCCTGCACTCAAGAGACCATAGCATCAAAATTCATAAAAAAAATTGACCTCATTTGGAGTTTTCAACACAAGAATCATGATTGCATCGCTATTTGCAATGGTGTCACCCTTTAGAAACTCAAAACAATGACACTTGACCCCTTCAAAATGCAAATCAGGCCACAACGTCGCTATTTGCACACACGGGCCTATTTGACCAAAAACCCTAAAACCTAATAGAAGTGTGGCATCGCCATTCACACTGGCATTGCCCTTTACAGTTTGGAACCTTAATGCTAAATTGTGATGTAGCATCGCAATAAATAATAGCAGCGCTATTTGACCCCTAGCATCGTCAATTATGCATTTTTAGCATTGCTATATAGCGATGTTGGACAAGTTTGACCTTTTAAACCATAATAAATGCACTAAAAAATGAAATTAAAGGTTGGGTTAGGATCACATACCGCTAGTCCTGTGCTTGGAGGTCACTGGTGCACTCAAACTCACTCAAAAATGTGTCAGGGAAGCACTCTTTGCATCATTCTATAGGAGGGTCAAAGCTCAAAACAAAGGATTTCTCAAAGTGTGAATGTGAAAATGAATTGAAAGTGACCCCTCCAGGGCTATTTAAGGATGAAAATTAGGGTTTTTTTTCCCCATTTTAGCTATCAAACTAGGGTTTTGTGCCTCAGACCCCATTGATCCCAACCGAAGCTCATTTCAGGTCTTTTTCTCATGTTTTGGCACATCTTTAGCATCCTAGAGCCTTTTTGGACCCGTCGAGCGAATTGTCCTCTTTTTTTGAGAAATCACCCAAAAATCCAAATTTTCGTCCAATCCCTCGAGGGGGCAGTATACTGGCATAATTCTTCCGCTGAGGCAGCAATGAGGCATCCAAAAAAACTATTTGTTTTTTTCAAATTGGCAAGGTTATTCTTTGAGCCAACACAGCAGGTACATTGCTTCAAAGAGGGGTAAAATGTAGACATTCAAATTATCCTGATTGATATCGTGCACCCGATCTTGGTTTACTAACATAAGTTCTTCCTAAATAACTTCTTTACTAACCATTTAATTGAATAATCTTTATTTGATTAAATTCATCCTAATTCCTCTCTTAATTAAATAAATCAACTTTATTTGATTAAATCATCATCTTCTTTTAATTAAATAAATCATTTTATTAATCCTAATGTTCCTCTTTTGATTAAATAAATCATTCTATTTATTTAATACTAAATTCATCTCCTTTAAATTGAATAGATTAACCTTTATTCGATTTAAATCTAATATCATCTCTCTTAATTAAATAAATCAAACTTTGTTTAATTAAATCTAATGTTCATATTTCTCTCAATTGATTTAAATAAATCTAAAAATCTAAATCAAATGTCATATCAACTAATTTCCATCTAAGTTAATTAAATCCTAATTAACTCTAACTTTAATCCTCAAATCCTCTAGATTTTGCAACTTGCACAAGTAAATCAATTTATTTGATTTATAAATTCTTCTATTTCCATTCAAAAGGGCATCACTTTGGAATATTTCATTTTGAAATCTCCCTCCAAAAAGGACTTGTCCTCCAACTTGACATTTATAACTCTTACATGTCATTTTTCTTGAGCCAAGTGGCATTAACTCATCTTTCATCTCTTCCTCCACAAGCCATCTTTCAAATTTCAAATTCCACCTAATTGCATTTATCATGCACATTGATCAAATTGTGCTCCACCTCTCTTCAATAGCATGTTGACAAGTGGCACATTGTTATTGGTTCATCTTTAATCCCACATCCTTCATGTTTCTCATTCCTCCATCCTTCTTTCCTATAAATGGAGATCTCTTCTATTGATTTTGGATCCACAACTTTATGCAAGATTACTATCTACAGATTTGGAGCAAGTTCATCCACCATTTTCATAGTTTTTCATCCATCTTAGCTAGGTTATGGTCAAATTTCATCAAGGAGCACACAAGATCATCAAAGATTTACAAGGAATTGAGAAAGGGCTACTTTCCACATCAAAGTAGCACCAATTCCCCCATGGTATGCTTGTTTGAATGCTTAGAATGAGTTTTATTAGCTTTCATTTGATTAATCTCACTTTGTTTCTTGTTCTTGAAATTTGAATGAATTTCATGGGGAATGATTGTTTTAGATGTGTTTAATGACTAACATTCGATTGTTTGATCATGTTTGAGTAGGTCTAGACCAACCATTCACATATTTTTTTAAATTTTGGGTAATTTTTACCCTTTATTTAACCTCCTTTTATTTCATTTAATCCCTTTTGTTTTGCAGGCCGTCATTTGCACCATGTTTATATATTTTCCTCCATTAAAAAGTCATCTTTCATGGTTTTTCATGCTCTATTTCGTGGTACCCTCCATTTTTCCATATCAAGAAGTCACCTGAGGCCCCTTTTTCTTCCCCATCTACCCTCTTGAGGGGGAATACCTTGTCATTTTCCTCCATTCCTCCATCTTGTCCACTCCCTTGCAAAACTGAGGCACCTCCCTTTCTTTTTCCACGATTAAGAACCTTGCGAAACTTCTCCCCCACTGGGGCATCGTCTGATAGTCCTTTTTCTATTAGGTCATCTGCATTTTATTTTTCTTCAAAGCACTATTATTCTAATAGTATTTCGAAGAGGGGGAAAATGTAGACATCCGAATTTGACCAACCCCATATGGTCAAATTCATCCCCTTTATTCTTCTATCCCGCATCCCTCATCTGTGTTAATTAAATAATTTATTATTTAATTAATATTCCCCTTTTCTAATGTTCCTAAGGTATTTAATTAAATAATTAAATACTTTATCCTTTGTCCCCTCTCTTCCCTAAATTAAATAAATACTTTAATTTATTTAATTGTCATTTGGCTTTATGAATTTAAATCATTTTTAAAGTCACATTTTTCTCTCTCCTTGTCCCATCCTCCATAATTCTCTTTAATCTATATTAATTTAATTAATCTATGAGTAATATGTGCACGCCCCTAATCAGTATTAGTGTCACATCCTCCATAATTATCCACTTTCCCTTAATCCTCCATTAGCCTACTTAATCCCTTGTTTGCACAACCCTAATTATTTGATTAGGTCAACCTAATCCTTATGCCATTTATGGCATACCCCCAAGTGAACCTTCATTAATTTCTTTCTCCTTTTGCATAAGGCAATCCATTCCCCATGTGAATTTAAAATTCACATTTATTCTTACTATGTCTTTTTAGGAATTTTTAATTCCTCTCCTCTTCACTATGTGGATATTTGAGGAATTTTAAATTCCTCATACATCACATCACCCACATGGGGATAAGGACCTCCTTTATGAGGAGATCTTGTCCCAATCCCTAGGTACCATAAGGTACCTCTACCTCACCTCCCTTTTGACACCTCACCAAACACATGGCAAGATGTGATGGCTTGTGAGTCCTCAACTCACCCTATCCCTTGATCTTGTCCATGGTGGCCTCATCCTAGCCCTTCATTTCTTAGAGGCATTGCCCCTAAAATTAGAGTATTTTTCCCTCATTTGGAACATTCAACATTCAACATCAACTCACATTTGCACTCTAACTCTCAAGCACTCAAGCCAAGCCATAACCTCCATTGTTGCAACTTCATTTACATCCATATTGTGCATCTATCAAAATACCCACTTGTATCATTGCATTCCCCATCTCATACTCATTTTTTTGCACTAGGTGTTATGTTAGTTGCCATCTGAAGGAGCACACAATCAAACGAATCAATAGGGTCAACTAACTCATCAACTTGGACAAGGTAAAACACTCTCTTTATCTTTTCTTTTGTTCAAGTTCAACTAGGCTAATCGTTGAGGTGTTTTTTGTGTTTTCCTTGTTTGCATTCCAGTTGTTTTGCATTTTAGACTAGGAATTCACCTGCACGCACCTAATATTCAATTTGAACCAACTTTGACAAAGCTTGTGTTATTTGTTAATTTTAAGCCCAAAAGATGAAGTGAGTTTTCCTAAAATAGAAAATGAAAGAGGGAAATGGATGCTTCAAGCTATTACAATAAACATTTAAAAATGATTTTCAAGTTCAATTCCCACTTCCAACTCAAAAATTATTCAAAAACTATTTTTTATGCTTCAATGTTGCAAGTTCGTTGTGCAAGAAAAATTGCCCTTTTATTCCTTCTGAGATTGGAAAAGCTTTAGCTAAGACCACAAGAAACATTTGAAAGCTTACCAGAAAAGAAAGAAGACCACCATTATTCTTCCATCACTGACCTATTTTTTCTTTTGCAAGAATAGGGGTTGAGAAAAGAGGTGACCATGCAGATTAGGGTAGGCTTAATATATTTTAATGATATAACATTAACCAAACACTAAACGTAGCATGAGATGGATGGCACCACATTGAGTTTTAAATTGGACGTAGATCATTGATACATTGTAGTTAATCAAAATTATGCAAGAGGAGAGCACACTGATTGGGAGGTCTTAGATTCTCCATAAGAAACATCAATGCATTTTGCTTCCTCTAGAATGGCCCACAAGGAACATTTGAATTCTTTGAATTGAGTGAAAGGAATGTCTTTGCTGCCTCTAACTTGCCAATGCATCAGCAGTCCACAAGTGAGGATACAAGGATTAACAGGGATACCAAGATCCTTCCCACTCACCACTGTGGACGATCATATTACCATGCATCCTAAGCTACTAAATTCCAAATGTATTTCCTTGATATTTAAGGATGTGCCTAAGTGGATAAAAATATCTAAGATGCCCCTAGAAGAGAAGTGGTTCAGAAGATTTCTACAAAGGACTTCGATCCACATACCAATTCATCATATTACAAAAGTTAGTAATACTTTACATCCCTTCATTATATTAGTCTAGCAATCTACTTTAAGCAACAATATTAATCCAAGACTTCCAGACAAAAATCAGGTGATTTTGTGTTGATAAGTGAAATATGAGGCTTGAAGAAGTGTACCAGTGAATGGCTTTATAAACTTTCAAGCTAATGCAAGTGGCAGGTGTAAACAGTGAATGGATTTTATAAAATTTCAAGCTAATGCAATTGGCAGGTGTAAAACTGAATTCCACAACCTTTAAAAGGAAAAAATCAACCAATTATGATAACTACTAATCACAAAAGAAAATCCAAAAAGCACTAAATCTGCACTTGTTAAACTTTTACAAACATTATCATATAAGTCAAATTGAACAAACCAAATATTCCATCCTCCTAGTGCCATTATGTAGATGTTGAATCTGTAAATGCTTAAAATTTGACATATATTAGCATGGTTAGTCAATTTAAACAAAGCAAATCAAACATCCCTATGAAATACTTGACCATGTTAGATATGCAAACAAGATAGAAAGAAAACAAGGAAGCTAAATGAAAGCATATGAAAACATGAATCAAACTCTATTCCATAGTGGGAGTGGTGCTCCTTTGATGTGAAAAGGATGTCCTTTCCCACCCCCTTGATAAGCTTCCAATGGACCAAATGTGATATAATGCAAAGATGAGTGATCAAGTGTAAGATGAAATGTGCCTATAGTGTAAATGCATAAGACTATGGATGGATTTCAAATAGAAGTGGCTTTTATTTATAGGTTGAAGGATTGAAGAATGGAGAGATGGGAGTGATGTGGGACTAAAAGAGAGCCAATGAGATTGGTACATTTGTCTCAATGCTAATGGGTGAGGATTGATCACACTTTGCATGTGTTTGAGATGTAAGAGGCATTAAATGCATGTTTGAGAGGCATGAAATGCATGTGGTTGAATTGTTTGGAGGGAAATTGTTTGAGGTTAGAAAGTCAAATAAAGGGATTCAATGAAGGAATATTCCCTAGAATATTCTTTTGAGAGGGAAAATGAGATAATTAATTAATTAAAAGAATTGATTTTCATGTTCAAGTGGGTTAGTTAATCAGGGGTTTTTTAAACTCTTGGGGAGTTAAAAGCTAGAGAATTTATTAATGATGATTAGAAGGTGATTAAGGTTAATTAATTTAGAATTTAATTAAATTTGAATGGGTTAGTGAATTTGATTTAAATTATTTGATTTATTTAATCAAATAAGATGACTTTGGGGATTTAATTAAGCAATTTGATTTATTTAATTAAATAAGAGGACTCTGGGGATTTGATTAAACAAATTGATTTAATTAATTAAACAAGAGGACTTTGGGGATTTAATTAAAAAAATTGATTTATTTAATTAAACAAGAGAACTTTTGGGACTTAATTAAATAAAAGGACTTTAGTAAATTAATCTAATAAATTACTTTATTTGATTAATAGAGGAAATGAAGTTAATTGATAGAAATTAGATGCATGATGTCAATTAAGATTATTTGCATGTCTACATGCACAATTTTGTTTTTGCATGTGGAATTAAGCACCTTTGAAAGTAGTCTCTGGATCCAACCATTATGAGGGACATGAGATGAATTTGATTGATAATATTGGGGTGACGTGGATTGTAGGGATGTGGGAGATGAACAAGTGGAATAAGAGGTGGGAGAGTTCATGGATTGGTAAATTGGGGATGAAGATGAGGAGCTTGAAAAGGATTGGGAGATGGGGATTTTGGATTTGGATGGAGTTGGAGGGATATTTTGGCAAAAGGCTTTGTCTCGCTTGTCAAAGGAAGGGGAATAGTAAGCAAGAGGGGATGGGGATTGGATAAAGGTGGGGAGGGTGGAAGTTTAGCACCAATGCCAAGCAGATAGATAAGCATGTCATCCTTATCATTATTAAAGTAGTGGATGAGGAGATGATTGGTGATGTGATCCCATGAGGATGATATAGGTGATGAGGGTGTGGGTGGGGTTTGAGGGGGACATTGGATGGGTGATTGGTGAAGATTTAGAGAATTTTGTCTAATGGATTCAAGGTGATCTGAAATATTCTCACTATCATCATAGGGATCATATTCGGGTTGGTCAACAAGGCTATCATCATCATCATCAATATGTTTGGGGTTGGCTTTGATTATTATTTTTGGGCTTGTTGGGTTAGGATATAGGTTCATGATATTAGATTGGGTTAGAATGGATGAAGGTGGATTAGAATAGATTAGGTTGGATGGAGGGTAGGTTAGATGGTTAGACATGGTTGGCTATTGATTGGAAGAGGAAATTTTAGGATTAGTTTTGGATGAGGATGGATTAGGGATGGATTAGGGATGGATTGAATATATGTTAGGGGATGATTAGGACAAGATGGGTGATTAGAATAATAAGGTATGAGGATGAATATGGAGGATGGGATTAGGCTTGGGATCAAATTTTAGGACCTTAAAATTATTTAATTTGATTAAAGATGATTCTCTATACTTAAGTTAGGGTAATGTTCTTAAGTAAGTGTTGATTTTATTTCTACTTAAGATAGGAAAATTTTTTAAGTAGGAATTGATTTGATTTGATTTGATAACTATACTTAAGATAGGCTAATATTCTTAAGCAGGTTTCGATTAAAGATGAAATCAAATTAAGGTCTTGATTTTTTATTGGGAGATTAGATTTGAAATGGATGATAGTGGATTAAGGATAGGATCCTTAGATGAATGATTTGGATAATGATGAAAGGATATGGGGTATGAAGGAGATTAAGTCCTTAACCAAATTTTGATGTTCAAAGGATGTTTTTTTATTAAGGATGGGATTTGGATGTTTGATTGACAAGATAAATAAATAATGGTTGATTTAATTTTGATGAGGATATATGGACTAGATTAGGATTGGTTGGAATGGGATTAGGTTGATAATGTGATTAGATTAAGATGATGATGAAGGGTGGGGATTAAGTATTATAATGAAGGATGCGGATTAAGGATGATGATGGCTAATTAAGATGGAATAATTGGGATAAATGGGGGTGATTAGGGAGATAGTTAGGATGATTATGGATAATTAAGAGGGAGTGGTGAGGATGATTATAAGGATTATGGATGATTAAGGTGATAATGAAAATGATTATGGCTGAATCAATGATGGGATGACTAGAATGAGATAGGATGATTTAGAGATGATGTCGATTAGATGATTGGGTATGATTAGGATAAGATGGGTGATTAGAAATATTATGGAAGATGATTAATGTTGATGGTCAAAACAACACAACAACATTTAACAAAATATCTCTATCATGTTTCTCCTAAAAAATAAAGATAACATTAAGTAATCTAAGTCCCAAGGTCCTAGTAGTTGGTTCTCAACTGTGCTGATCTTACTCAATGGCCAATGTAACTATAATATTCAAGGGGAATTTTTTGGTAATAAGGAACACAAACTGCATCATATCAATTATCCTACATTGGGGGGGGTAAATAAATGAAAAAAATAGATAAATCAAGGCTTCAGAATAGCAGAACATGAATAAAACTTCTTAACATCTAGACATGCACCTTAACAACAAGTGTTTCTTTATCCAACCAAAACCATAACATGATGTAATTCATAGAATAATCTACACCACTACATACATTCATAGTGTTAATTCAACAATCACAACCATTCACTAAAACTTCACTTCAAGATTTGAAATAGATCACTCACTCATTGCTAAAACCAAGTCAAATAGACATAAAATCAATTCCATTCACAAATAATTTAATGAAATAATCTTAAAATCTAGTTTCCCCTATTGATTTGCATCAAATAGAAAACATTTAGGCACAACAATTCACTGGAATATGGATTGATTATGATTCATTAACCTTATCAAAGATATCCAAACTTGAAAATAACATGTAAACTGTATAAAACTGTAAAAAGGTATCCAAGTTCAACAGAACTTTCAAAGTACCTTGCTAAAAACTTATGAAATCCTAAGACTATAATTCCTATCTACTATCATATCAGGTGGCTAATCTTTCTTCAATCATTTGACCTTTACAAAATAGAGAAAAAAAGTACATATAGGCACACCAGGCATAAGTTTCTCTCAATCAGAAACCTAGATCCACATATCAAGGAATTGGAACTACATGAAGGAACTAGACTGCCTAATCTTCAATTCAATAATTGATTGCCCTGTTGTCCAAAATCTAACACCCAAGGAAGAAGGTAGAACTAGCGGATGAGAGCTTTTAGTTCAACCTATGTCAAAACCCTACAAAATAGGAGAAGATAGGAAGTTGTCTATCAAGAAGAGAATATTTTGTTGCTAGCTCACTCATGCGTTACTTGGTCAAGGAGATACTCATCATAACTGGATAATACTTGTTAAAGGATGTCCAGATCAGGCCCATCTAACCAATTTTTCTAAAACTTGATTCTCTTCAACTCGACTGAGGTGAATTCTTAGATATCTTTCAATTTCATTAATTCCCTCATAGCAGCTTTTACTTCTTCTTTAATATCCATAAGCCTATCCAACAACAAGTCTTCTCCATCATCTTCTTTTTGCATCACTTCCTCAAATCTGCTACTCCACTTCTCCTTCAACTTATCTAGAGGAATACCTTCTTTGATCGGGATGTCCACATTGACTAGAATAGCAACAACTGCCTCCAATTCATCAATTTGTTCATTCAAGTCTTTACTAGCCTCTTGAACTTTGTTCTTATGCTCATAGATGAATTTGGATCTGAACCATATTATGTTCAAGGTCTTCTCAATGAAATATGGATTACCTTCTTCAAGAATTGACTGCTCTAGGAGAGTTGACTTAGGCACCTTTTCGATGTCCTTTAGTTTCTTGACATGTTCTCTATATTCTTCATCTTGTTTCTCCAAGACCTTAGCATGTTGATTCATATTCTCTACCAACTCAAGTGCTAATTCATGAAATTTAAAACTATCAACCAACACTTCACTAACCTCTTGATTGAGTCTATCAATCCAACTATCAAGCATCCCCACCTTATTCCTCATCTACACTAAGTCATCAGCTTCTTTCTTACTTAGTAAGATTGGGGTCTTTGGAGTAGCATCTTGTTGAGACACCGGAGTGGAGACATCTTTCAGGAATTTATGCAACTGATCCAATTGGGCTTTAAGTTCATCCTTCTTCTATTTATCTTTGCTCGTTCTATATTTGGTGGAGGAAGCTACCATATCAATAAGGTTCATTTGTTGATTCCTTTTAGGTCTCCCCAAATTGACAGTGCCCAATTGGTATTCAGTTATTTACATGTCTTCTTTGTCCTTATCCACCACTAGAATTGCACATTCACTGACAATCTCTCTTGCATCCGTGAGCTTGGTGGAATGAAGAAATCTAGCCTTCTTCCTGGATCTTTCCTTCTCTATTTCCTTCATCATTTCATCCCAATTGAGAGGTTGAGGTTGAACTATCTACTCTCTCTCAAGATCAAGCTTTAACCATGTTGGAGTAGCAAGAGTAGTGACCACTTGTGTTGAAGAAGAGGCAGCAGTGGCAGAAGATAGAGGTTACAATATGGTGGTCCTATGTTGAGAATCAACCTCTTGCACATTTTTTTGTTCCCTTTGCGCATCCTCTTGTGCCAACCTTTCAGTTTCTTCCTTATCCTTTTTCTCCTGCAACCTTTTGGCCTCCAGTTCCTTTTTCAAATGCTCTTCTTACAACCTCCTCTCCTCATACATTTGGTCTCTCTATTTCTCAAGCTCCTTTACCTTGTCCAATGCCTCTTTAGACCTATGTTCATATAGAGCAAGTTCTTCATCCTCTTTTTCTCTTTGTAGGTGTTCTTCATCATCCTTCATCTTGTGGGCTTCCTCAACAGCCTTGGATTTAGCCTCAAGGGTTTCTCTTTCTCTCCTTTGTCTAGCCTTATCCTCTTCAAGATCATGGAATTTTCTGCAGCATTGCCAATTTGTCTCTCTCCTCTTTAGTTTTGAATTCCTACTCTTTTTGTTGTTGTTGCTTAGCCAATTCATCATCCTTGGCTTTAGCCTCCAATTCTTTTTGTTTGACCAATGCATCAGCTTGTGCTTAGAATCAACCTCCTTCTATTTATCTAGTGCCTCAGCTTGTGCCTTGGCATCTGCTTCTCTCTTAGCATCCTCAAATAACTTCCATTGATCCTCTTCTATCAAAACATAATCAGTTCCTACATCCTCAATTTCCTCATGAGAGGCAACCACATTATTCTCCTTATCTGATTGAGTATTCTCAAAATTTGTATCTATGTCATGAATTTCAATCTCAGGTTCCTTCTCTTTCAAGATCTCATCTTGCTTGTGGAGGGTTCTCATAGGCATCTCTCCACTCAGTTGCTTTGTGATAAGACGTTGAATTGATGTTTCTCCTTCAATAGTTGTTGAGGCACTAGGTTCTGTTATGGCCTCTTCTCCATGTGCTTCGGGAAGATCCTGAGCAGGAATCATAGGTTCAATCTCCTCTCCAGAATTGGGAGGGAAAAACTCTAGGATCCATTCTTGTTTTTTTTCTCTTATACCCTTGAGTGGTGCCTATAGCCTTTCTCCTTTTAGAGGTCTAAGCTTATGGCTCCTTGATTCTCATAACCACCCATCGGATGCTCCTATCCAAGATTGGCCTTGCAATTTTCTTGATATCAATGGACTCCTCTACACTCCAATCTACTGGATCTAAGTCCTTGGTGTCCTCCTTTACCCCATACTCAACCACATGAGTGGGATGGGAAATCTTTCATAATTTATTCTTCTAAAATCATACTCATCCTGCAAATCTATCCAAAAAAATTCTAGTAGATTGAAGTTTTTATTAAAAACAACAAGCAAACCTTGCATCTTGTGCTTATGATCAAAATGCTTCATAGAGGTGTACAAGGCTAACCTCAAGTGGATCAATTCATCGCAAATCACCTTAGCTGCTACAATGTGTGCATAGCTATACTCACCCAACTTCATGGTGAATTTGTGGCAGCCAGTCTTGTGTTTAGTGGCAAAGTTGGTGTTAAGCCCCATGGCTTGGTAAATGAACTCCACTAAGACAATCCTATTGTTGCAGCACCTGGGTAGTAGATGAGGGTGGCCATCAAAACCAACCATCCTAAAATAAGTGAACTTGGGGTACTGGATATACCAATGTTCCCACTACAATAAAGGCCATTGCATCCCTGATCAATCTATAATCTGCATCTCCTGTTAGCTTGTTAATGATAACATACAGAAATGCATCATTAACTCTTCTAAAGTGTGACTCAGCAGTCTACAAGGTGAGTTGATCATAATGATCCCACACCTTTTTTTGTCCTTTGGCTTCTCCCAATATGCCCACTACATTCAATCTAGGAAAGATCCCCCTTCTGGCAGCTACATAAATCACATAAGTGGTCATAAAGAAATTATTGGTTTCTCTCACTCTAAGCATTTGGTTGTGTATGCATTCTGATACAATCATAGGCTAGTCAAATTGTTTCCTACCATCTAGGATGGTCTAAATGAAAGGAAACATCCACTCTTTAAACTGGGAGGCATCTCTTTTCCCAAACACCCTAGAGAGCATCATTATTATATCTCCAGTCTCCTTGTATAAGTCTACCCTTTTAGGCTGATCAAGAAGCTTAGCTAGGGACTTTTTCTCAAATCTCATCTAGTTCTTGTTCATATGAGTTTTTTTGGTTTCCTTCTTGTTACTATAAATTTGCAGTGCCTCTGCCTCATTAAGTTGCCTAGGAATTTTTGGAGTAGGTGTATTGAACATAAATCTTATCATTTGTGGGGTTAACTCAATGATAATTTTCCCCTGCAAGTCCACACATTATCTAGTAGGAAGATTATAAGCTCCACCTGTTGTAAGTATCAACTTTGTACATTGGACAGATAAAGGGAAGAGGGAAACATGTGCCAAACCCGATTGAACAATCCTCATTGTTCTTCCAATGACATCTTCACTGAAAGTTTCTTCATATAATTCTTCATAGTTGAATGGGCCCAAATTTGTATATGTAATATCTACCCAATCTAAGTCCACCTTGCTAGCTATGATGGTAGGACTTTTATGTTTATACCTCAAAGTATATGGGATCTGTTCCACCTTGATCTTCTTCATCTTAGCTCCTTTCCTTGAAATTTCTACAGGTTGGCTTCTTTGAGAAGCCTCTTTTGATGCTCCTAACATCTCTTATTTCCATAATAAAACCCTGTATTAGATGAAAAAAAGCATAAAAATATATACATCATCTAATACCAATCTTTACTTCCTCAGGACCAATTTCATACTTAGTCAAATTTCATATTCATCAAAATCAAATCCATAGAAGAATAAGGAACAGGAAACCATTTTAACATAAAGTGAGATCGAAACCAGAACTAGGATGAGACCAGAACCAGGATCGTAACATAAACCGAACCTAAAACCAATCAATAGTTCCAAGTTCGACCTCCACTCCAGTTCTGATTCCACTAAAGGGAAAGTTTGAAGACCAAAATCAACAGTAATTGGAAGCGGGATCATTTTGGGAATAAACCCCAATGCAAACACTTATGAGACAAGTTTATTCCCAAGTCCACTTCTACCAGTTTACTACTTAAAATGAAGCAATTTCTTGAAGAGGTGGTCACATGAGCTTAAGGACCTGAGTCACATGGGATAAAATGGGAATCTCAAATAAAGGGGCTTAACGTCACCCTTTAACCAAATAAAGATCAAATTTAACTCTAGGGTTGGATATTTGTAAAGGTCATCAAACAAACCCTAGTTTGCACGATGCGTCAATTCAGATAATTAGGGCATCAAAAACTGACAATAAAATCACTGAACCAACATGGAAATAAGATCAGAGGGGTCCCTAAACATATTTTAAAGCATTTAAAGCACATAGGACCCCATCAAACGAAACCCTAGTTAGAAACTAGGGCACGACAAAATGGACCTGCCAAGAAAATGATAGCAGAACAAAAAAGAAACAAACAGAAAGGCAGAAAAAAAAAATAGAAAACATAAAAGGACAAAAACAAGACTAGAAACACACCAAGGAATGAGCAAAGATTCATAGGAAAAGGTCCTGTGATGTGCAAGAACACCACGAAGACAAACACAAATGGGAAAAGAGAGGGAAAAGAACGTACCTCAAAATGCGAACAAGAAAGGTTGAGACCTGATAAGAATTCACTCACCACGTGCCCCCGCAATCAAATTGTGCTCCTCTCAAATTTATCTTGGCTCTAGTTAGCTAAAAAAACTTAGATAACAAATATAATGAGCCAGTTAACCTCGATTAAGGTTTTAAAATCATTTCGTGCTTGTGAGTAGGCTGCAATTAATGCAATAAATGTGGTCGGTCGAGGGTGGAGCAAACAACGTAAAAAGAGTAATCAACCAATGTGGAAAATAAAGGCAAGGCGAACGCAAACCTAGATCTGGAACAGGACAAGAAACCTTTAACAAGTCTCTTACCCAACTCTGAACCCAGTTTTGGTCCCACGGAAAGGACATACAACAAAGGGAGATGGGGGTGGAATGGGAACCAAAACAAGAACTGGAACTTTTACAAAGTTCCATGTTCGGGTCTAATTCTGGTTCCACTCCTGACAAAGGAACAAAACCAATACAAGGACAATAGAACTTATGGGAAGCAGGACCGAAACCAAAAACAAACCCAGCCCAACACCAACGAAAACAAACAACACAAAGCAAGCGAGTGGGAGCAGGATCAGAATGGGAACAAAATCTGGAAATTTTACAAAGTTCCAAGTTCACTTCCAATTCCAGTTCTACTTCCGCCAGAGCAAAAACAAAACACAAGGAAACGAAAAAATGACTCAAGGGAGAAACAAACCCAAGAGCGCAAGACAAACCAAAAGATAGCGAAAAGAAAAAGGAAGAAGGGCAGGACCAGAACCGAGACTGAATCCAGACTTGGAACTTTGTAAAAGTTCTAAGTCCAGTTTCCATTTTGACTCTGCTTCCGCCAGACCAAAAGAAACAAGGACTTGGAGAAAAACAAACAACTCCTAAGACCCAAACAAAAAACCAAGGACAAAACAAAAACAAGGGGGACCCATTTTGATCCAAAAAAAAAGGGGGTGGTTATGCAAGGCATAACGAATGGCAACTCGACTGGGAAAATGGTTTACCCATTTTCAAGATACTGAAGAATTGAGTCACCCAAAACCTCTAGTTTATGAATCATGATAACTTAAGTAGGATCAAATGCATTAAGTAAGGTTGAGATAGAATCTCAGATGTATATCAACATGAACTACTTTGAATCTGAATGTGTGCATATATGGTGCATCTTTCTTCATAAAAAAAAACTTTCTCCACCCCTAAACAACTACACCTAAGATCTAAGCTACATAGGTTGATTCCTTTAACTGTCATGCAATGAAATCTTGGGCATTGCTCCGCTACCACTCAGGCGTTAATATCCCTAACAGAGATACCTCTAGTTCTCTCAAAGAATTGCTCTACTGCCAGATAGGCATCCATAGCCCCAATAGAGATACTTGACTCACCCATTTGATATTGAGCTTGCCTTCTTTCAATGGTTATATTTTCTCTTTTTTTTTTAGGCTTTACTTGTGGTAATTCTTTATTAACCTTTCTCAATACTCAGATACAATTGATCTTAAATGTGGGTTGAGAACTATAGTGGACCTTATGACAGTTTTGGGAATTGGATATTTCACTTGAATCAGAGATACAATCACCTAGAGATAACTAGGCACTTTACATAGGCAGATGTTTTATCTATTTTGTGACAAACTTCAATCATAGTTCATGAGATTATTTACAATATACCTTATTCTTAATAACTTTTCAAACTAGTGTTAAAATGATCATAAGACATAGGTTTAGAATGAAATCTTTCAATAGATATACCTAAAAATACCTAAATCAATTTCTCTTCCTAGTTCCTACAGCTTTACTTTGAATAACAACCCCTTCATTTAAAAATGGATAGAAATGAAGGTCCCCAAATACCAAGACAAAAATAGAAACAATAGAAAGAAACAAAAGAAAAAAAAAAAAAACACCCAAAATAAAAGAACAACTAATTACATATATTACAACCAATCAGAAAATCAAACCCTCATGGGCCAAAGTAGTGCTTGAGAAACTGTCCATTGACAGGAAATGGAACAAATTATCCTATTAGGGTGCTCAAGCGAAAAGCATTCTCAC
Source organism: Sequoia sempervirens (assembly GCA_007258455.2). Taxonomy (NCBI): domain Eukaryota; kingdom Viridiplantae; phylum Streptophyta; class Pinopsida; order Cupressales; family Cupressaceae; genus Sequoia; species Sequoia sempervirens. Next base: position 298,440,249 of record VDFB02271358.1, read on the forward strand.
CTAGGATCTCAGCTATCTAATACGGACCCAACCAAAGTATGTCAAACTTCTGGTGGTCCCCTTTCTTCTCTTTAGCTTTATCCCATAGCAACACAAGATCTGATATCCTAAAGGCCTTTATTTTGGCCCTCTTTTCAAACCAACATTTGATGATAGCTTGATGTTTAGAGAACTGATGTAAAGCAGCCTCTCTCGGTTCTTCTATGTTTAGTAGACTAGTTAGTCTAACCTCTATTTGATCATCATTTGAATTAAATTCCTGCATAAACCTAAGGATAGGTATCTGCAAATGTATTGGGAAGACCGGCTCTTGGCCATATACTAACTTAAATGGTGAATTTCCTAGGGAGGCTTTAATACGAGTTCGATATGCCCATAAGGAAAATCTTAGCTAGGTATGCCAGTCCCTAGGGTTATTTTCTAGCATTTTTTTAATCACTTCCAATAGGTTCTTGTTGGTAGACTCAGCTACTCCATTTCCCTGAGGGTATTAATAAGACAAATTCTTCAAAATAATTTTGTGTTCATAGGCCCATTGAATGAACTCAGCAGAAGAGAAAGTGGGGCCATTGTCACATACCAAGGCGAATGGTACTCCAAACCTAGTTATGATGCTTTCATTAAGAAATCTAATGACCACATCTGTGGTATTGTTTTTACAAGGCTGAGCCTCAGTCCAGTGCATGCAGTAGTTAGTTGTTGTCAAGATGAATTTATGACCTATAGAAGAGTTTAGATTAATAACCCGTACAAAATCTAGTGCCCATTGGGTGAATGGTCTTACCTTGTACACCGGTTGTAAAGGCATTGCTGGATTACATTCCCTGGATGCAGAGGTCTGGCATGTGTGACATGTCCTAACATGTTGGTGTGCATATCAAAATAAGTGGGACCAATAGTATCCTAATTTGAGAATTTGATGGGCCAAGGAATCAGCAGATTCATGTCATGTGCCATGTCTACCATGAAATTCAGCAATAGCATGTTTGGCCTCTTGCTGATCCAAACAACGCCTGTAAACTCCTTCAAAATTTATTTTGTATAAGGATCCTCCTTTAATCATATAATGAGAACTCTTCATCCTTAATTCTCTCCTTTGAGTAGCATTTATCCCCTCTGGGCATCTATTATTAAGGAGGAAGAAGATCAGATCTGTCTACCAAGGATCCTTTGTGAATATCCACACTATGTATTGTTGGCAAGTGATACTCTTGTCAACATCTACCATAGCCTTAGATAATCCCTATCCTCAAACGAGCTTCATTGGATGGATTTATAAATCAAATTCCTATAAAATGAACATCCATTTTCCTCTTCTCTCCCCCAATTCACTCTAGATAAGGAGAGACTTCATAGATGGATTAGGAACTATGGCAATGACCTGACTCTGAAGTATGTAGTGCCTTAACTTTTTTACTACTCACACCAGTGTGAAGGCCTGCTTTTCAAGGGGTGGATACCTAACTTCTACATTTTTGAATGGGGAGCTTATGAAAGTAATAGGCCTTTCATCTCCCTTGCCTCTCTGTTGTGTTAAAACAGTCACACATGAATAATCAAATGCAAAAGAATAGATATAGAAGGGCTTTAGATAATCTAGGCTAGTCAAAACTAGTGCCTTAGATATTGACTATTTAATCTACAAGAAAATAGATTTAGCCTCATTACTCCATTCTATTTTTGCATCTTTTGTCATCATTTTGTTAAGAGGTTTGACAATTTATGTAAACCCCGTTATAAATTTTCTCACAAAATTGATCCTTTCGAAGAAGGATCTCATTTCCTTTTTGCTTCCTAGCATTGTCATTTTTAAGATGGCTTCAACTCTATTAGGGTCTATGGATATCCCCTTTTATGATATTACATGGCCTAAGATTTTCCCTTCAGAAACTCCAAACACACATTTTTTTGGATTCAGATACACACCATAGCTTATACATCTTTTAAGGACTTTTGCTAAATCAGCAACATGATCCTTTCTATTCTTAGAGAAGATAGTTAAGTCATCCACAAAGTAATGATACACTTACCTACTAAATATTTGAATGCCACATCCATTGCACACTGAAAGGTAGCTCCAGTGTTGATAAGTCCAAATTGAATCCTTTGATAGGAAAATGTCCCCCACTTGGTAGTGAAGGAAGTTTTCATTCTATCCTCATGACTGACAAGCACCTGACTATAGCTAGAATAGCCATCCAAGAATGACATCAACTGGGATCCATTAACAGTTTGTAATACCTCATCAAGAGAAGGAAGTGGATAATTATCCTTCTTTGAGGCCTTATTTAGGTTCTTGAAATCAACACACATTCTGATCTCACCATTTTCCTTGCACAATGGAACCAATTTTGCAACCCAGGTGGAATGTCGTACTGAGAAGATTATTCTTGCAGACTGCAGCTTTTGCACTTCCTTCTGAGTTAATGGCTTGATCAAAGCATTCACCAAGCACTGCTTTTGATGAAAGGGCTTTGCTTCTGGCTTTAGAGGTATGGTATGCGTGATCACCAAAGTGTCAAAGGTCTTTAAATCTTCATAACCCCAAGCAATTGCTACAATGTCTTCTTTCAACACCTTAAATATTTTACCTCTAATTTCCTCAAGGTAGGTTTTTCCTATATAGACATTCCTTTCGGGACCTAAATCAGCTAGATTAATAGATTTTTACTTCCCTTCATCACTCTCTATTGGCACCCTTTCACGAGCCCGAGGGTCAGAGTCAAATATTCTTTCCAAAGCTACCATCCCCTTGGGAATGTTGTTTATTTTCAAATTCAGTATCCCTTCTATGTCACAACTCTCAGGGTCCCAATCTCTCTAGTCTCTTTCTGATTCATCAATTATTTTTCCTTTGAAGACATCTAAACTTGCCAAGAAGGAAAGTATATGTTGGTCATCATCGAAGACCTAAAAAAATTTGGACATTATCTGGGATGACTGGGATCGAAACTAGTTCAACTAAAAATCATTTCAACTTGGAGTCCTGCATAGGCTCCAAAGTGCTAGTAGTAACGTCAAGGGCATCAAAAATCTGATTGTCTTCTCTAGGAAACAAATTGATTCCAAAAGCATTGAAATCCTCAATAAAATTCCAAACTCTATTCCTATATGCAGCAATCTTTTGTTGTGATAGGTGTATTGACTACGGACTTAACAATAACTTCAGAATCTCCCATAACCATGAGAGATGTAACTTTCTTCTAATGAGTAAACATCAGTCCTCGAGCAAGTGCTTCATATTATGCCATGTTGTTTGTGCAGCCAAAATGCAACCTGTAAGATGCAAAGTACATCTTCCCTTCTAGGTTGGTTAATTCAATTCCTACTCCACTTCCTAATTTGGACTTAGAACCATCAAATTTAAGACTCCATAGTTGGTTTGGAGCTGGGACTTCTTTCTTCTTTGGGATTATAGGTAATGGCTTGCTTGAAGTGTGTAGCGGCTCAGACTGGTGTTGGCCATCAAGATTTAAAGGTAGCTACGGAAAAGGTTTGTTAGAAGATTCTCCTATATTCAAAACCTATTTAGGAACTACATCCTGAACCTTTTCTTAGATCAGATCACAATTTAGTACATTTTTCATGAATGCCTTAGGCATTGGAAGGGTATCCGGGGTAGGTGTTGTTGGAGTATGGAAAGACATTAAGAGGGGGGTGAATCAATGTCTGATAGATAGATCAAAAATTTCAACCTTTTAAACTTTGACAAAGACTGTTAGTTTAGATAACCTTTCGATTGATAACAGAGTAGAGTAATAACTTTGAGATCATTCATGAAAAGGAGTGAATAAAGATGACAACATTAACTTAGTCCAAAAGACAACTTATGCCAATATGATTTGTGTGAGATATCTTGCACTTGCAAAAATGATGACAAAATAGATGCAACTCATAAGACTGTGTAAATGAAGACCAAAATCATTGAATCACTTTAAGACCATTAGATTTCAATGTAGCTTTATGAGATACTACAACAACTGTGCAACTGAATGACACATGATAAGTATTGAGACAACAAAATGCTTTAGTACATTATGACAGATTGAAACATAACAATCTTGAACTATGAATTCATGAATGAACATGTGATGTGATAGACTAAATCCTTTTCATCACAACATGCAAAACATGTTTGGTTAAACAGAACTTTTAAACTTGTTTGCAACATACGATTGTGAAAGTACTTATAACATTGTAACAACAGATCACATTAACATTGAAAAAATAAGAACTGATGATAGACATTAATGCATTTGATAACTAATGAAAATTAGATAGACATGAAAAATAATCACACCAAGACTCAACACATAACACATTATATCTCTTGAGTGGAAAACCCTATTGAGGAATAAAAACCACTTGAAAAATATCTCTTTATTCACTTAGAGCACCAACTCTACAAAAGTTTAGGAGCACCAACTCCACACAAATTAGAAGCACCAACTTCCAAAGTTACAAGAGCATCAACTCCTTCACATTTCAGGAGCACTAACTCCTTCAATTTCAAGGAGCACCAACTCCACAAAATACAGGAGCACCAACTCCATAAGTATAGAATATAATCAACTGATAAAACCCTAGAAGTGTAGTAATTGCAGTCCTAGAATCTCAACACAGGATTATTATGATTTTCAATAAGCACACTGAAGAAGAATGATGTATATGATTGACAACATCTTCTTTTATACAAATATCTGAGATTCAAAAGTATTTTTAATGTAAAACAATTTCTTGTCACTGTAAGAATAAAGCCTGATGTCTCACAACATTTCTCTTCACCATCAATCTGAGAAATACCAAAAACCATTCTTAAATAGAAGCAAGATAATCTATGTATACATTTTTGTAATTGTAAAGTCAACTCGAGTTAGAGTTTCAAAGCAAAAACCCTAGCATAATCTCTTTTAAACAGACCTTTCAAAAAATAAACATTTATGTTACATCTCGTTAATCTCTTTTTGTTTTTAAAACAAAACATTTAACAAAATGAACAAACTATTTCAATTATAGCCCAAGCACTAAATCATTTTCTTCAAACCAATTTTTGAAAAGCAACAAATTTATTACTTGATTAAGGTGTAAAGAAATCAAACAGATACCAGAGAGATTCATTGAAGACACCCATAATTGCCCGGCTAAAGAAAAATTGAAACTTCCTTAACCACAATCAAGCTTGCATTGGCTCACAGTCAACCATGTTGTAGATCCAACCATCCTCACTAACTTCACTTCCCTTTTTACCTTAGAAAAAACTCTTTTGCATGTCGGCTAACTAGAAAAACTAGGTCTATAAGAATACCAATGGTGGCTAGGGTTCCAAGCCCTATGACAAGTTTTACTAAACACTCTTCTAACTTGTTCGAAGTATTTCCAAAATATAATAGCCACTTGGAATCCGAAAACCTAATCAATCAAAAAACATTAACCTTTGAAATCCAAAATATCTATCAATGAAATAGAATGATAGTCTCTTCCAAAGATTCTGACAAAATGGTGGCTTATTAAATAAAGACCAATTGATATTACATCCATGTGACTTGTCAAATTCAACTTCCAATTTAGTGCCATGTGACCAACACAAATACCATGTGCTTAATGAAACCCGATAGGGTTTGATGTATATGCCATACAAAATGAAACCTGATACCATATATTATTGATGTCACTGCCATGTGACTTTAACAAAGATAACTCCAATGTGAAATGAAATAACCACCTGATATGCCAAGGTAAACAACAATACAATCTTCCAAAAGAAACCAATTAAGGTTTATATTATATTCCACATTAAATAATCAATCAAGATGCTTATGAACACTTCAATGTCGATTATCATAGCAAGGCCCGTATAGAGAAGTCTTCTTATAATGCTTATGTAGAGAAATCAAAGAACCATTGACACAATGATATTGTCAAGTCAAAATTCCATGAGATATGCAATAGAAATGTGCATAATCAAACACATTAAAATGTAACAAGAAAGACCAGATGACCTTAGTCACCTGAGAAATGATTGTTTTGTCAAACTGAACCTACAAATGATCAATCAGAATATGATCAAATAACTTGTGACATGAAACCTCAAACTGAACCTACAAATGATCAATCAGAATATGATCAAATAACCTATGACATGCAACCTCAAATGGAGCCTTCAAATGATCCTAAAAATGATCAACCTGAATAACCTGTACAATGCCTTATCAACACTGTCAATCAAACATAATCATAAACACTAAAAGAATATCATGTAGAGTATATCCAAAACTGAACATCATGTTGCTCATCAAATATCCTCAATTTTGACATCAAGGAAAAATCAAATACAACTAGAAGCCAATGGGTGTAACAGACAAACACTGAGATTGCTCAGTCTCTCTTTGGAATTCAGATCATAGAACCTAAGTCTACTCAAGTTGGGAAGGATCTTCCTCTTGATTGAGACTGGTTCTCGTAAGGATGGTAGCATCCTTAGCTTCGAATGAAAATTTATTGGTGAGTTCTTGGGGTTGGCATTCACAAGTTTGCTTAGCCTAGCAGACATGGTTTAAGATATCTACACAAGGTTGACATGTCAACTCGAAATGATTTTGATAATGAATCCTACACTAATTGAGAAGCAACAAACTCCACAAATCAGCCTCTTCTCCCAATACCAACCTATCTTGTTGCAAATTTTTTATTAGAACTTGCTGGTTGACCGTGGTCATTGGGTCACTCTATTCTAGAGGCAATGTATCATCGAGATTGAGGATTGATAAGGTCATGATCTCCTCCCTCTTGTAAACTCCTATCTCAATTTCAAAGTAAGCTACTTCATTGGGAGAATCATATTTAGTAATCATATGTTTGAGCCTAGGCTCACTCTCAATTCTGATTTGGGTTGCTATCCCTTTCCAGGGCAGCCACATGTGTGAGAAGTCCATGGAAAAAATATCCCCCAATGCTTTTCATTAGGTCTCAGCTTAGGAGCATACCATATGTTTCTGGGATATCAGCCACTTGGATATCCATGTAAATTTGGATTCTTGGGTTAGATCCAACATGTACATGAATATCTTTTAGTTCTCCTACCACATTTACTTTAGTTTTATCCAGCTAAATCACCTTTTTTTTCATCTGAAGTAGACTCAAACCTAACTTTCTACAAATTGAGAATGGCGTGACGTTTCCTAAAACTCTAGAATCTAGTAGATAGTTGTGCAGATTCTTTCCAAAAATCCTTAAACTTAAAAGGAAAGGTGGGGTTCCCGTCTTACCTTTGTAAAGGGTTGCATTCATCTCATTTGTTGGAGTCACCTTACCCTTTCCTTTTGACCGATCTGCTTCCTCCAAGGCTCTTAACACAATTTCCTGTTGGGCAGGGCACCACTTCATAATGTCAAAGAATGACAATGAAGTCTTTTTCTTTTGCATCTCTGCAATGAAATCAAACTCTGAATCATTCTTTACTTGATACTTAGGAAAAGAAGGTGGGTTACCTTTATTTTGAGATTCAGATGGCCCCTTTGGTGGTGGCAGGTTGTTATCCGCATTTTGATTAGGAAAGACGATGTTGTTAGGAGGGGAAGATGTGGTAAATAGCCCTTTATTCTAATTCCTAAGGAAATGGCCTCCCTTGGATTGGAAGGCCTAGGCACCATATACATCTTCTACTGGTTAGTTCTCTTCTTGGTTGGGGAATGGAGGTTCTTCATCAAAGATGTCACAAGCCATGGCGATATCTGTGGATCTGCCAGACTTGTTAGGATCACCTTTTAATGGAGCATCATCTTGTGCTATTTTAACTATCTTCTCCATTTTTGGGAAGTTCACCTCAGAATGAGCTGCAATGTCATGCAGCCTACACCAATTCGTCATAAAATTAAGATTTGCCACATTTGTAGTGTGTGGCTTTTCGTCACCCACCTGATAATTATGGGAAACTCGCCCATTATTTGGTCCAGTATTCCATTGTCTATTGTTGTTAGACATTTGGTTATATCCCCTATTCTGATTTTGGTAATTTTGGCTAGGGCAATTCTAGCTTTGGAAGTTCCTCTGATTGTGATTCGTGTTTTGATTCTGATTGAAATTTTGGTTGGAGTAATCACCCTGATTAGAATACCCTCCCTAATTTTGGTAACTTTGGTTTTGTTTCTGAGGGGGGTTTTGTCTAAGTTGGGCCATATCATTGGACATCTAAGATAGAGTCTTCTTTAGAGTTTCAATTTCATTAGTCAATTGAACAGTTTGTTCACTTTCTACAGTCTTCACAATAGATGGCTGACTAACATGATTTGACCCTCCAACTTGATTATGGTAGTTTTGTGATTGTTTGGAGGAGTCCTGAGCACCATTAGTGAAGAATGGTAGGGGAGGTGAGGTTTGTAACTCAAACATGGGTTTGTATTGGGAATAAGACATTCTTGGGACCGTATTGAACAAAGGATTTCAATTAGGCATTTGATATCCTATGGGAGGAAGAACTCCCAAACTCCCCAATTGTAAGCTTATCTTTTGTTGCAATTTGATGGCTAGGTGATAAACTTTAGACAACAAATCAATTTCAGCAGCATCATACGTCCTATGCAAAAATAGGCCAATCAAGGGATCTATGGCCCTTAGATATGCCAAAATGGAAATATTTTTAGCAACCAAGTAAGGATCCTATAGCCTTTGATACATTCTATGGAATCTTGTGTTGAATAATGGAAATGGTTCATGGGGTTCTTTTCTTATGGTAGCAAATTGGTGATACAAAATGGTAGGGCCTACATAGACCCAAAACTGATTAATAAAGGCATTTTCCAAGTCTATCCAACTTAGAATAGACCCCTGGGGTAGATTTAAATACCAATTGTATGTCATGTCACCCAAAGAATAGGGGAATAACCTACACAAAACATCATGGTGAGCTACTTGAGCTTGAGTACAGGCATCCTTAAATGTTTGTATGTGCTCTTCAAAACTCCTTGATTCTCCATGGATATATTTGGGACATAATCTCTCAGGATTCTTAGGTAGATCATGTATACCCCTAGGGATAGTCCCTAGTGGAGAGGGGTTATTCACAAAGAAATCCATGGGTCATGGTGGGACTGGTTGAGCCAGTGGTGGAATAGGTGGATTTGGTGGAAAGCCAGGTGGAGTAAGTGGTGGTGACAATGGTGGGATTAAAACCCCACGGGCTTGGGGTCTGTACTTGATAGGGGTTTGGAGTTCAACCAATGGTTCAGGATTCTGAGAAGATCTAAGAACTATTTCATACCTATCTAGGGAGAATGAATAAATTTGATCCAGTTTGTTCCTCAGGCCCTCCTTCTAGTGCCAGATCTATTGATGGTCAAAATAGCACAACAACATTAAAAAAAATATCTCTATCTTGTTTCTCCTTAAAAAGAAAGATAACATAAATTAATCTAACTCCCAAGGTCCTGGTAGTTGGTTCTCAACTATGTTGATGTTACTCAATGGCCAATGTAACTATAATATTCAAGGGGCCTTTGCTGGTAATAAGGAACACAAATTGCATCATATCAATTAACCTACGTTTGGGGAGTGTAAATAAATTAAAAACAAAAGATAAATCAGGGCTTCAAAACAACAGAATAGGAATAAAACTTCTTAACATCTAGACATGCACCTTAACAATGAGTGTTTCTTTATCCAACCAAAACCAAAACATGATGCAATTAATAGAATAATCTACACCACTACATACATTCATAGTGCTAATTCAACAATCACAACCATTCACTAAAACTTCACTTCAAGATTTGAAATAGATCACTCACTCATTACTAAAACTAGATCAAATAGACATAAAATCAATTCCATTCACAAATAATTTAATGAAATAATCTTAAAATCCGGTTTCCCCTATTGATTTGCATCAAATAGAAAACATTTAGGCACAGAAAATCACTGGCATACGGATTGATTATGATTCATTAACCTTATCAAAGAGATCCAAACTTGACAATAACATGTAAACTGTATAAAACTGTAAAAAGGTATCCAAGTTCAACAAAACTTTCAAAGTATCTTGCTAAAAACTTATGAAATCCTAAGACTATAATTCCTATCTATTATCATATCAGGTGGCTAATCTTTCTCCAATCAGTCGACCTTTACAAAATAGAGCCCAAAAGTACATATAGAAATGCCATGCATAAGTTTCTCTCAATCACAAACCCAGATCCACAAATCAAGGAACTAGAACTACATAAAGGAACTAGACTGGCTGATCTTCAGTTCAACAATTGATTTCCTTGTGTTCCAAAATCTGACGCCCAAGGAAGAAGGTAGAACTAGCGGATGAGAGCTTTTAGTTCAACCTATGCCAAGACCCTACAAAATAGGAGAAGAGAGGAAGTTGTCTATCAAGAAGAGAATGTTTTCCTGCTAGATCACTCATGTGTTGCTTGGTCAAGGAGATACTCATCATAACTAGAGAATACTTGTTGAAGGATGTCCAAATCAGGCCCATCTAACCAATTGTCCTCAAACTTGATTCTCTTCAACTCAACTAAGGCGAAATCTTGCATATCTTTCAATTTCATTAATTCCCTCCTAGAAGATTTTACTTCTTTGATATACATGAGCCTATCCAACAACAAGTCTTCTCCATTATCTTCTTTTTGCATCACTTCCTCAAATCTGCTAATCCACTTCTCCTTCAACTTATCTAGAGGAAGACCTTCTTTGACCGGGATGTCCACATTGACCAAAATAGAAACTACTACCTCCAATTCATCAATTTGTTCATTCAAGTATTTGCTAGCCTCTTGAACTTCGCTCTTATGCTCATAGATGAATTTGGATTTGAACCAGATTATGTTCAAGGTCTTCTCAATAAAATATGCATTACCTTCTTCAAGAATTGACTGCTCCAGGAGAGTTGACTTAGGCACCTTGCTAATGTCCTTTAGTTTCTTGACATGTTCTCTATATTCTTTATCTTGTTTCTCCAAGACCTTAGCATGTTGATTCATATTCTCTGCCAACTCAAGTGCTCCATGAACTTTAAAACTATCAACTAGAACTTCACCAACCTCTTGATTGAGTCTCTCTATCCACCTATCAAGCATCCTCACCTTACTCCTCATCTGCACTAAGTCATCAGCTTATTTCTTACTTAGTAAGATTGGGGTTTCTGGAGTAGCAGCTTGTTGAGAAACCAGAGTGGAGACATCTTTCAGGAATTTATTCAACTAATCAAATTGGGCTTTAAGTTCATCCTTCTAATATTTATCTTTGATCATTTTTTATTTGGTGGAGGAAGCTACCATATCAATAAGGTTCATTTGTTGATTCCTTGTAGGTCTCCCCAGATTGACAGTGGCCAATTGGTAATCAATTATTTTCATGACTTCTCTGTCCTTATCCACTACTAGAATTGCACATTCAACAATAATATCTCCTGCATCTGTGAGCTTGGTGGAATGAAGAACTCTAGCCTTCTTCTTGGGTCTTTCCTTCTCTATTTCCTTCATCATTTCATCCCAATTGAGAGGTTGAGGTTGAACTATCCACTTTCTCTCAAGATCAAGCTTTAACCATGTTGGAGAAACAGGAGTAGTGACCACTTGTGTTGAAGAAGAGGCAGCAATGGCAGAAGATAGAGGTTGCAATATGGTGGTCCTACGTTGAGAATCAACCTCTTGCACATTATGTTGTTTCATTTGTGCCACCTCTTATGCCAACCTTTTAGTTTCTTCCTTATCCTTCTACTCCTGCAACCTTTTGGCCTCTAGTTCCTTTTTCAAATGCTCTTCTTCCAACCTCCTCTCCTCATACATTTGGTCTCTCTATTTCTCAAGCTCCTTGACCTTGTCCAATGCCTCTTTAGACCTCTATTCATACAAAGCAAGTTCTTCAGCCTCTTTTTCTCTTTGTAGGCATTCTTCATCTTCCTTCCTCTTATGGGCTTCCTCAACAACCTTGAATTTAGCCTCAAGGGTTTCTCTTTCTCTCCTTTGTCTAGCCTTCTCCTCTTCAAGATCATGGATTTTCTACAGCATTTCCCATTTATCTCTCTCCTATTTAGTTTTGAGTTCCTACTCTTTTTATTGTTGTTGCTTAGCCAATTCATTAGCCTTGGATTTAGCCAAAAATTCTTATTGTTTGACCAATGCATTAGCTTGTGCCTTAACATCAATCTCCTTATTTTTAGCTAATGCCTCAGCTTGTGCCTTGGCATCTGCTTCTCTCTTAGCATCCTCAAATAACTTTCGTTGATCATCTTCTATTAAAACATGTCTAGTTCCTGTGTCCTCAATTTCCTCATGAGAGGAAACCACATTAGTCTCCTTATCCAATTGAGTATTCTTAGAATTTATATCTATGTCATGAATTTCAATCTCAAGTTCCTTCTCTTTCAAGATCTTTGCTTCCCTATGGAGGGTTCCCATAGGCATCTCTCCAATTGGCTGCTCTATGATAAGAGGCTGAGTTGATGTTTCTCCTTCAACAGTTGTTTAGGCACTAGGTTTTTTTATGGCCTCTTCTCCATGTGCTTCAAGAAGATCCTGAGCATGAATCATAGGTTCAATCTCTTCTCTAGAATTGGGAGGGAAAAGCTCTAAGAGCTCCTTAGGAGCCATTCTTCTTTTTGTTCTCTTATGCCCTTGAGTGGTGCCTGCAGCCTTTCTCTTTTAGAGGTCTGAGCTTTTGGCTCCTTGATTCTCATAACCACCCATTGGATGCCCCTATCTAATATTTTCCTTGCAATTTTCTTGATATCAATGGACTCCTCTACACCCCAATCTACTGGATCTAAGTCCTTGGTGCCTATATTTTTAGCATCATATTGGGGATCCAAAGTTACCCCATCATCTGACAATGTGTCAAGAATGTTCTCCTTTACCCCATACTCAACCATGAGTCGAATGGGAAATATTTCATAATTTCTTCTTCACATATCATACTCATATTCTAGATCTATACAAAAATCTTCTAGCAGATTGAATTATTTATTAAAAATAGCAGGAAGCAAACCCTGCATCTTGTGTTTAGATTCAAAATGCTTCCCAAAGGTGTACAAGCCTAACCTCAAGTGGATCAATTCATCGCAAATCACCTTAGCTACCACAATATGTGCACGGCTATACTCACCCAACTTCATGGTGAATTTATGGCAACCAATCTTATTTTTAGTGGAAAACTTGGTGTTAACCCCCATGGCTTGGTAAATGAACTCCATTAAGACAATCATATTGTTGCAGCACCTGGGTAGTAGATGAGGGTGGCCATCAAAACCAGCCAGCCTAAAATAAGTGAACTTGGGGTATTGGATATACCAATGTCCCCACTCTTTAATAAAGGCCATTGCAACCCTACTCAATCTGTAACCTGCATCTCATGTTAGCTTGTAAATGATAACATATAGAAATGAATCATTAACTCTTCTAAAGTGTGACTCAGCATTCTGAAAGGTGAGTTGATCATAATGATCCCACACCTTTTTTTTTCCTTGGGCTTCTCCCAATATGCCCACTACATTCAATCCAGGAAAGATCTCCCTTCTGGTAACTGCATAAATCACATAAGAGGTCATAAAGAAACTCTTGGTTTCTCTCACTCTAAGCATTTGGTTGTGTATGCATTCTGATACGATCATAGGCCAGTCAAATTGCTGCCCATCTAGGATGGTCTGAACGAAAGGAAACGTCAACTCTTTGAACTGGGAGGCATCTCTTTTCCCAAACACCCTAGAGAGCATCATTATTATATCTCCAATCTCCTTATAGAAATCTTCCCTTTTAGGCTAATCAAGAAGCTTAGCTAGGGACTTTTTCTCAACTCTCATCGAGTTCTTTTTCATATGAGTTCTACTGGTTTGCTTCTTGTTACTATAAAAGCTGTAGTGCCTCTTCCTCATTGAGTTGCCTAGGATTTTTTGGAGTAGGTGCATTTAACATAAACCTTATCATCTGTGGGGTTAAGTCAATGATAATGTTCCCCTGCAAGTCCACACATTGTCTGGTAGTAGGATTATAAGCTCCACCTGTTGTAAGTATCAACTCTGGACATTGGAAAAATAAAGGAAAGAGGGAAACATGTGCCAAACCCAATTGAAAAATCCTCTTTTTTCTTCCTATGACATCTTCAATGAAATTTTCTTCATACACCTCTTCATAGTTGAATGGGCCCAAATTTGTATCTGTAATATTTGCCCAATCTAAGTCCACCTTGCTAGTTGTGGTGGTAGGACTTTGATGTTTATACCTCAAAGTATATGGGAGTTGTTCCACCTTTATCTTCTTTGGCTTAGATCCTTGCCTTGAAATTTTTGTAGGTTGGCTTCATTGAGAATCCTCTTTTGATGCTCCTGACATCTCTTATTTCTGCAATAAAACCATGTATTAGATGAAAAAAAGCATGAAAATTGATACATCATCTAATACCAATTTTTACTTCCTCGAGACCAATTTCATACTTAGTCAAATTTCATATTCATCAAAAGTGGAGCCATAAAATAATAAGGAACAGGAAACCATTTTAACAAAAAGCGGGATCAGAACCGAAACTAGGACGAGACTAGAATTGGGATCGGCACGGAAACTGAACCTAGAACCAATTGATAGTTCCAAGTTTGACCTCCACTCCAATTATGCTTCCACTAAAGGGAAAGTGTGAAGACCAAAATCAATATTAATCAAAAGCAAGATCATTTTTGGAATGAACCCCAATGCAAACACTTACAAGACAATTTTATTCCTGAGTCCGCTTTTTCCAATTTACTACTTAAAATGAAGCAATTTCTTGAAGAGGTGGTCACATGAGCTTAAGGACCTGAATCACATGGGATAATATGGGAATCTCAAGTAAATGGGCTTAACCTCACCCTTTAACAAAATTTAACTCTAAGGATGGATATTTGTAAAGGTCATCAAACAAACCCTAGTTTGCATGACGCGTCAACTCAGATAATTAGGGCATCAAAAACCCGACATGAAAATCACTAAAATGACATAGAAATAAGATCAGAGGGGTCCCTAAACATATTTTAAAGCATTTAAAGCACATAGTACCTAGCCTTTTAGGTCTTGTTTCATGGTGTTCGAACTATGTTGCTTTGATTTTATGTTGTAACATGGCTTGAACATGCTTATTTAGGTACTAAAACTTAAAGAATGACATCTTGTGAAGGTGTTGTGAAGTATTGTAAGACATTTTGACATTCTTCTAGACTCTATTTAATACAATTTACCTAAAAACCATCTTTTCACTCATCAACAAGCCCTATTTTGAAGTGTTGTAAAGTCTTCTAACAAGCTTTCACGCTCTTCTAGGCATATTTTCACTATTTACACCCTTCTCATGCTTTATTTGGTCTCTTTATTCCCTCATAAGTTGTAATTAAGTGTATTTTTTCATATTATCTTGACAAACAACATTAAATACAACATTTTTCCCAGCACATGTTTTTAGGTCCTAGGTGGGACCCATTCGCCAAGGGTGGCGAATGAGTCCCCCTTGGCCCCAAATTCAAAATATTTCAAATTTCCCTTCGGTATTTTATTTAAAATCACTTGATGTCAGCCTGTGATGAGGTATGAACGGATACTAAGGCACAAGAATGGTATAAATAAGTGTTTTTCACCTCAATTTACATCCTCCTACAATCTCCTCACCCATTCATCAAGT
>VDFB02271358.1:298455987-298467267 GCA_007258455.2 Sequoia sempervirens
CTTATGCCAACCTTTCAGCTTCTTCCTTATCCTTCTGCTCTTGCAACCTTTTGGCCTCTAGTTCCTTTTTCAAACACTCTTCTTCCAACCTCCTCTCCTCATACATTTGGTCTCTCTATTTCTCAAGCTCCTTGACCTTGTCAAATGCCTCTTTAGACCTCTGTTCATAAAAAGCAAGTTCTTTAGCCTCTTTTTCTCTTTGTAGGCATTTTTCATCTTCCTTCCTCTTATGGGCTTCCTCAACAGCCTTGAATTTAGCCTCAAGGGTTTCTCTTTCTCTCCTTTGTCTAGCCTTCTCCTCTTCAAGATCATGTATTTTCTATAGCATTTCCAATTTATCTCTCTCCTCTTTAGTTTTGAGTTCCTACTCTTTTTGTTGTTGTTGCTTGGCCAATTCATTAGCCTTGGATTTAGCCTAAAATTCTTGTTGTTTGACCAATGCATCAGCTTGTGCCTTAACATCAATCTCCTTTTTTTAGCTATTTCCTCAACTTTTTCCTTGGCATCTGCTTCTCTCTTAGCATCCTCAAATAACTTTTGTTGATCCTCTTCTATTAAAACGTGTCCAGTTCCTACATCCTCAATTTCCTCATGAGAGGAAACCACATTAGTCTCCTTATCCAATTGAGTATTCTTAGAATCTGTATCTATGTCATGAATTTCAATCTTAGGTTCCTTCTCTTTCAAGATCTCAGCTTCCTTGTGGAGGGTTCCCATAGGCATCTCTCCACTTGGCTACTCTATGATAAGAGGTTGAGTTGATGTTTCTCCTTCAACATTTGTTTAGGCACCAAATTTTTTTATGGCCTCTTCTCCATGTGCTTCAAGAAGATCTTGAGCATAAATCATAGGTTCAATATCTTCTTTAGAATTGGGAGGGAAAAAATCTAAGAGCTCCTTAGGATCCATTCTTCTTTTTGTTCTCTTATGCCCTTGAGTGGTGCCTGCAGCCTTTCTCTTTTTAGAGGTCTGAGCTTTTGGCTCCTTGATTCTCATAGCCACCCATTGGATGCCCCTATCTAATATTTTCCTTGCAATTTTCTTGATATCAATTGACTCCTCTGCACTCCAATCTACTGGATCCAAGTCCTTGGTGTCTATATTTTCAGCAGCATAGTGGGGATCCAAAGTTACCCCATCATCTGACAATGTGTCAAGAATGTTCTCCTTTACCCCATACTCAACCATGAGTCAAATGGGAAATATTTCATAATTTCTTCTTCTCATATCATACTCATACTGTAGATCTATACAAAAATCTTCCAGCAAATTGAAGTATTTATTAAAAATAGCAGGAAGCAAACCCTGCATCTTGTGTTTAGATTCAAAATGCTTCACAGAGGTGTACAAGCCTAACCTCAAGTGGATCAATTCATCACAAATCACCTTAGCTACCACAATATGTGCATAGCTATACTCACCCAACTTCATGGTGAATTTATGGCAACCAATCTTATGTTTAGTGGAAAACTTGGTGTTAACCCCCATGGCTTGGTAAATGAACTCCATTAAGACAATCATATTGTTGCAGCAACGGTCGACAGAGGAAACGTCAACTCTTTGAACTGGGAGGCATCTCTTTTCCCAAACACCCTAGAGAGCATCATTATTATATCTCCAATCTCCTTATAGAAATCTTCCCTTTTAGGCTAATCAAGAAGCTTAGCTAGGGACTTTTTCTCAACTCTCATCGAGTTCTTTTTCATATGAGTTCTACTGGTTTGCTTCTTGTTACTATAAAAGCTGTAGTGCCTCTTCCTCATTGAGTTGCCTAGGATTTTTTGGAGTAGGTGCATTTAACATAAACCTTATCATCTGTGGGGTTAAGTCAATGATAATGTTCCCCTGCAAGTCCACACATTGTCTGGTAGTAGGATTATAAGCTCCACCTGTTGTAAGTATCAACTCTGGACATTGGAAAAATAAAGGAAAGAGGGAAACATGTGCCAAACCCAATTGAAAAATCCTCTTTTTTCTTCCTATGACATCTTCAATGAAATTTTCTTCATACACCTCTTCATAGTTGAATGGGCCCAAATTTGTATCTGTAATATTTGCCCAATCTAAGTCCACCTTGCTAGTTGTGGTGGTAGGACTTTGATGTTTATACCTCAAAGTATATGGGAGTTGTTCCACCTTTATCTTCTTTGGCTTAGATCCTTGCCTTGAAATTTTTGTAGGTTGGCTTCATTGAGAATCCTCTTTTGATGCTCCTGACATCTCTTATTTCTGCAATAAAACCATGTATTAGATGAAAAAAAGCATGAAAATTGATACATCATCTAATACCAATTTTTACTTCCTCGAGACCAATTTCATACTTAGTCAAATTTCATATTCATCAAAAGTGGAGCCATAAAATAATAAGGAACAGGAAACCATTTTAACAAAAAGCGGGATCAGAACCGAAACTAGGACGAGACTAGAATTGGGATCGGCACGGAAACTGAACCTAGAACCAATTGATAGTTCCAAGTTTGACCTCCACTCCAATTATGCTTCCACTAAAGGGAAAGTGTGAAGACCAAAATCAATATTAATCAAAAGCAAGATCATTTTTGGAATGAACCCCAATGCAAACACTTACAAGACAATTTTATTCCTGAGTCCGCTTTTTCCAATTTACTACTTAAAATGAAGCAATTTCTTGAAGAGGTGGTCACATGAGCTTAAGGACCTGAATCACATGGGATAATATGGGAATCTCAAGTAAATGGGCTTAACCTCACCCTTTAACAAAATTTAACTCTAAGGATGGATATTTGTAAAGGTCATCAAACAAACCCTAGTTTGCATGACGCGTCAACTCAGATAATTAGGGCATCAAAAACCCGACATGAAAATCACTAAAATGACATAGAAATAAGATCAGAGGGGTCCCTAAACATATTTTAAAGCATTTAAAGCACATAGTACCTAGCCTTTTAGGTCTTGTTTCATGGTGTTCGAACTATGTTGCTTTGATTTTATGTTGTAACATGGCTTGAACATGCTTATTTAGGTACTAAAACTTAAAGAATGACATCTTGTGAAGGTGTTGTGAAGTATTGTAAGACATTTTGACATTCTTCTAGACTCTATTTAATACAATTTACCTAAAAACCATCTTTTCACTCATCAACAAGCCCTATTTTGAAGTGTTGTAAAGTCTTCTAACAAGCTTTCACGCTCTTCTAGGCATATTTTCACTATTTACACCCTTCTCATGCTTTATTTGGTCTCTTTATTCCCTCATAAGTTGTAATTAAGTGTATTTTTGCATATTATCTTGACAAAACAACACATTAAATACAACATTTTTTCCCAACATGTTTTTAGGTCCTAGGTGGGACCCATTCACCATGGTGCGAAATGAGTCCCCCTTGGCCCCAAATTCAAAATATTTCAAATTTCCCTTCGGATTTTATTCAAAATCACTTGATGTCAGCCTGTGATGAGGTATGAACGGATACTAAGGCACAAGAATGGTATAAATAAGTGTTTTTCACCTCAATTTACATCCTCCTACAATCTCCTCACCCATTCATCAAGTTCACTCATCCACTTATTCACTCAAGCATTCCAGCACTTTACATCAACAATTCAAGCACTATTCAAGCACTTTGAAGCAGCCATTGACATTACTTCAGACTTGCATCATCAAGGGTTAGGTAAGTTGATAGCACTTGCATGTTATTAGTTTTATCTTTCTCTCTCGTTTCATTGTCTTTTCAAGGGTTTAATTACCAAAAGTGGGGTTTGACCAAGGAAAACCCTATTCATAATCCTAATCATTTTTCCCCTATTCCATGTTTATTTTTATCCCTTTGTATTTAGATTTGACACCTGTTATTAGGTGTTGAAGATTGATTTCCAAGTAAACTTGAGTCAAATTCAGGCTTGGAGAGAGTTATTTGTCCATTTTATGCAGATCTTACATCAACAACCTGACAAGTAGACATTTCCAAATCTGGTGTTGCAGATTTGTCTCCTAACTTTTCATAAATTTGGAAGAGGACTAATTCACCACCTGTGGTGAATGAGTCCCACCTTAGGACTAGAAACTTTAGTTTTGTCATATTCTAGATCTTGACGGACAGAAACTAGCTCTCAGCAGTTTTTCACCAGTAGGTGGACTGATTTGCCACCCTGGGTGAATGAGTCCCATTGTGAAAAATAAGTGATTTCCATCAGCATTCAGAACACTTCAGAATCATCACAATTCATCTAGGTGCACTCAGATTCATCCGTATACTTTTTTTTTGCATTATTTTTTCATTTACATAGTTGTTTGCATATCACAATGTGTTTTCAAACCTAGTTGTAATTGCACTTTTGCATTCATTTTCAGTCATTCAAATTAGTCCATTACATTTAGTCAAGTTAATTTATAGTAAACACTACATACATCCTAATTTGAGTGATACATTAGCATTTTTGGCCCTATCTCTCTCTTTTTAGGTGAAAAACCCTAGAAGTGCAAGAGTAGTCCATAGGGTCCCAAAAATATATGTTTTAGGACCCCATCAAATGGAACCCTAGTTAGAAACTAGGGCATAAAAAAATGGACCTACCACGAAAATGACAGCAAAATGGAAAAGAAACAAATGGAAAGGCAGAACAAACAAAAAGAAAAAATAGAAAAAGACAAAAATAAAACCAGAAACACGCCAAGGAACGAGCAAAGATTCATAGGAAAAGGTCCCATGAATGTGCAAGAACACCACAAAGATGAACATGAAAGTAGAATGACAAACACAAATGGGGAAAGAGAGGGAAAAGAACCTACCTCAAAATTCCAACAAGAAAGGCTGAGACTTGATAAGAATTCACTCACCACTCGCCTCTGCAATCAAATTGTGCTCCTCTCGAAGTTATCCTAGCTCTAGTTAGCTAAAACAACTTAGTTAACAAAGATGAGCTAGTTAACCTTGATTAAGGTTTTAAAATCATTTCGCGTGTGTGAGAAGACTGTAATTAATGCAATAAATGCGGCCGATCGGGGGCAGAGCAAACAACGTAAAAAGAGTAATCAACTAGTGTGGAAAATAAAGGTAGGGAAAATGCAGACCCAGATTCGGAACAGGACAAGAAACCTTTAACAAGTCTCTTACCAAACTCCAAACCTAGTTCTGGTCCCGCAGCAAGGACAAACAACAAAGGGAGATGGGGGAAAAATCAGAACCAAAATAGGAACTGGAACTTTTACAAAGTTCCAAGTTCGGGTCCGATTCTAGTTCTGCTCCTAACAAAGGAACAAAACCGAGACAAGGAAAACATAAACAATGGGAAGTGGGACCAAAACCAAAACCGGACCTGACCCAAGCACCAACGAAAACAAACAACACAAAGCAAGTGAGTAGGAGCAAGATCGAAATGGGAACAAAATCTGGAAATTATACAAAGTTCCAAGTTCACTTCCAATTCCATTTCCGCTTCCACCAGAGAAAAAACAAAACACAAGGAAACAAAAAAATGACTCAAGGGAGAAACAAACCCAAGATCACAATACAAACCAAAAGATAGCAAAAAGAACAAGGAAGAAGGGCAAGACTGGAACCGGGACCGAATCTAGACTTGGAACTTTGTAAAAGTTCTAAGTCTAGTTTCCATTCTGACTCCGCTTCCGCCAGACCAAAAGAAACAAGGACTTAGGAGAAAAATGAACAACTCCTAAGATGCAAACAAAACACCAAGGACAAAAAAAAAATAAAGGGGGGCCATTTTGATCCAAAACAAAATGGGGTGGTTATGAAAGGCATAACAATTAAGATTAGGGTGATAATGAAGATGATTATATGAATGATTAAGATAGGGTGATTAGGAATAGAATGATTATGGATGATTAGAATTAGAATGGTGATTAGGATTATAATGGTGATAATTAGAATGATAATGACTTATTAGGAAGGGATGATTAGGATAAGGTGATTAAAGATAATTAGGATGGGATGATTAGGATATGAAAATGGATTATTAAGATTAGATAAGTAGGATAATTAGAATGATTAAGATGGATGATTAGGATTAGAAGAGACAACTAGAATGAAGGATGGTTATTATGAGATGATTAGGATGAAGGGATATGATTAGGATGGGGTGATTATAATGAGATGAGGTATTATTAATTTTAGAATCTTGATGATTAGAATGATTAGGATGGGGATGATTAAGATGTGGGAGGATGATTAGGATATGAAGAAGTGGTTAGGATGAGGTGATTAAGATGATTAGGATGAGATGAGGGATAGTTATGATGACTAGGATGGGATGATTGGTTTGACTTGTATGACTAGGATAGTATAATGATTAGGATGAAGAATGTGGATGGGAAGTTTGATTTGCAAATTATGTGGATAGATTGACTTGGAGGATACCTTTTTTTTTGGCTTTTGAAATGTTTCTAATGTTGTTGGGTTTTTGATTTTTTTGGTTTTTTTTGTTTTCTATTTTATTTTTTTTATGATTAAGAATGAAAATGCATAAATAAATAATGCAAAAAGATAAAATCCTATGGCTCAATTTGGATAAGGGTCCCCTTTTGGTTTCAAGTGAGGAAGATTATCTAAACACTCAAGCACATAAGAAATATTAACAAGCCTAACTCAAGTGGGATATGGCCAAAAGTCTCAACTAGGCTTTACAAGCTCAACTAGTGGTATCCTCGACATACCACAAGGGTACATGAGGCCTAATCTATAGATGAAAGAGAATAATGTCAAATAGCTTGGAGGAGAGGGTAACCCACTCTCCACCTTCACTTCTCCACAATATTTTGTACCCACTTTGGTATGTGTTTAAAAAAAGTATGCATACATTTTAAAGTAGACATATGGATTCAAATAACTATGATAAAAAGGATATCAATTTTTTGGTTCTAGAGAATTTCAACAACTAAAGTGTGTGCCATATTGGGTTCAGCCAAATTATGTAGAGATGAAAAATTCTTTAAAGAAATATATAATGATGATAAATTAGATGTAATCTATAACCTTATAAATATTAATGAGTCAAGTATAATAGATTAACTAAATTAGACTAAATTAGACAAAAATTAAAATATGCTAAAAATAGAATCAAGAGGGAATAACGATTGCATACATTGAAATGGAAACAATGTGAACCTTGATTGATATCATGGTGTGACATGAGGTTGATACTTGAGATCTAGAATTAGATTTTAGATTAGAGAATTGAGGTGATTGAAACTTAACAAGTTGAGTGTTAAGATGTGATCACACTTATGATCTTGTCTAGGTGGCATGATTCCATAATTATAGCTTGATTTTATCTTAAGCATATTTTGATCTAAAATACCCACACAACCTATTCACCTAGTATATATTTGAGGTAAGAAAAAAATGGTGGTGCTAAGGAGCCTATCAAGGCTCGCTATGAAAGGATTGAAGTTCAATACTTCCTTGCACTAAGTAGTTAAACCCCATGGCTTATTTGATATAAATAAAAGATATAGAATGTGGTAATGGATGTCAATGTATGGTGGCAATAGATATTTTTATGTTGTTCATTGATGTGTGGAGATGAATGTCAATATATGGTGGAAATGGATGTTGTGTTGATCATTGAGGTACTTAGAATGTGTCTTATTAATGAATGTTGATACCTAATGCTAATAAATGAGGATTAATGAATGATTCCTAGAAAGGAAGAATGATTTTCTCCTATTTTGATACTATTTGAATGATATTCAATAATGTACTAGTGTCAGAGGGTAAACACACAATAGTGGGTCTAAAACTTGGGACATCACATTTTTGAATTCAAATAAAGGTTACCTTCATTTCAAGGTTTTTTTGTAAATGAAATACTTTCATTCGAAGGTCATTCAATACATTTGAACAAAGGTGCCTTCAATTCAAGGTCCTTCGGATAAAGGCCCTAAAAGTGACCTTTTGTTATACGCCTTAAATATTTTGTAGAATTTTCTATTCTAACCTTGGTTTGTGTTGACGATGATGTCACTCGTAGCAACAGTGCAAATAAATTCCTCATAGGAAAACCATGAAGAGCCTATCCTTCTTGAAAGATCTTAAACAAAGGCAACCCAGGGGTGTCTGTTTAATAGGAAAACATCGGCTCAGTTCAATCCCAAGTCTCTGGTAGTTAGGTCTTGACCATACTGGGTTCACTTAAGGGTATGATGTGATATTGCTATTAATCTTAAAGGGAATACGGTTGTTTCTAGTTTCATTAAGAATCATAATCATTCTACACAATATTTCCAATTCAATCATAAAATAACATCATGAAATTGAAAGATTTGAAATAATATTTCATTAACATCCACAAATTTTGCTATCACTTAAGTAGATTTAGCTTTAAGCATTCAACAATCTCATAGAAAATGAAATATTTTCAATAAATTTCCATTCATTTGTCTATTTTTTGGAACAATTTCAAGAATTTAAAAATCTATTCTAAAATAAAGGAAAAAAATACTAAAAATTAAAATGTATCCCGGTTATTCTCCATGCATTCCCCAAAGAGTTAATCAAATCAAAGTAAACCACTTTATACTTCACCATATTGCTTCACAGCTACATATAAAACGATGCGAGCTTTTAAAGAGAGGGGTTTTAGTTTGGAAATTGAGTAGGTTTTGCATGCACCCTTAAATGGTGCAACACATAGTCTTGCTCAGCTAAACTAAAAAAACCAGCTACAAAGATTCGTGAGATAGGTAGCTACCAAATTGGCTCTGATATTGATTAATTTCTATGTGCATACAAGTTTTTAGATCAGAATGATTTAGACAATAGGAAAAAGGAACAAAACTTAGAGAAGTTTTGGCTCTTCTGACATCCACAAATTTTGAACTTAAAATAAAATAAAGCAGTAAATGGCCTTTTATAGGAACAAGGCCTCAAGAGTTTAAACTTAAAGTTTATCCAGAGAATCAGAAATAACAAATCAAAATGTGGCACATGGCATACACCAACTGTCTTCAGAATCTTCTAGATGAAGTCAAAGATTTGACTTCTTTGGCAACAACA
Source organism: Sequoia sempervirens (assembly GCA_007258455.2). NCBI lineage: Eukaryota > Viridiplantae > Streptophyta > Pinopsida > Cupressales > Cupressaceae > Sequoia > Sequoia sempervirens. The sequence goes on from VDFB02271358.1 coordinate 298,464,981, forward strand.
CTTTTCACTTTCAAACTCCAATACACAATACTCCGCATATATCAAGGCTATCAGCATCCTTTAGAATACTAGATAGGAAACATCCATAGGGATGGGGAACAACCTACAAAAATCAATTGTAACAAAAATATTTTTGTGACACTTTCAGTATTCGATATCTAGTACTTCCTTTTATCATTTAGGGCTCGAGCTCCAAGATCTTTTCTTCACTTTTCTTTGGTTGATATTCTCATAAAGCATTCAATATTTCATGCATACGCTCTTTTGAAATCCCTTGTACTACCTTCCAACTAAACTTGAGCCTAGTGGATTATTCTAATATCTGGAGTATACTAGCATTCCCTTATACTTTCTCTATTTCATATCTGGTGATAGTGTTCCTGCACCGTATGATTTCATCAATGACCTCCCCGGTTAACAACTGAATAGGGTCTTTATTTATCCTTTCAATCCATTCCTTGAAGGCTTCCACGCTTTACTCTCTTATCCTAGTGTTTGGGGATCACAATCTTGGCGTGCTAACATTTCAATAAAATCTTGATCTTTATCAAGTAGCTTATTACATTACTTGATGACTTCTTCAAATCCATCTATACATTGCCTCAACATGTCACCTTCCCATTTCAACTATTTATTCCATTTCTAGGGAAATGGAACTTCTTATTCTGAAATTATGTTTTCTCTTATCAATTCTTGGATATCCATTTGCATGAGAATATCAACATCTTGCCTTTCAACATCAAACTGTTCCTAGTAAAACTTGCATTCACCTTCAAAAATTTTGGATTTCTCAAACCAATGGTATGCTTCCATATATTTTCCTATTGCATTTGTAATAGATTCTTCTCCTTGCCTAACCCAATACTCAATCCTTCTTCAAATACATTCATTTTATGGAAAACTGTTGCAATTGCATCCACTTGTTCTTATGAAATTAGTACTAGATTTTGGGGAAATTCAGTTTGTGCTTGACCAAATACAGTTAATGACTTTATAAAATTTTCTAGGCTAGCAACCCGTTCTTTCAACTCTCTTTTCTTCTTTCTATTCTTCTAAACTGTGGCAATTGTTGCATCTAAATTCATCTTTATTTCTTCTACCTCTTATCTCTAGGATGAGTGTCCAAGATTGATACTTGTTACCTTATACTGCTTGGGCATTATCTCATTTATATCTTTATCAAACATTGGGGTAGCTATATGGATAGTTGTGTCTCCATCTGCATTCTTTTGTATGACATGTTTCTCTTTAGCTTTGCCCCTAGGCTTAGGAGTATCTACTTGTATGAAGTTGTTAAGATCCAAAGGCACTATTTCTACTTCCATTGGGGAAGCCAATTCTCTTATCAACCAATCAGGTGCATCCTCTTCACATTCTACCTATGTAACATTCATTTTCTCCTAGTTTCCAATTGATTCAGGAATGTCTTCTCTTAATTCTTTAAATTTATTTATTGCATCCTCTGAAATAGGAATCTCTTCAACAATTTTTGGCATAGATTTTGGATTACCACCTAGGTTTTGACCTTCATCTATTTTTGTTTTGGAACATGTTTTTAACTTTTCTAGTAGTTTTCAACGTGGCTCAAAGGGATCACTTTCAAGCGTATCTGCTATAATAAGTTTTCTAAATTTCAACATCACACCTAAAGAGCACAGTATGGCTTTTCATTTTTCCCAGCTTCAAGCTGACCCCTCCTCTAATTTTTTCGAATTGTGGTTGTTCGTTATCATTTAGTTGTTTAAATTGTTAGAGATTTAGAATCAAAGGTATCTTCAATAACTATTTCATCAATAGGATCCTTCCTTTCATTCTCCTCTATTTTCATCTCAAGATTATCAGGGTTCCCAGCTTCTAAAGCAAGTGTTCCTTGTATGAATTCTTCTTCTTCAACATTTATAGGAGTGGACCTTGTGTCTAGAATTTCTTCTACCATTGTACCATGGGTTTATCCTTAAAATTATTTTTGTTTACCTTTTCCTACATGGCACCCCATTTATCCATCTGTTCTTTAATTTTGGCTTCATCTACCTTAGAAATTTCATCCAAAACCACAGGAGTTCCCCCTAGTGCTTGTTTCATACTAGCCATATTAACAGAAGGGGGAGAAGTAAACAATGTTGCAGCTCTTTGAGATGTAGACCTTGTTTGTGTACCAATATTTTTTGTTGCCCTTGCTTCTTCATCAATAGTAGCTTTAGTCCTTGGTTTTACTATAGAGGAAGATGCACCTTTAGGTTTTACTCTTGGTTTAACTTTACTTGACTCAACATCTTTTTACTTATTA
>VDFB02271358.1:298478499-298498862 GCA_007258455.2 Sequoia sempervirens
CTCGCCTCCTTTTCTTCCTCTCCTCCTTCTCCACTTGCCAGCTGTCACACTGAGCCAAAGGTAATTCAACAATTACCTTTTATCCCTTTTCAACTTTTCCCTCCTTTTTCACCTTAGCGTCTTTTTTTTCTTTTTTTTTTAACCAAAAATTCCTCCAGTTAATTCATCCAACCTCTTTCTTCCTGGGGCCGCTATTTGCACACTGTTTATCCGATTGACTCCGTGCCAGCGCCGTTCTTCTCATTTTTTCGTGCTCTTTCTAACAACATGTACCACTCCATATTTTCAAGAAGTTGACCGGGGCTCCCTTTTCCTCCCCCGTCCCCCTTCTCAAGGGGGCATACCCTACCATTCCCTCCTAACCCATCGCTCTAAGCCTACCTTTGCTTGACTGGGGCATCCTCTCCACATTCCCTCCGTTTGGGGTAGCTCACGCACATTCCACCATGCTGGGGCATCTCTTTTTCTGGTCTCTTCCTCCACATAGTCATTTGCATTATATTTTTCTTCGAAACCCTATTATTCTAATAGTATTTCGAAGAGGGGAAAAATGTAGACATCCAATTTAATCACTTCCATATGATCAAACGCGTCTCCTTATTCATCCGGTCGTTCATCCCCTATGTCAATATTAATTAAACCAGTTGTTTAATTAATACCCTGCATCTTGCATAAGGATCCTAAAGTATTTAATTTAATACTTTACCCCTCTTCCTCCTCTAAATTAAATAAATATACCTTTTTATTTAATTTAGTCATATTCCCCTTTTAAATTAAAATTCATTTTTAATTCCTCTTTTCTCTCTCATGGTCACATCCTCCAACTTTTGCAAGTTGGTCCCCTAATCCATCTTAATTACTTCATCTTCTTCTAATTAACTAGGGTTAGCATGTGCACACCCTTAACCATCATTAAGATCATATCCTCCATAATTTCCCACTTGCTTCTAATAAGTCATTAGTCCCTCTAACTGAGTACTTGCACAACCTTAATCATTTGATTAGCCTAACCTAATCCTCATCCTATTTATGGCATAGGTCCTTGAGTCAACCTTATTAAAGGCTTTCTCCTTTTGGACAAGACACTCCACTTCCCTATGTGAATTTTTAATTCACCTTTTAATCCCCCAAGGCACCCAAAAGGAATTTTTAATTCCTTCACTTCTCCCCACATGTCCTTCACTTATTCTTTATTCTTTCCCATCTCCCCATGAGAATATTTGAGGAATTTTTAATTCCTCACATGTCTTCTCACCCACATGGGGACAAGGACCTCCTTTATGAGGAGATCTTTTCCAATCCCAAGGTACTTTGTACCCCCTCCATGTCATGTCCTTCTCCTTCCACCTCATGTCCACTTCACCTTTTAGGGCTAAATCACATGCCACATGTCAAGATGTGAGGGCTTGTGAGTTCTCAACTCACCTTAGCCCTACATCTTGATATTTGGTGGCTCAATCTTGACCCTCCATTTCTTCTAGGAATTCTCAAAAATCCTATAAATACCCCCTCTTTTCTCTCATTTTGGGGAGATCATTTTGCTAGCCAAACTCTTGCAATTTTGTTTCTCAACTTATACTTAGCCATTTTCATGTTTTATCCACTTGCACTCATCCTCACAACATCATTTAGCTTGCATCTACTTGCCATCCAAGGAGCATACACATCAAAGATCGAAGGGCCAACCAAAGGATCAATTCGACGCAAGGTATAAGGTTCCATTTTGTTTTTTTTTATCTTGTGTTGTTTCCAACTTAAGCTAATCTTGAGGTGTAGGTTGTTTTGGTGTTTATTTGCACTCTTTTACTTGCTGCTCTTTTTCTAACGCTCACATTCGACCTATCACAAATATCATGGTGTGACATGAGGTTGATACTTGAGATCTAGAATTAGATTTTAGATTAGAGAATTGAGGTGATTGAAACTTAACAAGTTGAGTGTTAAGATGTGATCACACTTATGATCTTGTCTAGGTGGCATGATTCCATAATTATATCTTGATTTTATCTTAAGCATAGTTTGATCTAAAATACCCATACAACCTATTCACCTAATATATATTTGAGGTAAGAAAAAAATGGTGGTGCTAAGGAGCCTATCAAGGCTCGCTATGAAAGGATTCAAGTTCAAGACTTCCTTGCACTAAGTAGTTAAACCCAATGGTTGATTTGATATAAATAAAAGATATACAATGTGGTAATGGATGTCAATGTATGGTGGCAATAGATATTGTTATGTTGTTCATTGATGTGTGGTGATGAATGTCAATATATGGTGGAAATGGATGTTGTTGTATTGATCATTGAGGTACTTAGAATGTGTCTTATTAATGAATGTTGATACCTAATGCTAATAAATGAGGATTAATGAATGATTCCTAGAAAGGAAGAATAATTTTCTCCTATTTTGATACTATTTGAATGCTATTCAATAGTGTACTAGTGTCAGAGGGTAAACACACAATAGTGGGTCTAAAACTTGGGACATCACATTTTTGAATTCAAATAAAGGTTACCTTCATTTCAAGGTTTTTTTTTGTAAATGAAATACTTTCATTCGAAGTTCATTTAATACATTTGAACAAAGGTGCCTTCAATTCAAGGTCCTTCGAATAAAGGCCCTAAAAGTGACCTTTTTGTTATACGCCTTAAATATTTTGTAGAATTTTCTATTTCTAACCTTGGTTTGTGTTGACAATGATATCACTCGTAGCAACAGTGCAAATAAATTCCTCATAGGAAAACCGTGAAGAGCCTATCCTTCTTGAAAGATCTTAAACAGAGGCAACCTAGGGGTGTCCGTTTAATAGGAAAAGGTTGGATTAGTTCAATCCCAAGTCTCTGGTAGTCAAGTCTTGACCATACTAGGTTCACTTAAGGGTATGATGTGATATTGCTATTAATATTAAAGGGAATACGGTTGTTTCTAGTTTCATGAAGAATCATAAGCATTCTACACAATATTTCCAATTCAATCATAAAATAACATTATGAAATTGAAAGATTTGACATAATATTTCATGAACATCCACAAATTTTTCTATCACTTAAGTAGATTTAGCTTTAAGCATTCAAAAATTTCATAGAAAACAAAATATTTTCAATAAATTTCCATTCATTTGTCTATTTTTTGGAACAATTTCAAGAATTTAAAAATCTATTCTAAAATAAAGGAAAAAAAATACTAAAAATTAAAATTTCTCCTGGTTATTCTCCATGCATTCCCCAAAGAGTTAATCAAATCAAAGCAAACCACTTTATACTTCACCATATTGCTTCACAGCTACATATAAAATGATGTGAGCTTTTAAAGAGAGGGGTTTTAGTTTGGAAATTGAGTAGGTTTTGCTTGCACCCTTAAACGGTGCAACACATAGTCTTGCTTGGCTAAACTAAAAAAACCAGCTACAAAGATTCGTGAGATAGGAAGCTACCAAATTGGGTCTAATATTGATTAATTTCTATGTGCATACAAGCTTTTAGATCAGAATGATTCAGAAAATAGGAAAAAGGAACAAAACTTAGAGAATTTTTGGCTCTTCTGACATCCACAAATTTTGAACTTAAAATAAAAATAAAGTAGTAAATGGCCTTTTATAGGAACAAGGCCTCAAGAGTTCAAACTTAAAGTTTATCTAGAGAATCAGAAATAACAAATCAAAATGTAGCACATGGCATACACCAACTGTCTTCAGAATCTTCTAGATGAAGTCAAAGATTTGACTTCTTCGGCAACAACACTTTTCACTTTCAAACTCCGATACACAATACTCCGCATATATCAAGGCTATTAGCATCCTTTAGAATATTGGATAGGAAACATCCATAGGGACGGGGAACAACCTACAAAAATCAATTGTAACAAAAATATTTTTGTGACACTTTCGGTATTCGATATATAGTACTTCCTTTTATCATTTAGGGCTCGAGCTCAAAGATCTTTTCTTCACTTTTCTTCAGCTGATATTCTCAGAAAGCATTCAATATTTCATTCATATGCTCTTTTGAAATCTCTTGTACTGCCTTCCAACTAAACTTGAGCCTAGTGGATTCTTTTGATATCTAGAGTATACTAGCATTCCTTTGTAATTTCTCTATTTCATATATGGTGATAGTGTTCCTATACTGTATTATTTCATCAATGACCTCCTCGGTTAACAACTAAATAGGGTCTTTACTTATCCATTCAATCCATTCCTTGAAGGCTTTCGCACCTTTACCCTCTTATCCTAGTGTTTGGGGATCACAATCTTGGCGTGCTAGCATTTCAATAAAATCTTGATCTTTATCAAGCAGCTTATTACATTACTCGATGACTTCTTCAAATCCATCTATACATTGCCTCAACATGTCACCTTCCCATTTCAACTATTTATTCCATTTCTCGGGAAATGGAATTTCTTGTTTTGAAATTATGTTTTCTCTTATCAATTCTTGGATATCCATTTGCATGAGAATATCAACATCTCACCTTTCAACATCAGCCTGTTCCTAGTGAAACTTGCATTCACCTTCAAATTTTTTGGATTTCTCAAACCAATGGTATGATTCCATATATTTTCCTATTGCATCTGTAATAGATTCTTCTCCTTGCCTGACCCAATACTCAATCCTTCTTCAAATACATTCATTTTATGGAAAACTATTGCAATTGCATCCACTTGTTCTTATGAAATTAGTACTATATTTTGGGGAAAATCAGTTTGTGCTTGACCAAATACAGTTAATGACTTTATAAAATTTTCTAGGCTAGAAACTCGTTCTTTCAAATCTCTTTTCTTCTTTCTATTCTTCTAAACTGTGGCAACTGTTACATCTAAATTCATCTTTATTTCTTCTACCTCTTATCTCTAGGATGAGTGTCCAAGATTGATACTTGTTACCTTATACTCCTTGGGCGTTATCTCATTTATATCTTTATCAAACATTGGGGTAGCTATATGGATAGTTGTTTCTCCATCTGCATTCTGATGTATGACATGTTTCGCTTTAGCTTTGCCCCTAGGCTTAGGAGTATCTACTTCTTGTATGAAACTGTTAAGATCCAAAGGCACTATTTCTACTTCCATTGGGGAAGCCAATTCTCTTATCAACCAATCAGGTGCATCCTCTTCACATTCTACCTCTGTAACATTCATTTGCTCCGGGTTTCCAATTGATTCAGGAACTTCTTCTCTTAATTCTTCAAATTTATTTATTGCATCCTCTGAAATAGGAATCTCTTCAACAATTTTTGGCATAGATTCTAGATTACTAGGTTTTGACACTGTCTATTTTGTTTGGATACTTATATTTTCTTATCTAGCTAGGTGTTTAACATCAGCTCCTGGGATGTCACTTTCCTTGTATCCTGCAACAACAGGATTTTCTGAATTTCAACTTTATCACCTAAAACCTGTGTAGCTTCTTCATTTTCAACTTCAACCCAACCCTCCTCTGATTTTTCAAAGACCTACAGTTGTTTGTTATCATTTGGATTGTTCCCAAGTGAAGATTTGGAATCAAAGGTATCTTCAGTAACTATTTCATCAATAGGATCCTTCCTTGCAGTCTCCCCTATTTTCATCTCAAGAACATCAGGTTTCCTGGCTTCTAAAGCAAGTGTTCCTTGTATGAATTCTTCTTATTCAACATTTATAGGAGTGGACCTTGTGTCTATAATTTCTTCTACCATTGGTTGTACCATGGGTTTATCCTTAAACTTATTTTTGTTTACTTTTTCCTACATGGCACCCCATTTATCCATTTGTTCTTTAATTTTGGCTTCATCTACCTTAGAAGTTTCATCCAAAACCACAGGAGTTCCCCCTAGTTCTTGTTTCATACTAGCCATATTAACATAAGGGGGAGAAGTAAACAATGTTGCAGCTCTTTGAGATGTAGAACTTGTTTGTGTACCAATATTTTTTGTTATCCTTGCTACTTCATCAATAGTAGCTTTAGTCCTTGGTTTTACTGTAGAGGAAGATGCACCTTTAGGTTTTACTCTTGGTTTAACTTTACTTGACTTGACATCTTTTTGCTTATCAGTTGGCTTTAGTGAAACTCCTTGGCTTGAAGCCTCAGAAGTTGTCTTATTAGTCTTCATCTTCTTCTTAGCAAGTTCCCCACTCTCAAATACAGTTTCATTTCTTTTTTTCTTCTTTTATTTTGTGAGTACATGAGTTCAATTCCGTTTTCACTTAAAACTTTACAAAAATCATTTATCCAGTGTTGAGTATTTAATATAACCGATGCAGAGAATTCTTCAATTGATGTCATTTCTTCACCATTGTAGTCTGGGCCTGGGATAGGTTCATCATACACCCTGTCTTCATTGTATGTTTTACTCAACACTTGACCATCATCTTTTTCCAACTGATCTAGGATATCATGAAGCATAAGAATCCAAGCAGATTTTAGTGACAATCTTTCATATTTTTTTCCCTTACTATGTGCTCATCTTCATAATTTAGCCAATAATCCTCTAGATGTTGGACATGAGCATGATAACCAGCTATGTTATTGGTGATATTCCCTTTAGGATCATAATGCATCCTCTAGAGTGGAAAATATTAAAAATTATATATTCTCAATTCTTCTTCACACAAGTTAACTGTCTTGATTGCACTGCATTTATAATTCCCTATCACAATAGAAAATTTGAAAGAAGTCTTCTTATGAGTGATGCTATAAACAGCTTGAGACGACTTTAACTATCTCACCAATTCTAACAACACAATTTTTTTTTTAGGATACCTAGGGAACATGGAAGGATGTCCATCAAACCCTTCCATCCTATTATAGGAGTAAGTGGGGAATTGAATGTACCAGCCTCCTATCAGTCTAATAACAATTTGTGCTTCCAAGGATACTCTTTTGGATTTGTCACCTTCCATTGTTCTAACCAGCTTCATGGAAAACACATCATTAACTTTTTTGTAATGCTCTTTGTATCCATGGATAGTGATTTGGGGTAAATAAGCATATATTGAGCTATTTCTTACTTCTTTTCCCAAAGTTCCAATCTTTTTCAACCCTTGTTTACTTGCCTTTATGGCATAGGAATAAATCACATGTGAAGACATATAAAGAAATTTGGTTTTGGGAAATGCCTTTATCTATTCGTGCAATCTATCACTAATAAATTTTCCCCAATGCATTTGCATGAGACTATCCATTAATCTAGATATTATTACAAACATCCAGGGTTCAAATTTACTCGCTTCTCACAACCCATCTATCCTGCTCAGCATAGTTATAACATCTTGAACATCTTGGTTGAACATAGACCTTAGAATTACTTTGGTCTATTTTGTAATCTTCTCTTCACACCATTGGGTACTCTAATTTCTTTATTGTGCTCCTCGACATTTTGATAAGTTTTTTCCTTTTCCCTCATATCAATGTTGTACATTTGAGTGAATATAGGGATCCCAAATGTGTATGTAATTCCTTTCTCAAAGAGAACTGCATAAATTCTCCCCTCCTTCTCAATGATTCTATTGTTTGGGTCATAATGATTGATACATTCCATGACCAATTCAGGGGCCTCCATTTTTGGCGAAAACCCTCTTGCTAAAAATAACCCATTTGCTATAACATTTTTGGCACACAGAGAAGCATTTTCTTGCCATACCCAAGTGCAAATTTCAACATCAAAAGACCATCCCATATGAATATCTATAACTGCCATGCCAATTGGTATGGCTTGTGAATTGCAATATTTAAATTCATCTTCTATCTTTGCCTCAAAAGTACTCATTTCTGCTAGTATGTTCTGCATTTTCAAATGTGTGTCTTGTGTGCAAGTTAGGGTTAAATTAACCAAATTTTCTTACAAATTTATAAAACTTTCAATTCACCTTTCAATTAAGTTCAAATAAAAAACAATCAACATTTCAATTTTCAAAGGGAAATACCATTTTTGAGATTTTTGTGTGTGGAAATGATTAACATAATTTTAGTTATTCAAAACATACCTAGTTTTGGTTGATGATGAAAATCTCTTCAAAATAAAGCCTCAAAAACCTTGGCAGATGTGTTCTTAGTTTCTCAAAATTTACCTTTCCTTGCGTGTCAATATTATTTCATTCGTTCAATGTCCTTTACAATTTTGCAGCATGACGTGAAGTGGAGTGTTATAAAAGCAATTGCATGCTTGAGGTGATGCCAAGTACTTGAGTAATTCATCACCTTCATTAATTACCTATTATAATGCATTAATTTCTTGAATAAAGGTGTAATCATTATGAATTAGGGTTCAAATTATAAACGGCTACTTTTCTGTGTGGGCTCGCTACTAGAGGAGAAAGATGACGCGAAGATATTAAATGGTACTCTAGTGTCACTTTGATTTTTGTGAGAGGAAAAATTCTTTAAGATATGTGATCAATTGTGATCACTGGGATCAAAACTTTTGGTACCAAATTTTGAAAAGAATATTGGGGAATGGGACACTTACCTCCAAGCTTTAAAGAAGATCGGAACAAAGAAGAGACCAGAAATCAAGTTCAAGAGGGAAAAAAAATAATCAAAACATTTCATAATAGGACCTTTGGTTTCTAGGTTCCAACTAAAAGACAATGAAACAACAACAATCAGAGTCCGATAAAGAAAAGGTATCACCGGGGTTAAAATATTTTTGGCTAACCACTTACCAGACGAGACTAGGATCAACTGAAGATACAACTTTCTTTGATGCGGCCACAACAACTCTAGGATTCAGATTTTTGATAAAATATTAAGGATATGTCCACGATCATGATGGGCCAAAAAGTGGCAATGGGGAAAAAATTACGTTTTTCATTGACCCAAAAATGCGAAAATGCCGAGTTGACTTTTTTGTGGCTTGGGTTTCAATACATTGCTCCAAAGCAATGCCCAAACCAAGATTTCCATATCGGATATCCAATTTGAGGCTAATATATATATATATATATATATATATATATATATATATATATATATATATATATATATATATATATATATATATATATATTTATTAAAATCATTTCACACTTACCAAGCCAGCGAGTTACAGTGAGGAGGTTTTTCACATAATAGATATCAATTTAGCCAATATTTGTTTTGAAAGGTTAGATTTTGGATTTTTCTTTGCTTTAATTGAATTTTGAATTAGATTTGTATAATTTCAGTTAGTTTTTTATGGATTTTTTTTTCAAAATAGGGTTTTTGATTGAATTTTTATGAAAAACTTGAGTTTAGAATGGATTTTGATTAAAAATGAATGTTTTTATGGATTTTGATTTAAAAATAGTGTTTTTTATGTATTTGTATTAAAAATTAGAGAATCTTATAGATTTTTGTTAAAAAGTAGGGTTTTTTTTTTATTTTTTTAAAAACTAGGGTAGTTTTACAATATTTTCATTTATATTGTCTAATTTCAATTAGATTAATTAGTTTGTAACTTTAATCAAGCATTATGGTTGTTGAGAATGAAAATGCACAAATTCTAAATGATCCACCAGCTAAGAATGAAATGCAAAAATTCCAAATGATCCACCAGTTGAGAATGAAAATGCACAAATGCCAAATGCTCCACCACCTCCGCAGCCATCAATTGAAGACTTAATTGGTGAAAAATTATAGCAATTGAGGGGCATTTCTGAAGTTTATATGAGAATCCCTCGATTATCTGAGATGTCAAACACATTGAAGGAAATAATTAAAAATATAGAAACCCTCTCCACCCAACATAATTCCTTTCATTCATGGTGAGAAGACATGAGGGAATATTATGCATGTGGATTGTCTTATGATGATGTGAAAGATCTCATAATAACCAAAGCCCAAATAGCCTCTTTATTTGTTAACCCCCGCACTAGTTCGCCAGTTAATGTTAATAAACCAAAACTTTCTATAAAATGGTGCACACATAGGGACATTGTAGATAACTTTTGGGATCGTTGGTGGATGGTTTTTGATAAACCATTAAACAACAATTGTGATATACCATTTTACTTTATTAAAAAATTATATGTTGAGTTTGTGTTAGGGCATCATGTTAATTAATTTGACATTAAAACCTTCCAGGGCATTGGTGGAGGTATGCCCTAGGATAGACCAGGGGTAGTTAGAGTAGTCCCACGCCCATATGTTCCCCCTTCTCCCCTTCCTCTACCACCTCCAGTATATCATCCAGATATTATGCAGGATGCGACCACACAGACTATCCAAGATATTCACTCTTTGAGTGGTCTTTTGGTTTCACATGCTTCTATAGTAGCTCAGCCACATTCTGGTGATGTTGGCAATGGCTCGAGTGTTGTTGTGTCATCCTCATTAGGTCCACATATTTTTGTGTCACGTACTTGCTCCATGTGCCAGAAAATATGCTTGGGTCCTCTTGTACAACCCATCGAGCATCTCTTGGACACTACTGATTATGACCTCCATGATGTGGACATTATAGATCAGATGCAAGGGAGTGGAGCGCACCCTATAGAGTCCTCTCCTGCTAGAGAGGGGGACATTGGAATAGTGACATAGTTAAGATTTAAGTTGTAAATTCATAACTTGCATTTTTTTTAGAATGAATATTAATAAGAGATAGTATAATGTACTAATATTTATTAACATGGTCTATTTAACAATTGATGTTTGAGGAGGAGCTCGCACAGGTGACTGATAGCACCCTTAGGGCCATTTCATTTGGCCTCGACATGCACACAGTATATATTTTTGCACTCACTCATTTACATTTTTTTATTATATACTTGCTTGTCATTTGAATTGTCATTAATGTCAAAATTATATAATAACTTATATGTTTATCTTATTTTCCTCTTGTAGGAAATACCTAGTGCGAGCGAGGTGCAACCTTGTCCAGATTATGGAAGTGCAATGTTAGATAAGGGGAAGGTAATTAAACTCAAATTCGATTGAATTAATATTTTTAAGATCTTATATTGATTATACATACATCGACATAGATTGGCAGTTTCATATGTACTTGTCATTTTTATGTATAGGCAGTTATGAGCTATACGCCGTTGTTGAAAAGTACCACAACACCTGAAGGAGTATGTATTGGAACACCTGAAGAAGTAGGTGTTGAAACACCTCAAGGAGGAGGTGTCGAAACACCTAAAGGAGATAAAGAAAAAGATCAGCCTAAAGAGGTATGTGTTTATTTTATTTTGTGTTTGGTATTTATATGTTCCTATTACTGATAATTGTATGCTAACTTGGATCAATTTTATGTTTTTGTTCACATATATAGATTGGCATTACAAAAGTTGGTTTGATCGATTCTTTGACAAGGGCATATTCTAGGACTCCTAACCCTTTGAAGAGATGAATATTTTAGGTAATCAAGATTTCAATTTTAGATTTCAATTATAATTCAATGTATATAGATTTTGATGTTAATTATTTGATTTTAAATCATATAGTATAACTAATCTCAATTGTGGTTTGAATTTTACTTGTGCAACTACCTTCAAAGCCAATGAGTGCTTCAAAGAGGCTCTATTTTGATGATCCACCAGTAGTTTAGGATGAGATAGACATTTTGGCATTTAAATTTTGAATAGACATCGAGATGACATATGGCACATTTTGTAAAACTTTGTTTAAGTTGGTGTTGATGTCATTTTTGTATATGGAGATATAATCAAGATTATTGGATAATTTGATATATAGAAGTTGACAATCAAAATTTAATTTCTTCCTCATGTGCATGATTAAACTCTTTGAAAATTTAATCAAGTGAGCAATGGTTAAATATCAATGTACAATAGCATACAAAATAATGGTTGTATTATGTAGTTTATAATCATATCGTTGATTACATTGCATTGCACATATTTCAAACTCAAAGCATTACTTTACATTGCATAACTAATAACTAGATGCTGATAGATGAAGAAATTTCAATTACAATATAGTTTTTACAAAGTCAACCTAAGTAGTTATGCAATTACTTCACATTACATAACTAATAACTAGGAGCAGCTGTCAATTGCATTTGCTTGTCATGGAATTTTATGAGACCACATTTCTTTGAGGCATTTGTTCAAACAATTCATTGCCTTGCCTATGCTACCACATTTTTCATACATGTGTACCAAAGCTTTTTATCAAACAGTTCACTAGCTTGTTGTTATGGCTAAAATCCTAAAACAAGTGCTTTCAAACAAGCTATGGATTGATGTAGAGTGGGGGTAAAAACATATGTGAAAACTACCCTTGACTCCTTTGGACCAAATTTGAGAACCAATAACATACCCATGTCCTAGGCTAGTGAATTAGCCCTCTTTCACAAAGTGAGTGCCCTTTAAACACTTGATCTTCACAAGAACACCCCAAAAAATCTTGAGTTGTGTCATAAAACAACAAATTCTAAGATTATTCTGCACCTACAGGTCCTTTAGCAGGCTATCCCATGAAACCATTTGTTTACCATGCAAATGCATAGGGTTTATTGAAAGTCCCACTTGCACAAATCCCCTGACCATTCCACCAACTTAGACACCTCTATTATGACCCCAATATGCTTAAACGTTAAAGAGATTCCCCCACTCTCATTGATTTTAACAAACCCTAGACTAAAAGCTCCATTTTCATGTAATTTAAGCAATGATTTGCTTAGGACAACAACTCCAAGACTCACAAATAATTTCCCCTTTCTTAAATTGACCTACACACATTCAAATCATATTGTGCATAGCCTCTCCACCAAGCCACATGAAAGGTACAGTAGGTGGAGGGCTTCAATAATTCATAATTTACTCAAAATGCAAAATTTGGGTTCACTACCCGCCTTGAGAAAACTTGTCACAAAACTGACAAAAAAATGAAAAGAAAGTACTCAAACCAACTTTAAAGGGGTCTCAGGCCTACTTCTCCCTCATTCCACATGCTATGTAGCCATTTACTTGTTGTGTGGTGGTCGAACAATGGAGAAAACATAGATTTTTTCTATAGAAATCACAGTTTTTGCAAAGTAACTCAATATGATCTTATTGATTCTTCACAAAATTACATTCATCAATCCCAAAAATGACTTCCTCAACCTTTTTTAAGACTCTCCCCCACACAAAACAACCGACCAACTCCCAATAACTTACTTACAAACTAAGTTACATATTCGTGTTCAGGTTCGGGTTCGGGTTCGGGGGTTCAGTTTTCCAATCCGGCTAAAAAAATTTGGGGGTGGTTCGGTTCGTTAGAAAAAAAAAATGTAAAAATAAAATATATATATATGCAACATAGAAGCATGAAATAGGATTAAAACATCACATAACATCATATAAACAACAAAACCATCATAAACTTGAATGTCATTTAAAACATGCATGATAAATATTCATCGTTGAAACTTGAATTGTGGTAGCTTGATATACAAATTCTATTAATGCCAAGGTTCAATTTTTATAATTTTGAAAAAAGAAGCCAATTGAGTAGAGTTATTAGCATTCTTTAGAAATCATAAGAATTTATTTAGTACACTAGCCATTTTGATGTCTTCTTGTAATCTCAAATGCTAAACCTATGAAGAAGTTAACTTTGCTGCCCACTAGTTTCCATTAAAAAGAAAGCAACAAGCTATGGTCTCATGGCATTTTTTCACACGAAAATCAGCGTTGGAGTTCGGTTGGAGGCTGAAAGCTACTTGTAACTACATAAATAAATCTTTTTATACAACTCGTATGAACTAACCAACTATTCCATCACATCCGGATGGTTACGTTTAGGTTAGGTATGGTCCCCTTTCGCACCCAAATCAATTGAAGCAGTTTGAGCTACGTTCAATTAGCGAAATCCCTTAAGAGTCCAAAGTGCAAAAGGGCAGCAATCTTTGACGGACTGTTTCTCAGAAACTATGATGCCTACAAAATTTTTGTTTGAGGCTACGAGATCGTGTTGGGCCCCTCTACAATAACCTCTCCTGATTTTTGCTATCTCAGAGGTGTTTTCCCGTGGTGGCAAGTTTCCAGTTGAGGGAAAAGTTGTCAGATGCAAGTAGTGTAAAGTTGCAAAGTGGTGCAACTTTCATTCAGCAACTCGTACGACCAAACAGACTATTCCAACACATCTTGATGGGTACGTTTACACTAGGGATGGTCCTCTTTTGTACCCAAATACGCCGAATCACTCTGAACTACATTGGACCGGCGATTTCCCTTAAGAGTCCAAAGTGCTAAAAGGCCACAATCTTTGAAGGGCTATTTCTCAGAAACCATGACATTTACAAACTCTCTGTTTGAGGCTATGGGATCATGTTTGGCCCATCTACAATAACCTCTCTCAATTTTTGTTATCTCGGAGGCATTTTCCCATGGTGGCAAGTTTTCAGTTGAGGGAAAAGTTGTTAGATGCAAGCAGTGTAAAGTTGCAAAGTGGTGCAACTTTCATTCAGCAACTCATACGACCAAACAGACTATTCCAACATGTATGGATGGGTACGTTTATGCTAGGGATGGTCCTCTTTTGTACCCAAATATGCCAAATCACTTTGAGCTACATTGGACCAACGATTTCCCTTAAGAGTCCAAAGTGCTAAAAGGCAGCAATCTTTGAAGGGCTATTTCTCAGAAACCATGACATTTAAAAACTCTCTATTTGAGGCTATGGGATCGTGTTTAGCCCATCTATAATAACCTCTCTCGGTTATTGCTATCTCAGAGGTGTTTTCCCATGGTGGCAAGTTTTCAATTGAGGGAAAAATTGTCAGATGCAAGCAGTGTAAAGTTGTAAAGTGGTGCAACTTTCATTCAACAACGTGTACGACCAAATGGACTATTCCAACATGTATGGATGGGTACGTTTACGCTAGGGATGGTCCTCTTTTGTACCCAAATACGCCGAATCACTCTGAGCTACATTGGACTGGTGATTCCCCTTAAGAGTCCAAAGTGCCAAAAGGCAGCAATCTCTAAAGGGCTATTTCTCAAAAAATGTGACGTTTACAGACTCTCCATTTGAGGCTATGGGATCATGTTTGGCCCATCTATAATAACCTCTCTCATTTTCTTCTATCTCGGAGGCATTTTCCCGTGGTGGCAAGTCTTCAGTTGAGGGAAAAGTTGTAAAATGCGAGTAGTGTACAGTTGCAAAGTCGTGCAACTTTCATTCAGTAACTCATACATTGGACCGACGATTTCCCTTAAGAGTTCAAAGTGCTAAAAGGTAGAAATCTTTGAAGGGATATTTCTCAAAAATTGTGATGTTTACAAACTCTCTGTTTGAGGCTATGGGATTGTGTTTGGCCCATCTACAATAACCTCTCTTAGTTTTTTCTATCTCAAAGACATTTTCTCGTGGTGGCAAGTTTTCAGTTGAGGGGAAAGTTGTCAGATGCAAGCAGTGTAAAGTTGCAAAATGGTGCAACTTTCATTCAACAACTCGTACTACCAAATGGACTATTCCAACACATCTGAATGGGTATGTTTACACTAGGTATAGTCCTCTTTTGTACCCAAATATTTTGAATCACTCCGAGCTACATTGGACCAGTGATTTCCCTTAAGAGTCTAAAGTGCTAAAATGCCATACCATCTATTGTACGGTCTATAGTTGGATGGTATGGACATGGTAGATTTTATTAGGACTGTATAAGGTGACTATGTGGGTTTAGAGAGCTGGAAACATCTATACTTGAGTTGGTGAGTTGCCATGCATGGAAAAAATGAGTGAAATTAGGTGAAAAATGGTGGTTACAACTTGCTAATGTCAATGAAACGTGGGGGCAGCAAGATTTAAGGTTGGATCAAGCTTGTGTAGGTCCTAATAGGTGTGTTTGATGAGTTTATAGGATGTGGCAAGGTTGGAAACATTGATTTCCTTAAAAACTTCATGAAAGTTGCTAAAAATGAAGTTGCACCCAAGTTGGATTTAAGGAGAAAAAGTGGCAAGCCATTGTAATTTATTATATATAAATAGGAAATATTACAAAACCTGGTTCAAACAAGCATACTGATAGGAAAGAACTAGGAAGAAAACCTTCAGTTGTAGCTCGATTAAGTACAAAAAGTTATTATAGAATTGTCCCAATAATAGTAACAAAGCATACCCCTGTATGACTAATTCAACCTATGAGTTTCCAAAATACAAACCCCTTTACATTTTAAACATACCCTTTCTACAATGTTAGACATTTGACCCATATTTCAAAAAACATCACTGGATATAGATTATGCCCATGCACAGTTATGACCTTTTTACATTGTTTCACATTTGAAAATTCAAAATTTACAAAATTTGCCTATTGGAGGCATTTAGGGCATAGTCTTCCACAATAGTAGTATGTTCACGTTCTAGACTGACAATCACCTGTACAAACCATCAAGGTAGCTTAGAATAACCAATCTATATTGTTGTAATCTGTTGCATACCTCTCTGAAAGGATCAAAGATGGATATTGTTGCAGTAGGTCCATGATCAATCGTGCTAGGAATATCGCAAAATTTGGAAAATGAGAAATCTATATTGTCACAATAGAAAATATTCTTAGATTAACAAATCTATATTAATCTAAACAACCTGAATGATGATGAATTGGTGATGCAAACTATAAAAGATGCTTAAAAGACCATAGGGCTTAGGTTCACCAATATACATTGTTCTAATTTGTCGCATACCTCTCCAAAAGGATCAGAGCTGGCTATTGTTGCAGTAGGTCCATGATCAATCGTGCCAAAAATATCACAAAAGTGCATACAAAATATCACTATTAAAGACACCTGTATTGCAATAGTGTACAAATATCAGTATTAAATAAAGAACACTAATGAACTTAAGCATAATGAATGTAAGAATTGTACCTTCTATTCTTGAAAATGTTATTCAAGTGTGCCTGAAGGGTCATCTCTTTGCTTAAGAGTATCCAATATTGCTTCATGATCAACATTACTAAGTGTCCATAGTTGTTTTGTCTTTGGTCTGGCATGATGCTTCAACAACTTAACATTTGTTGCTATAACAAGGTGCGAATACATGAAAATGGTTTTGTGTTTCTCGTAGTCTTCAAATGCAGGTATTCCATTCTTTCTAATCATGTATGTTCGCAACCAAATTCCTACAACCACAACTGAACCTAGAGGATACACAAAACCATCATCATCTTCCATCAGTTGTGTTAGCCTATGCTTTACCCACATACATCGAGACAACCAATAGTCTAATCTCTCTTCATTCCCCTGTGGTGCAACAACTAAAAAAACATGTCTTGGCTATAGTAGATCTGAAAGCAGGTCGTAATCAACTGAACTTTCCATTGTGTCATTTGTCATGGATATTGTTTGAGATAAATGAGTTAGATACTATGGAACCCATGTATCCGCCCACTCACTTGACTTGCATTGATCCCACTCACACCGAATACAACTCTAACAAAAACAAGCCAACTCTTGTGTCCAAATGGCCCATGTGCTTGCATATGAGCTTTGAAATGAATGACAATCCAATCTGCCTCCCATTATACCCTCCTCAACCAACCAAAAGAATCTGTGCACTGTTGAATCAAGTGTCCCTCCCTATGACAATGTTGAACTACACCAATCAACAATAGAACGTGCATCACTAAATTTTTCTCTTGAAATCTTCAATTGCTCCTTAACTAGAGCTATCTTTATGCATGCACATGCTCCATCATGCTCCCATTTCCCATGCCCAACTTCAAAAAAACTCCAAATATGAGGTACACCCCTCTCTACATGCATTCTACTCAACCAATAAAACATATGAGCATTCTTGAATTGACCTGTGCAATTATCTGACCATATGAGATGTTGGCCCAGTGTTATATCATGCTCTTGCAAGAACTCAAAAAAAATCTCAAAATAATGTTGGACATACTCAGACGAGTGAGATCTATCATCACTCATATAAAAATGATACTCTCTGATTATCTTTTGATCCTCCTCTTTACTATCAGGTGCATGTTTAAATGTTATATGGACAAAATAAGCAATCTGAATGGAATTGTAATACTGAGATTGTACCTCGTTTTGTGGTTGCAATGTGTAGTTTTCTAAAAAATCAACCACTCATATAATAGTGCCAATCGGAAAAGAGTCTTTACACATCCTAAATTGTTGGTCCAAGCACTGAGACCTATGAATATGCCTTGCATACTTGTAGAAAATATTGTCCTTAAAATCTGAAATAAAATCAGCAACACTGCATTCTTTTGTAACCAACTTGCATCTAGAACCTTCACCTCCACTCTGCAAAGTATATTTGACTATCTCATGTCTCTTTTTCTCAACGAGCTTCTTTCCAAATTCATGTTCAGAACCCTCATGAAAACATTGAACAAACTTTGATAAGCCACCATATTGTGAGCACTTCGCATTTAAACAATCATTTCTATATAAAAATCAACCATCATCTCTAGAACATAAAAATAGTTCTAGCAAGTCCCTTGATGATTTCGAAAGATGCATTGCAACACACTCCTGCAACATTTCATTAGTATGCAAAGTAGAATGGATATAGCGTAATAGCTCATGGTACATTGAAAACTCCACATGGTATTTGAAACAACAAGTATTACGAATCTAAAGAGGCACACAATAAAATGGCTTCAAACCTTCAAAAGTCCTTTGCGAGATTTCCATATTTTGATGTGTTTCAATAATTTTTTTGAACAACATTGTTTGGATTGATTCCAAGAAATGTTTAGGATGCGGTGTATGGTCTTGATTTCCAATTCTTAACTTTAAAAAATCCTTTTCATTGGGTGATACTCTAGAGTTATCATTCCAAAATTGTTGAATTACCTACTTTACATTATCGGTTAGCTTCTTATCAACACATGGAAGCCTCTCGGCAAAAGCCCGTGTATCATTTTGAAGAGGATCATCTATTCTTTCTCTTCTTGCGAGTACTCTATCTAAATTTTTATGATTTATGTCAAAATCAATAAAAGTTTGTCTCATAAAGTGAGCCTTTTTCAATTGATGGCTTACTAGGGAAATTGTAATGACTCTCTGAGCATCTCTCTTATCCTTTTCCTTGTTATTTTTTCCAATAGACTTGAGAGCATTAAAAAATATTTTTGAAAATAATAGAATTTTGTTCGGTCTTCTTGTTCACACAAATCTTCAATTTGGCTAGCAAAGGTATCATCTTTTGCATCTTTAGCAATTGTACAAAAATTTGGCATTGCTCAGTCAATGTCTTATCACTAAAATATTGGTTGAAAAGTCTTCTAGCCCACAACCAAATAGTTTGTGTTGACCTCTTGCCTTCAAAATTGTTTATAATGTTCTTATCAATTTCAAGTAACCATTTAGGGGTTCTTGAAGGTCTTGAATTTGGAATGTCTTTCTTCCATACAAGGTTCTTCATTTCTCATGTAATCTAGTGAAACATAATTTACAATTGCTTCAATATTATGTTCAAAATATTCATTTCCAACATTTTCACCTTGAACATTTTCAATATCAATTTGAATAATTTCATTCCCAATTTCAATATGATGTTCAACATCTTAAAATCCAACATTTTCACCTTGAACATTTTCATTATCAATTTCAATATTTTCATTCACAATTTCAATATCATGCTCAACATCTTCAAATCCAACATTTTCACCTTGAACATTTTCATTATCAAATTCAATATTTTCATTCCCAATTTGAATATCATGTTCAACATCTTCAATTCCAACATTTTCACCTTGAATATTTTTACCTTGAACATATTCAATTTCCTCTTCACTTGAAATACAATAGGGGTAGGTTCACCAATATTTAACATACCTTGTCTTCTCTTCCTATGACCTTCTCTATCTCTTTGTCTATATGCTTCAATTTGTTCTTTTATAAGCTTTCTCTTACATTTTTGCTTCCAATGACTGCTACTCCCCATTATACCTCATAAAAGATGCTAAAAAATAATTGATTATGACAAATTTGAGTAGAAGATGCTCCAAAAAGTTGATCTTTGTCTCAAGTTGTTTGAAACCATGCCTTTGTCACTTGTAAAGCCTGCAAACAAAATGTAGGATTCATTGGAATGCACAAAATGACCCACATGGGGTTTTTCTATGGCCCACAAATCTGATATCTATTATAATCTGATATCTGATACAATCTGATATCTGATTTGAGAAACATTTTAATTTTTTTTGTAACGATATGATTTTATTTCTACAAATTGAATATCCGATTTGTGTACACATGGACCTAAGGGTTAATGGTAGATGGTAGAGAGCTTAAGGGTTGAGGTTTTAGGGTAGAGGGTAGAGGGTAGAGGGTTTAAGGGTTAAGGGTTTAGGGTTTAGGGTTTTAGGGTTTAGGGTTTAAGGGATAAGGGTATAGGGGAGAGAGATAGATGGAGTGAGTGAGTGAGAGAGAGGGAGGGAGAGGGAGGGAGAGGGAGGGAGCGAGTGGGAGAGGGTGGGAGAGG
>VDFB02271358.1:298498962-298545399 GCA_007258455.2 Sequoia sempervirens
TGGCACTTTATATCATAGTGCAAGTACAACAAGGCACAAGGTGATGTGCAAGAATCCCAATACTACACATACAATGTTGAGGTACTTTATCTCAGTCCATTTACAAAAGCATAAGTACATGCAATGGAAGCTTATAGTGTCAAAAAAAAAGACACAAGACTGTAAATACATGTAGAATAGCCAAAAAGAATCCATCCCACGCAAATGAGAAGTTTCCAGGAGCTAAGATGACCAAGTAATTCACCAGAATGTGAAAATACAAAAAATTGAATAAAATGTACTTGGTAAATTTTCTAATAAAAAATATATAGATTTGGACAGAGCACTGGAAGAGCTTTCCAACACCTATTCATTTTTGAAAAACGGAGACCTTATGCAAAAGATATGCCCCTAGAGGCATGAAAATGATGATCTGACTTTGACTAGAAAAAAATGCAACATAACAAAAAAATCAGAAAAAAAAAATGCCTGAACCACTGGATCAGACTTGGAACCAGCTTTCTGATGATATTTCATTTTTCAAAAATACGAGTTCATATTCAAAAGTTATGGCCAAAATACCAAAACTGCTCCAAAAAGGTTTGGGGGTTAAGCCTAGTGGTTAGGCTAGCTACTAGCATTAACCACTAGAATTAACTACTAGCGATTAACTGACAGTGGCACCCTAACATTGTATTTTTTAAATTTTTTCCTTAGATTATGTGTCATACCAGGCCGTACGACCCACAAATGAAAAAAATAACCTCCCAGAGTCACTGTGTCCGATTTCAACAATTTGACAGTCAATTTTGGGGTTTTTTGGTGCTCTTAACACGATGGTGAGGTCCATTTGGGCTCAAAATGCCCCAAAAAATCAAGCACCCCCTAGATCTAGCAAAAAAACCCTTTCTTCAAACCTTCACAAATCTGACAAATAGAATCGAAATCAAGCAAAACAAAAGCCAAATTTGACTTTCTCAACAGCTCTGGATCTAAGGGCGGGGTCCTTTTCATGCCATAATGCATCAAAAATTCACCCACCTCCAAAATTTGCAAAAAAGAGCAAAGGGGATTTAGATTTGAAGCCTGCAACCCTTGTTGAAGAAGAAAAACTCATAAATCAAGAAGGGGTTTGTTGAATCCACGCTCTGATACCATGTTAGAATTGTGAAACAAGAACAAAACCATGAGCCATAGGATCAAACAACAAACAAGTACACCTTCCACGCAAGAGATTTGCAAACAAATATGTACAATATTCTTCAACAAGAAAAAGTTATAGAAGAAGCTTTCAAGAAGATATGAAAGCTTCAGATATTCTCTGTGAAGTAATTACAATAAGGGTTGAATGCTTATAAGAGAAAAGCCCTAAATGAGAAATGATTAGATCATGACAAGTGTCAAAATCACATGAGATGTGACATAATGATCTAATATTAACTCAACTAATAAAGCATTCCTAAGTTTAGCTAAAGTGTGTGAGAATAAATTAGACTAATAATCAATTAAAGATTAATTAATTGTTAGCCAACGTATGATAACTCTAACAATTGTTAATTTCAAAGGGAATTTCTAGTTTCATTAAGAATCATAAGCATTCTACACAAGATTTCCAATTCAATCATAAAATAACATCATGAAATCAAAAGATTTGAAATAATATTTCATGAACATCCACAAATTTTGTTATCACTTAAGTAGATTTAGCTTTAAGCATTCAACAATTTCATGTAGAAAACGAAAGATTTTCAATAAATTTTCATCCATATGTCTATTTTTTGGAACATTTTCAAGAATTTAAACATCTATTCTAAAATAAAGCAAAAAAAATACTAAAAATCAAAATTTCTCTCGGTTATTCTCCACGAATGCCCCAAAGTGTTAATCAAATCAAAGCAAACCACTTTATACTTCACCAAATTGCTTCACAACTACATATGAAACAATGCAAGCTTTTAAAGAGAGGGGTTTTAGTTTGGACACTGAGTAGGTTTTGCATGCACCTTTAATCGACGCAACACATAGTCTTGTTCGACTGAATTAACAAAACTAGCTACAAAGATTCATGAGATAGGTAGATATCAAATTGGCTCTAATATTGATTAATTTCTACATGCATACAAGCTTTTAAACTTGACTAATTCATAAAATAGGAAAAAAGGACAAAACTTAGAGAAGTTTTGGCTCTTCTGACATCCATAAATTAATAACGTAAAATAAAAATAAAGCAATAAATGACCTGTTATATGAACAAGGCCTCAAGATTTCAAACTTAAAGTTTATCCAGAGAATAAAAAATAAAAAATCAAGATGTAGCACATGAAATACGCCATCTGTCTTCAAAATCTTCTAGATAAATTCAAAGCTTTGAATTCTTCGGCAACAACACTTTTCACTTTCAAACTCTAGTACACAATACTCTGCATAAATCAAGGCTATCAACATCCTTTAGAATACTGGACAGGAAACATCCACCGGGATTGTGAACAACCTGCAAAAATCAATTGTAACAAAAATATTTATGTGACACTTCTAGTATCCAATATTCGATACTTCCTTTTATCATTTAGGGCTCAGGCTCCGAGATCTTTTTTTCACTTTTCTTTAGCTAATATTCTTGGAAAGCATTCAATATTTGATGCATACGCTCTTTTGAAATCCCTTGTACTTCCTTCCAACTGAATTCGAGCCTAGTGTATTCTTATGATATATGGAGTATACTAGCATTCCTTTGTACTTTCTCTATTTCATATCTGGCTATAGTGTTCCTACACCATATGATTTCATCAATGACCTCCCAGGTTAACAACTGAATAGGGTCTTTATTTATCCTTTCAATCCATTCCATGAAGGATTTCTCTTCTTTACCCTCCTGTCCTAGTATTTGGGGATCACAATCTTGATGTGCTAACATTTCAATAAAATCTTGATCTTTATCGAGCAGCTTACTACATTTCTTGGTGAATTTTTCAAATCCATCTATACATTGCGTCAACATGTCACCTTCCCATTTCAATTGTTTATTCCATTTCTTATGCAATGGAAATTATTGTTCTAAAATTGTGTTTTTTCTTATCAATTCTTGGATATCCATTTGCATGAGAGTTTCAACATCTCGCCTTTCACCATCAACCTTTTCCTGGTGAAACCTCCATTCACCTCCAAATCTTTTGGATTTCTCAAACCAATGGTATGCTTCCTTATATTTCCCTATTGCATCTGTAATGGATTCTTCTCCTTGCCTGACCTAATACTCAATCCATTCTTCAAATACATTCATTTTATGGTGAACTATTGCAATTGCATCCAACTATTCTTGTGACATTAGTACTATATTTTTGGGAAATTCAGTTTGTGATTGACCAGATAGGGTTAATGACTTTATAAAATTTTCCAAGCTAGCAACCTGTTCTTTCAACTCTCTTTTCTTCTTTTTATTCTTCTACACCCTAGCAACTATTGCATCTAAATTCATCTTTATTTCTTCTAGCTCTTGTGTAGTACCCCTCTGATTTGCTTATATTTTTAAACAGTACTTTTACTTTGATAGACCATGATACTATGTTGTTGTTATTTGATCGCTGACATTGGAGCGATGATGGTTTTTATATTGTGATGTGATGGTACACTTTATTGATGATTATTGATTATGACATGCTTTCTAGTTAGCATAGTTGATTATTTGAGCTGATATCAATATATGCTTATCTGTAGTTAATTGATGTTTTAGTTTCATCAGTTTTGATGTGATACTATATTGGTGAAGGGAACGAGATTGCATCACTCGCTTGCGAGTGCCCTATGATTCCACGATTTTCTCTTCACGATGTGATTGATTATAATCTATATACATGTATGACATGTTTTATTGCAGGATTGTAGGTACAAGACATCGACTCCACCTAGATTCACAAGTTTGAGCGTGTCCATTGCCCAATGGAATAGTTGATTGGGAGATAGTAAAAGCCACAACCCTAGTCACAGTGTGTCATCAGTCCTTGTTTTGGTATGCTTTGTTGTTGTTAATTGATGTTTTAGTTTCATCAGTTTTGATGTACTGTATTGGTGAAGGGAACGAGATTGCATCACTCGCTTGCAAGTGCCCTGTGATTCCACGATTTTCTCTTCACGGTGTGATTTCTTATAATCTATATACATGTATGACATATGTTTTATTGTAGGATTGTAGGTACAGGACATCGACTCCACCTAGATTCACAAGTTTGAGTGTGTCCATTTTCCAATGGAATAGTTGATTGGGAGATAGTAAAAGCCACAACCCTAGTCACAGTGTGTCATCAGTCCTTGTTTTGGTATGCTTTGTTGTTATGTTGTCCACATTTGCCTTGTTTATTTATTTTGCAAGGTATGTTCTATGGGAAATTAATGTTAATTAAAGCTTATATAATTTTTTTTAGTGATTATTTAATTAATTTTTATTAATATTGTTAGAAGCTTTATATTTGATTTAATTAATTAAATTAAATTTATTTTGTAAAGTGATTTAATCTTTGTGATTAAATTTATTTTATAAAGTGATTAAATTAATTAGATTAAATTTAATTAGAAATTAATATGTGAATTTTGAATTATTAAATGCATAAATATCTTGTAATTATCTTAGAGGAAATGTCTGTGATTTGGTTGAAAAGATATTTTATTTGTGACATGTGTTAGAAAAATTAAACACTGTTGTTGGGAATTAATTCTTGGAGAGAATAATTGCATTAACTGAAAGAGGAAAGAGGCTACTTCACGTCAATGAGAATTTAAGATATTTTTACAAGAAGTTGTTGAAAATTGAAAATGAAGTTCTCAAAAACTTTTGGCTCTAGTTTTATTTTCTTCTTTCTGGAAAAGTGGATAATTTGGAAGAAGCTTTGGTTAATTGGAATCTGAAGGCGAAGCTCTACTTCAAACATCATTTCCTCAAGCATCTGAAAACAGGTTCTTTAAATTGTTTTTATTGTTATACAAATCAGAAAGATTGCATGTACAAGAAGAATATGTTGTCTATGTAGAAGCTTAAATATATTTTGTAAATTTGAAAGATTGTCATGTTTGGAAAATTGTTGCGAAAGCTTAGAGCTTCTGTAGAAATTGATTTTAAAAAAAATAGAATACCCAGAAGAATTTTATAGTAAAATCTAAGAGCCTCTGTAGGAAAATTATTTTTAAACAATAGAAATCCCAAAGGGAAAACAATAGAAGATTTGGAAAATCTCTATAGGAATGGATTTAGAATCTTCCTGTCAAAATTTGTGGAAAATCTTGTTTTTTATGGGAAAAGATCTTCCTGTAGAGTTTATTGTTTTCTTCCAATTAGTTTATTTGGCTTGGGAAAAAAATTATACTCCTCTGGTGAATTTGTAAATATTTCCTGTAGAAATTTGGTAAAAAAATTCCCTTCTGGGAAATTGTATTTGATTTAGTTATATATATATATATACGCATGTTATTTTGAAGCTTATGTAGAAATTTATTTTGAAAAAAACTGGATTAAAATTTTCCATACGATGAATTTGATAAATTCGCAGGTTTAAAAAAAATGATATTGAATATATTATGGGGGAGGCACTGGGGCTGTCCCCACAACCGTCGGCCCCATGGGGGAGGCCAATGTGGAGGTTGCCAGCATTGCCCCACAGTGGTCGTGTGCCCTTCAATGGGAGCCGGTTGTGTAAACAACCCTCCCATAAACTTTCATCTGCCCAATATAATCTCGATTTCAATTTTTAATATGGATTTTAATTTATAATTATAAATATATATTTATATTTATATTTATAGTTATATGTATATATATATTTAATTTATGATTTGAAAATTGTAATTAGTTTTAAATATTTAAATATATATATTTAAATGGTTATTTCTATAATAGGTGCATGTAATTGCACAAGTTAGATATTTTAAAATAAAATGTTTTAAAAGAAGAAATTTGATTTCTATATAGTTGAAATTGGGAAATTGAATTAAACAATTAGATTTAATTTCTTTATTGTTTGTAAATGATATTACATTAAGTTAGATTATTTTGAGCAATATATTATTGTTTTCTTGAAATGGGAATTGGATTAAGGAAATCCTAATGATAGTATTTAATACTTGCCTGAATTGCTTATATAATTGTGATTTCTTTTGTTTACGTATGTTGGATAAATTGGTTAGTTGTGATTTTGTAAGTCTTCCACATGATGCTATTTTATGAGGGGGGGTTGTTGTGATTTATGGTTCAGCCCTTTGTTTTCCTTGGGTAGTGCACTTGGTTGTGGTTCTGTTTAAACACCCGATTATTACAAATGGGATGTGTTGCCTCTTATATTTTGGAGTGGGATTTATTATCCATTTTGTGCATTGTGTTTACCCTTGGTTTTGGATTAGATCCTTGTGTTGTCAGTAGGGGAGTAGCTCTCAATGGGGGTTGACACACAAAGTGGTGCATGGGTAACTTATGTAAGAGTTAGTTAATTCAGTAGAAATTAAATAAATAGATTAGGGCAAAGGGTAGCTTAAATCATATAACTTGTTAATTGTGCTTTGCTCATGGGCTCAAGTGCTTGTTTAGACTTGGGATGAGATGAGAAGGCCTAGAATGGAAATATCATTATCTTGTCCCTTTGAAAGATAATTGATTTCGCATTGATTTGCATGTGGGGCCGAGGGTCGTGAGAGGCTACCAGGGTAACCCAAGATGGGGGTCGGGGCCTAGGAAGATCTGCTAGGGTAACCCATGCAAATTTGTGATGACACTCCTCCTATGACAACAATATGTATTGTGTAGTTGATATACTTAATTATTTTACTCTGGAAGCAATGTAACCTTTATGTATGTAATATTCTTGTTTGGTATAGTATTGTGTGTTGCCTAGGTCTAGAGGTTGTTGGTTTTGCATAGGAAGCCCTTTTACTATCTCCTAGCATAGGGGGGTGGGCCTTCAAGTACCACTTGGTTGGGTGGAACGTGCACCTTACACCGTTGGGTTCCCATTTCATTTTCATGATGGTAGGATCTTCTAGTTTGGAGAGCCCACGTGTGCTAGTTGCTTTGTACTATTTCTTATTTTTTTTGTATCAATTGGATAATTTGTATATGTACTGCTCCTCATTTGTATTCAAGGAGGATTCTTGTATCATTGTTATTGTAACATTATTGTATGATCTTCCTCATTTTGGAAATGAGTCTTGTAACTACTTTATGGAATGAATGCAATCTATGGATAATTATTTAATGTACTTTGTATCTTGAAATGAGTTTAATGCTTTAGATGTATATTATTTATTTCATGAGTATTATTTATATGTTATGGATTAGTTTACTTTTGTATATTGGGATTCGAATGTAAGCGTTGTCGCGTACCTTAGAGGATGTATGTGTTAAGTGTAGTTCACTTTACTTGTTATAATTACACTTTAAAAAAAAAAATTGTTATGCTTCCACTGTGTTTGCATCTTCCTCTAGGGTTACGTGGTGGGGCATTACACATGGTATCAGAGCCAAGTTTAAACATTGGGTGCTCTAGGATAATGTTTAACCTATTAAGTTGTTAGTTGCGTAGGATTTAAGTTTGTGTACCTTGTCTCATACCTTGTTGTGTATGTGTAGGATCATGCCACCTAGGCAAGGTCATGGTAGAGGTCATGGTCATGGCTGAGAAGGCGGTCATAGAGGTAGTTAGTAGGATTCACCTCCCTATGTTCCCCATGACTCAAATTGTGAGGAACATCAGGCTTCCCAGAATGCTCCAGGAGGTGGTGATTAGAATCAGGATTCGCAGGGATCGAGGGCACTCAGTTGCGTCAATTGTTAGAGGAGACTCTTGCTCGCCTTGGGCCAAGGTAGGACAGAGATTAGAATAATATTGGTGAGAGAGAGGTACCAACATAGCTAGAGGTAGACATACCCGCTCACATGAGAGACCTACTTAGAGCTCATCCACCCACTTTTGATGGTTCTGGTAGCAAACTAGAGGCTGAGACATGGTTGATAGATTTGAACCGGTGTTTTTCTATGCACCCTTACAGTAGCAACACCAAGGCTAGGTGTGCGATCATGCACTTGCGAGACTTTGCATCTACCTGGTGGAGATTGGAGGAGCAAAAGCTCCATATTGATATTAATTATGTGTCTTGGGATATGTTCTTAGAGAGGTTTATAACTAGATTCCTTTCTGATCATTGGTGACAGCGTCATGGAGACGAGTTTCATGCTCTGTGACAGATGGCCATGTCAATGGAATAGTATGAGTGTCGATTTTATGAGCTCAAGTAGTTTGTTGGCATTGGTGATGATGAGGGCATGTTTTTTCAACACTTCATTAGGGGCTTAAATGCCCAGATCAGTGGTGGTGTTTGGGTTTTTGAACCTAAGACTATGGAGACAATAGTAGAGAAGGCTAGACTAGTGGAGGAGAACTTGGCAATGGTGTTGGGAAGCCATACTAGAGTGCAGATAGGCAGTGCTTCAACTGTTGGATCTAGTTTACGTAGTGGCCAAGCTCAGGGAGTTAGACCACCTAAGACACAACAGGTGCCTACACAAAGTGGTCAGCATCAAAATTCACAAGGGAAATGGAAGAATTTGCAACTGAGATAGGGAGACAAGTATCAGTTAGGGGGTGATAGGAACTGGAGACGAAACAAATGCCCCAACTTTGAGCAGCCGACATAAAGTACATAGTCTACCTATAATAGGGGTACCGTTCAACAGTCAAGTGCACCTCCTGGAGGTATAGGATTCGGTAGGGGTACAAGATGTTTTGCTTGTGGCCAATAGGGTCACATAGCGTGACAGTGTCCCAATAAGGGCACATCAAGTTATACTCAGAGGCCAGCGACGTCAGAGTTGACTATTGGAGATGCGGGTAGAGGTCATAAAATATTTGTTGCGGTTGCCAACTGCCATGTTGATCACTAGGGCATAGTGGTAGAGACTTCTGGTATGTTATAGGGTAACAGGTTTACCATTTTATTTGATTCAAGACGTCAGATTCTTTTATTTCATCATCTATCGTA
The DNA here is from genome assembly GCA_007258455.2 of Sequoia sempervirens. NCBI lineage: Eukaryota > Viridiplantae > Streptophyta > Pinopsida > Cupressales > Cupressaceae > Sequoia > Sequoia sempervirens. The sequence continues at coordinate 298,507,957 of VDFB02271358.1, forward strand.
GCGCATTGTAGATTGAGGGCAGTAAAGCAAGATGATAAGTGGCAGGTCAAATTGGCCTCTGGTGTTAAAGTTGTAGCGCATTCCCTAGTACCTGATTGTAGATTGAAGATTGGATCCTTTCACACTACAGTAGACCTCTGCATTATACCGTTGGGGTCGTATGACATCGTCTTAGGGATGGATTGGATAGAGGCTCACAGGGCTGTTATTGATTATCGATGCAAGATGATTCGATGCATTGATGTATCTGGTAGAGAGGTTGAGATAGTGGGTGTCAGGGATGTTAGTTGTTTGCAGTGACAATAGATGACTTGGAGTTGGGTGATAGTGAGGAGAAGGTATCTCTTGATAGACACCCCATACTTCAGGAGTATGTAGATGTATTTCCCGATGAGATTCCAAGGATGCCACCTCAACGTGACATTGATTTCGAGATTGATCTCATACCTGGTTTTGAGCCTATTTCACAAGCTTCATACCATATGACTACACAAGAGCTTAAGGAGCTTTGCTTGTAGCTAGAGGAGTTGCTAGCGAAGGGTTTCATCTGCCCTAGTGTTTCACCTTGGGGAGCACTAGTAATTTTTGTGAAGAAGGATGGTTCTCTCCGTCTATGCATAGACTACCATTAGCTGAATAAAGTGATAATCAAGAATTGATATCCCTTACCTAGGATTGATGATTTATTTGATCAGATCAAGGGTGCTACGGTCTTTTCAAAAATCAATCTTAAGTCAGGGTATCATCAGCTATGTATTTTTGAATTTGATATTCATAAGATGGTGTTTCGAACATGTTACAGTCACTAAGAGTTTACAATGGTACTGTTCGAGTTGACGAATGTGCCATCTATGTTCATGAGCTTGATGAACGAAGTCTTTCACACTTATCTAGATAGATTTGTATTAGTATTTCTTTTTGATATATTGATCTATTCTAGGATAGTAGAGGAGCATGAGGAGTATCTAAGGTAGGTTTTGCAGTGTTTGAGAGATAATCAGTTGTACGCTAACTGTCCAAATGCGAGTTCTTTAAGACTAAGGTTAAGTAACTTGGTCATGTGATATTGGGAAAGGGTATTGCAGTAGATCCTACAAAGATCCAAGCGATCATTGATTGGCCTATGCCCACTAATGTGGCAGAGATACATAGTTTCATGGGATTAGCAGGTTATTACAAATGCTTTGTTCAGGGTTTCTCTAGGATAGGACATCCTATCACTTCTCTTCAGAGAAAAGGGATGAAATTCGTCTGGTCAGAGCAGTGTGAGGCAACATTTCAGACTCTAAAGGAGAGATTGACCAATGCATTGATTCTTGCGATACTTGATCCTACTAGAGATTTTTTTGTCTATACAAATGCATCTTTGGAAGGATTAGGAGTAGTTTTGATGCAAAATGGTCATGTTATTGTGTATGAATCGCACAAACTCAAGGATCATGAGTTGAATTACCCCATGCATGATCTCAAGTTGGCAGCGGTAGTACACACTTTGATGAGATGGAGGAATTACCTATTGGGGCACATATTTGAGTTTCATAGTGACCATCAGAGCTTATAGTACATCTTCACACAACCTAATCTAAATGTTAGGTAGAGGCGAGGGATGGAATTCCTTTGTGAATATGACTTCGAGGTGAAGTTCATCCAAGGGAAGGAGAACGTACTTTCCAATGCTCTCAGCAGACGATGACACGAGTTGTCAAAGTTGACTCTTGGTGTGGATTTGAGGAGTCAAATTCTTTCTGTACTTCCTACAGACAGTTGGTATTAGGAGGTGATATTAGAGATAGAGGCAAGCAGGACTCTTGAGGGAAGATTCTTAGGTTATTCTCTAGAGTCAGATGGTTTGTTGAGACACATGGGATGCATTTATGTTCCATCTTCTGGAGATCTTCATACCTTGATTATGATAGAGGCTCATCGGGCACCTTATTCAGCTCATCTAGGAGTGAAGAAGATGCATGCCGATTTGCAACAGCTATACTTTTGGCTAGGTATGAAATGAGATATCACTGACTTTGTAATGAGGTGTTTGGAGTGTCAACAAGTGAAGGTTGAACACCAACATCTGACAAGACTTTTGCAACCACATTTGGTGCCAAAATGGAAATGGGATATAATCTCATTGGATTTCATTGTTGGGTTACCCAATTCTTCGCGACGACAAGATGCCATTATGGTGACAATGGATAGGTTGATGAAGGTAGCACACTTCTCACCTATTCGTTCATCCTTATACAATGCTTCATCTATTGCTAGGGTGTTCATGGGAGATATAGTTAGGTTGCATGGTATTCCTCTTTGGATCATTTTTGACAGGGATCATGTGTTTACCTCAGCTCTTTAGACATCATTGCAGCATGCCATGGGGACGCAGTTGAACTTTAGTTTAGTGTATCACCCTAAGACAGATGGATAGACCGAGAGGGTCAACTAGATCCTCAAGGATATGTTACGCATGTATGTGATGGACCAGTAGAAACGATGGGAGGACTATCTCCATTTAGTGGAGTTTGCTTATAATAACAGTTATCAGAGTTCGATTGGTATGCCTCCTTTCCAGGCATTGTATGGATGACTGTGTTGGACTCCTTTGAGTTGGGATCGGTTAAAGGATAGAGTTCTACTAGGACTGAAGATGCTTTAGGATATGGAGCAACAAGTGATCCATATTAGGGAGCATTTGATTGCTGCATAGGATAGGTAGAAGAAGTATGTAGATGCGCATTGTGTGGATCACCAGTTTGCAGTAGGTGACCAAGTACTTTTGCGAGTGCATCCACAAAAGAGTCCAATCCAATATGGAAAGGGCTCTAAGCTTGCACCTCACTTTGTCGGTCCATTCAAGATTCTTGAGAAGATTGGGCCAGTAGTGCACTATCTTGCTTTGTCGGCCAGTCTCTCACACATACACGACATATTTCATGTTTCAATACTCAGGCCTTATCACCCTAATATATCTCACATCCTTGATTGGAATGCCTTACAAGTAGAGGACGGGTAGCTAGCTTTGGAGCCTATGGCCATCACGTAACACAAAAGACTCACCCTTTGGGGTCGAGATATTGAGCAGGTTAAGGTCCAGTGGGATCCTAGAGATGATACTTCGACTACCTGGGAGAATGTGACTAGGATGAGGGAGCTCTATCCCTATTTTTTCACAGGCTTCTAGGAGTAAGCCTAGTCCTAGGGGGGAGGATGTAGTACCCCTTCGATTTTCTTATATTTTCAGACAGTTCTTTTACTTTGATAGACCATGATACTATGTTGTTATTTGATCGCTGACATTGGAGCGATGATGGTTTTTATATTGTGATGTGATGGTACACTTTATGGATGATTATTGATTATGACATGCTTTCTGGTTAGCACAGTTGATTATTTGAGCTGATATTGATATATGCTTATCTATAGTTAATTGGTGTTTTAGTTTTGTCAGTTTTGATGTGACACTATATTGGTGAAGGGAACGAGATTGCATCACTCACTTGCAAGTGCCCTGTGATTTTGCGATTTTCTCTTCATGGTGTGATTGTTTATAATCTACATACATGTATGACATATGTTTTATTGTAGGATTGTAGGTACAAGACATCGAATCCACTTGGATTCACAGGTTTGAGTGTGTCCATTTCCCAACGGAATAGTTGATTGGGAGATAGTAACAGGGTTTCCTTGTCAAGCCACAACCCTAGTCACAGTGTGTCGTCAATCCTTGTTTCAGTATGCTTTGTTGTTATGTTGTCCACATTTTCCTTGTCGTTTATTTATTTTGCAAGGTATGTTTTGTGGGAAATTAATGTTAATTAAAGCTTATAATGTTTTTTAGTGATTATTTAATTAATTTTTATTAATATTGTTAGAAGCTTTATATTTGATTTAATTAATTAAATTTATTTTATTTTGTAAAGTGATTTAATCTTTGTGATTAAATTTATTTTATAAAGTGATTAAATTAATTAGATTAAATTTAATTAGAAATTAATACATGTGAATTTTGAATTATTAAATGCATAAATATCTTGTAATTATTTTAGAGGAAATGTCTGTGATTTGGTTGAAAAGATATTTTATATGTGACATGTGTTAGAAAAATTAAACATTGTTGTTGGGAATTAATTCTAGGAGAGAATAATTGCATTAACTGAAAGAGGAAAGAGGCTACTTCACACAAAGGGTAACTCAATGGGGGTCGGCACACAAAGTGGTGCCAAGGTAGCTCATGTGAGAGTTAGTTAATTCAATAAAAATTAAATAAATATATTAGGGAAAATGATAGCTTAAATCATATAACTTGTTAATTGTGCCTTGCTCATGGGCTCAAGGGCTTGTTTAGACTTGGAATGAGATGAGAAGGCCTAGAATGGAAAGATAATTATCTTGTCCCTTTGAAAGATAATTGATTCCGCATCGATTTGCATGTGGGGCCAGGGGTCGTGAGAGGCTACCAAGGTAACCCAAGATGGGGGTCGGGGCCTAGGAAGATCTGCCAGGGTAACCCATGCAACTTTGTGATGGCACTCCTCTTATGACAACAATATGTATTATGCAGTTGATATACTTAATTATTTTACTCTAGAAGCAATGTAACCTTTATGTATGTAATGTTCTTGTTTGGTATAGTATTGTGTGTTGCCTGGGTCTAGAGGTTGTTGGTTTTTCCTAGGAATCCCTTTTACTATCTCCTAGCACGGGGGGTGGCCCTTCGGGTACCACTTGGTTGGGTGGAACGTGCACCTTACACTGTTGGGTTCCCATTTCATGTTCGTGATGGCAGGATCTTCCAGATTGGAGAGCTCGCGTGTACTAGTTGCTTTGTACTATTTCTTATGTTCTTTTGTATCAATTGGATACTTTGTATATGTACTACTCCTCATTTGTATTCGAGGAGGATTCTTGTATCATTGTTATTGTAACATTATTGTATGATCTTCCTCATTTTGGAAATGAGACTTGTAACTGCTTTATGGAATGAATGCAATCTATGGATAATTCTTTAATGTACTTTGTATCTTAAAATGAGTTTAATGCTTTAGACGTATATTATTTATTTCATGAATATTATTTATATGCTATGGATTAGCTTACTTTTGTATATTGGGATTTGAATGTAAGCATTGTTGTGTACCTTAGAGGATGTATGCGTTAAGTTTAGCTCACTTTACTTGTTATAATTACACTTAAAAAAAAAATTGTGATGCTTTCACTATATTTGTGTCATCCTCTAGGGTTACGTGGCGGGGCGTTACATCTTGTCTCTAGGATGAGTGTACAAGATTGATACTTGTTACCTTATACTCCTTGGGTGTTATATCATGTCTATCTTTATCAGATATTGGGGTAGCTATATGGATAGTTTTGTCTCCATCTGCATTCTTCTATATGACATGTTTCTGTTGGAAATAGGTTGCCATTCAATTGCAAATCCTAAACATTAATTATTTCATGTATCTCCTAGATTCTTGGAATGTGTTCAACAACACTAAGATTAAGACGAGATTAATATTTGATGAAATAATCATGATTATTGACATTTGTAATTAATTCTAAATGTAAGAAGCATGTGAGGGCGTCCATAGTGAGTTCCTAAATAATAGGGACACATGGGACACTCACATGGTAAGGTGAAACTCACCTTGTGTCCAGTTAACTATACGGAGTAACGGTTAACACTTCTGAATGCATGTAAAGATACTAGGAGTTAGGATTTGATGTTTGCATGCTTGAAGTTCAGTTCAAATCAGTTCAGTTCAGTTCAGTTCAGTTTAGAATCAGTTTAGTTTAGTTTAGTTTAGTTTAGTTAAGTTTAGTTTAGTTCAGTTCAGTTGTTCAGTTCAGTTCAATTCAGTTCAGTTCAGTTCAATTATCTTCAGTTGCATGCAAGTGCATGTTGCATGCATTTTGGTTATTTTGAGTTGCATTTAGTTAGCTTCAGTTAACTTGTAATGCATGGCTAATAACATTGATTTGTATGACAGATAACAGCGACTACCTCCAGTTAACAAGGGATGACCATTCTTTGGGAATGGTGTTGAGTAAATGTTTTAGTTAACTATAAAGCACTTGAAGCCAACTTGGGCACCCAAGATGCTTTATTGGATTTACCTCTCATGCATGATAAGATATTTCTGAAGGCTTAGTTAAGTAGCTTTACTTAAGGGCGCCAACTTTGAGGAAGAGCTTTGGAATTATCACCGAAGTGAAGGAGAAGTTGTAGCTTCAGTTTGGGACACCCAAATGCATGAAGCACATGTTGTAAGCTTTAGTCTTCACTTAATAACTCAACTTGAAGGAATATGGCATACCTTTTCAAGGGATTGAGCTTGTGCTTTGTAATTATCACCATTTGGAGATTACAAGGTTGCATATTGTCTCTATATCTCATTCAAGTTGAATAGAGTTTTTATAATTGAGATTGTAGGTGTGAAGAAGATTGGTAAAGACAGAAGAAGCATTCTCAAGCAAGAATTGGAGCTATTGTAATTTAGAGATTGAATAATAGAATAATTCTTGGTGGAGTTTTTTCCCGAAAGGGTTTCTCCATGGTACATCTTGTGTAATCTTTCTAATATCCTTGTCTAGTTCTTCTATCAACTTCTCTCTACATTCTACAATAATAAAATGCACTTATCCTCATCCTCAAGCTTTACATCTACAGATGCTAACTAACTGAGAATTAAATTGAAAGCATTTAAATGTTGTGCTACCGAATCACCATCTTTCATTTTCAATGAATATAATTTCCTTTTCATATACAACTTATTGGTGAGACTCTTAGTTTGATAAATATCCCCTATTCTTTTCCATAATTTATATGCACTGGTTTCCATTGAAACATTTAAAAGAACAGCATCAGCAAGACATAACCTTATTGTTCCTCTTGCCTTCTTATCTAACTTAGCCCAATCTTCATCTGAAATAGTTGTAGGTGTCTTTGTCTCATTATTAACCGCTAACCATTGATCTCTTTCTTCAAGAAGATCTTCCATTTTTAATTTCCACATTTCATAGTTAGAACCATTGAACCTTTCAATCTCTAACCTTGAATTCATTGTAACAAAACTTAATTCCAAAATCAGCAAATAACAAAAATAATAAGAGCTCCCACTAAGCAACACAAGGTGAACTGAACTGAACTGAACTAAACTGAACTGATTTGAACTGAATTTAACGAACTTCAAGCATGCAAACATCAAATCCTAACTCCTAGTATCTTTACATGCATTCAGAAGTGTTAACTGTTACTCCGTATAGTTAACTGGACACAAGGTGAGTTTCACCTTACCATGTGAGTGTCCCATGTGTCCCTATTATTTAGGAACTCACTATGGATGCCCTCACATGCTTCTTACATTTAGAATTAATTACAAATGTCAATAATCATGAATATTTCATCAAATATTAATCTCATCTTAATCTTAGTGTTGTTGAACACATTCCAAGAATCTAGGAGATACATGAAATAATTAATGTTTAGGATTTGCAATTGAATGGCAACCTATTTCCAACATTTGGTATCGAGCTTTGGAATTATCACCGAAGTGAAGGAGAAGTTGTAGCTTTAGTTTGGGACACCCAAATGCATGAAGCACATGTTGTAAGCTTTAGTCTTCACTAAATAACTCAACTTGAAGGAATATGGCGTACCTTTTCAAGGGCTTGAGCTTGTGCATTGTAATTATCACCATTTGGAGATTACAAGGTTGCATATTGTCTCTATATCTCATTCAAGTTGAATAGAGTTTTTATAATTGAAAATGAGGTGTTTTCTTAGCTTAATACTCTATAAAACTTTAATATTGCTGATCTAAGTAAGCTCTTTCTTTGTTACATATATTAAAGTTTTATAGAGTATTAAGCTAAGAAAACACCTCATTTTTCAACAGTTTCACTTTAGCTTTGCCTTTAGGCTTACGAGTATCTACTTGTATGAAACTGTTAAGATCCAGAGGCACTATTTCTGCTTCCATTGGGAAGCCAATTCTCTGATCAACCAATCAGGTGCATCCTCTTCATGTTCTACCTCTATAAATTTCATTTGTTCCTGGTTTCCAATTGATTCAGGAACTTCTTCTCTTACTTCTTCAACTTTTTGTTGTTGCGTTCTTTGAAATAGGAATCTCTTCAACAATTTCTGGCATAGATTCTGGATTACTAGGGTTCGACACTGTCTCTTCTATTTGGAGACTTATATTTTCCTGTCTAGCCAAGTGTTCAACATCAACTCTTGGGATGTCACTTTGCTTGTATCCTGCTACATCAAGATTTTCTTCATTTTCAACTTTATCACCTGAAACCTATGTAGCTTCTTCATTTTCAACTTCAACCCAACCCTCCTCTAATTTTTCAAAGACTTGCGGTTGTTCATTGTCATTTGGATTGTTCCCAAGCAAAGATTGGGAATCAAAGGTATCTTCAATAACTATTTCATCAATAGGATCTTGCCTTGTAGTCTCCCCTGTTTTCATCTCAAGAACATCAAGGTTCCTGACTTTTGAAGCAAGTGTTAATTGTATGAATTCTTCTTCTTCAACACTTATAGGAGTGGATCCTGTGTCTAGAATTTCTTCTACCATTGGTTGTACCATGGGTTTATCCTTAGACTTCTTTTCTTTTAGCTTTTCCCACATGGCACCCCATTTATCCCTCTTTTCTTTAATTCTAGCTTCATCTACCTCATAAATTTCATCCAAAACCACAAGAGTTCCTCCTAGTGCTTGTTTCATACTAGCCATATTAACATAAGGGGGAGAAGTAAACAATGCTACAACTCTTTGAGATGCAGACCTTGTTTGTGTAACAATATTTTTTGTTGCCCCTGCTTCTTCATCAATAGTAGGTTTAGTCCTTGGTTTTGCTATAGAGGAAGATGTAACTTTAGGTCTTACTCTTGGTTTAACTTTACCTGACTCGACATCTTTTTGCTTATCAGCTGGCTTTAGTGAAACTCCTTGGCTTGAAGCCTTAGGGGTTCAATTCTTCTGCTAGCAGCTGTCTTACTAGTCCTCTTCTTCTTAGCAGGTCCCCCACTCTCAAATGCAGTTTCATTTCTTTGTTTTCTTCTTTTATTCTGTGAGTATGTGGGTTCAATTCCTTTTTTCACTTAAAACTTTACAAAAATCATTTATCTAGTGTTGAGTATTTAATATAATCAGTGTAGAGAATTCTTCAATTGATCTCATTTCTTCACCATTGTAGTCTAGATCTAGGATAGGGTCATCATACACCCTATCTTCATTGTAAGTTTTACTCAACACTTGACCATCATCTTTTTCCAACTGATCTAGAATATCATGAAGCATAAGAATCCGAGTAGATTTTAGTGACAATCTTTCATATTTTCTTTTCCTTACTATGTGCTCATCTTCACAATTTAGCCAATAATCCTCTAGATGCTGGACATGAGCACAATAACTAGCTATGTTCTTGGCCATATTCCCTTCAGGATCATAATACATCATCTGGAGTGGGAAATATTAAAAATTATATGTTTTCAATTCTTCTTCACACAAGTCAGCTGTCTTGATTGCACTGCATTTATAATTCCCTATCACAATAGGAAATCTCAAAGAAGCCTTCTTATGAGTGATGTTATAAAGAGCTTGAGACGATTTTAACTATCTCACCAATTCTAACAACACAATTTTGTTTGTAAGATACTTGGGCAGCATGAAAGGATGCCCATCAAACCCTTCCATCCTAATATAGGAGTAAGTGGGGAACTGAATGTACCAGCCTCCCATCGGTCTAATAACACTTTGTGCTTCCAGGGACAATCTTTTGGCTTTGTCACCTTCCATCATTCTGGCCAGCTTCATGGAAAACACATGATTAATTTTTTTGTAATGCTCTTTGTATCCATGGATAATGATTTGGGGTAAATGAGCATATTTTAAGCTATTTCCTACTTCTTTTCCCAAAGTTCCAATCTTTTCAACCCTTGTTTACTTGCCCTTATGGTGCATGAATAAATCACATATGAAGACATATAAACACATCTGGTTTTGGGAAATGCCTTTATTTTTTCATGCAATCTATCACTAATAAAATTTCCCCAATGCATTTGCATGAGACTATCCATTAATCTTGATATTATTACAAACATCCAGGGTTCAAATTTACTGGCATCTCGCAACCCAACTATCCTACTCAACATAGTTATAACATCTTGAACATCTTGGTTGAACATAGAACTTAGAATTACTTTGGTTTGTTTTGTAATATGCTCTTGGCACCATTGGGTACTCATAATTTCTCAATTGTACTCCTCGACATTCTGATAAGTTTTGGCCTTTTCCCTCATATCAATGTTGTACATCTGAGTGAATATAGGGAGCCCAAATGTGTATGTAATTCCTTTCTTAGAGAGATCTGCATAAATTCTCCCCTCCTTCTCAATGATTCTTTTATTTGGGTCATAATGATTTATACATTCCATGACTAATTTAGGGGCCTCCATTGTTGGCAGAAACCCTCTTGCTAAAAATAACCCATTTGCTATAACATTTTTGGCACACTAAGAAACATTTTCTTTCCATACCCGAGTGTGAATTTCAACATCAGAAGACCACCCCATATGAGTATCTATAACTACCATGCCAATTGGTATGGCTTGTGAATTGTAGTATTTAAATTCATCTTCTATCTTTGCCTCAAAAGTACTCATTTTTGCTGGTGTGTTCTGCATTTTCAAATGTGGGTCTTGTGTGCGAGTTAGGGTTAAATTTAACCAACTTTTCTTACAAATTTATAAAACTTTCAATTCACCTTTCGGTTAAATTCAAATAAAAAACAATTAACATTTCAATTTTCAATGGGAAATACCATTTTCAAGATTTTCATGCATGGAAATGATTAACAAAATTTTAGTTATTTGAAACATACCTGGTTCTGGTTGATGATGACAATCTCTTCAAAATAAAGCCTCAAAACCCTTGGCAATTATGTTCTTAGTTTCTCAAAATTTACCTTTCCTTGCGCGCCAGTATTATTTTGTTTGTTCAATGTCCTTTGCAAATTTGTAGCATGACGCGAAGTGGAGTGTTATAAAAGCAATTGCATGCTTTAGGTGATGCCAAGTACATTCGTAGTTCGCCACCTTCATTAATTACCTGTTATAATGCATTAATTTCTCAAATAAAGGTGTAATAATTATGAATTAGGGTTCAAATTATGAACTCCTAGGTTTTTGCGCAGGCTCACTACTAGAGGAGAAAGACGACGTGAAGATCTTACGTGGCACTTTGGTGTCACTTTGATTTTTGTGAGAGGCAAAAGACTTTAAGATACGTGATCAATTGTGATCACCAAGATTAAAAATTCTGGTACTAAATTTTGAAAAGAATACTGGGGATCGGGACACTTACCTCCAAGCTTTAAAGAAAACTAAAACAAAGAAGAGATCAAAAATCGAGTTCAAGAGAGGTAAAAAATAATCAAAAAAATTCATAACAGGACCTCCGATTTTCAGGTTTTGACTAAAAGACAACAAAACAACAACAATCAAACTTTGATACAAAAAAGGTATCACCAGGATTAAAATCTTTTTAGTTGACAACTTACTGAGCGGGACTAGGATCAACTGAAGATTCAACTTTCTTTGATGCGACCAAAACAACTCTGAGATTTTGATTTTTGGTAAAATATTAAAACTTCATGAAAAGACTGAAACATTGAATCTGAGAAAGAATAAGGATTAAAACAAAGACCAAACAAACTAAAAAAAGAAGCCTACATTTTACCAACCCACCGAACCAAGCCAAAGCAAGTGGAAGTGAAAGCGGAAAGGGAAAAAAGGGGGTCCACATTTTGCCAAGGGGCAAAATGGGGCATGTTGTGTGACCACACAACAGGTTGGAACAAAAAATGGAATGAATATGATAGGATAATTTGTAGGATTGACTCAAAATAAGATTTCCAACAAGTATATTTTTGAATATATTTAATTTGATTATTATATTTATTTTCTATTTTCTAGTGAACATAGATTTTTCAATAATAGTAAAGGTCTATGTTCCACACACATGCAAACATAGTAAAATAGATCATTTAAAAAATCTATGTACTAGGTATTGATGTTATTATTTCAACAAAAAGAAGAATTAATTCATATGCATACATGAAAATTGTGTTATTTAAGTAACCTATGTTTGAATTATAGTTAATCTCACTTCAAAAAGTTATATAAAAGAATTATGCGACAAAAAACTATAAAAAATATTTGTGCACTAGATATTAGCGTTACGAATCCATGTTTAAAATTTAAAATTTAATTCTTTTCACAAATAAAGTTATGCTTTATTGAAGTAAAATTGCTTTTTAAAAATACGATACCGTTAGCTATAAAAAAATAAGTTATTAAAATATACGTAAAAAAACCAACAAATTATTTCTTAATTTAAAAAATAAATATTTATAATCTACAAACAAAATATCAAAAATCACTAGTTCACATTATCTTCAATTTCTTAATGGTTTTGTTGCTATAAGTGTTAGAAAGTGAAAATTTGGTGAAAAATATGATTTCGATGTCCCACTTTGGTCAAAAAATGGGACACACTATTGTGGGATCACCCCATAAGACAATGCCTTTATATACATGTAATTAAAACTTTGGCATCCATGTTGATTAATAATGGTCATATTCTTAGATTGTTTGAGTAATAAATCAAGAATTTCTAGATTGGAAACATGGGATTGTGATCGTATCCACAATCTCACCTAGGCGATAAAATTATGCTTATGCCCTTGTCCATACTAATGAAAATTGGTTCAAAAAGATTCTAAACATAGAGATGCTGCATGTCAAAATGGTAAGTTCAAGCTTGGAGTCGTAGACACTTCAAATTGACATATTGTCAATTACCTAATAACTCGATTACTTCCTCCATAGTTGATTGAATAAATCCTTATTTATCCAATTAATCATACAATCTTCATCCCCTTATTAATTGAATTATATTTTATTATTTAATCAATAAATTAACTATTCATCTACTATTCATCACTATTCTTCAATCTTGTTTCTAACCTAAAATCACTTAATCAACCTTCGTCTATTGTGCACCTTATGTAAGTATATCTAAATATTTATTTACCTAAGTTCCCTATTCTCTTTCCAAAAATTAAATAAATATATCAATTTATATTTGATTTTTTTTCCATCCACTTTTCATTAGTGAGTTAAAATTAAATAATTCATTAAGCCTCCCCTCTTGCCCCTCTTGCACATTCCTAATCATAGTCAAACCCTTTCAAATCATGCACAATCCCTAAATGTGTACATAGGTATGACCTTTGTACACAAAACATGTATCCTTTGTACATGTGACATGGTATTCATATGGGTCAAAAGACTTATCTATTGCCCTAGGGTGCTCCCAAGTACCCCTTTTCCCATCTTGTCCCTCCACTTTCTCCAAATGGATTCTCCACCATATGTTCCCCTTAAATCTTGGACCTCCCTCCATCCACCAATCAAATGAGAACATTTGTCCTCCTCTCATCTCTCCAAAGGTCTCAATCAAATTGAGCCCTTGATCTTTACATACAATCTTAGCCATTCAATCTTTGAGCTATACTTCTATAAACTGGGTTCAACCAAGTCATTTTCAAATCACCTTCATATGAAGGTGAAGACACTCACATACCACCAAATCTATCATCCTTCAACACAATCACTATAAACTTGAAGTAACAAAGATCGATATTAATGAAAACTTTGATTTTTCATAATTTTTACTAACTTTTAAACTTAATCTAAGTGTTGTGTTTGATTGTAAGTAAATGAATTAATTTAATAAATTATACACAATAATTAATAAATATCAAAAAATCAAACATAAATATCAACCCATAATAACATTAAAAAAATTGAAATTATATTATTTTCTCCCCTAAAAACATATTTGTCCTTTTCAAAACATAAAAAAGTAATTTAAATATCCTCAAATTGATGTCTCACCTCCAAAAGTAACTTTAGAGTTTCTATCAAATAAAAAAACAAAAAAAAAAAAACCTTTGACCAGCTCAAAAGAGGCGAATTAGAGCTTACATGGAGGTTTCAAGGGCTTGACTAAGGCGGCGACTTGTGTTTGAGGCGGTGTTGCGAAAAAGACCAAAGCCAATAATGCGGTATGGTTTCGTGTTGAGTAACTTTCAAGAAACCATTAAAATATGTTTATCATTCTATAGGAGCATTGTCGCTATAATACCCAACAAATGTAGTTCCTAAGTCCATTTTCCCTCAACCACATGAACCTTCTGATGATTCCTTAGTGGGTAACATAGTTTGTTTCCATTTTGTGTGTGAGTAAAGGACGAGGAATGGAAGACTGCATAAATTAGCATGAAAAGACTTTCTGTTAGCTCTCAGGTCTCACGGAACTCGTTTGCAAATTGAGACTTGAGGACGTACTTAATTTGAAAAAAATCATTTGAAAAAGATATCTTGGGATGTCAGAGACTCTATATGTAGTAGCTGTGTAACCAATGTGCTTTTATAGGGGCGGCTATAATCTGGTATTCTTGACAACACAGCATAAATAACTGTGCAGAATGACAGCTGCAGCCTGCGATAGTGTACTTTAAGGAATTCGTTGCTTTTCAACAATGCCATTTGAATATGCTGGCGTTTAACCTCGTACTGTAAACAGTAAGTGTTCTCCTATAAGTTTGAGCTTTTCTGTATTCAGAAAGTTTTGAGAATGTGGTGGGAGTTTCTTTTTCTTTTTGGGTTTCTTTCTTTTGCTATCATTTAAGTTTTTAGGAGTTTGGGTTGAGGAAACGTGGGCATCATTTTGTTCTACATTGTATTGGAGATATTGAATTGGGTGGGCAGAGGAGTGCTTGAACTGAGTTGGGTGCTTATTAAAACTTGTGGGAAAGCTTTCAACTAATTTGGGTGTCCTTTATAGCTTGTGAAAGATCTCTGGATCGTTTTGGGTGTAAACTGATTTGATGATCCTTTAGGCTATATTATTATCAAGGTATACGACTTGTAAAGAAATTGTTTCTTTGGGTAAGCTGTTTTTAATTGAATTCGGTAAGTTTTGTTTGATTGTTTTGAGGCTTGACCTAAGATCATATGCTACATTACAATTTTCTGTAATTCCAAAGAAATTTATGTTTTATCTTTGCATATTGGACACATTTACATTGTGTAGAAGATATTGAAGCGGGTAGGCAGTCGAGTTCTTGAACCGAGTCGCCTGTGTTTTAAAACTTGTGGAAAAGCCTTAGATCGAGTCGCGTGTATTTTAAAATTTGGGTGTCCATTAAAGCCTGTGAAAGAGCTGTGGACTGTTCGGGGTGTAAATTGATTAGATGATCCTTTAAAGTAGATTAGTATCGAGTTATACGTCTTGTTTAGAAGATTGTTTCTTTGGGTAAGCTGTTTTAAAATGAATTCTGCAAGCTTTGTTTGATTGTCTTGATCTGATATGTCATATGTTAGGTTTTGATTTTCTGTAATTCCAAATAATTTTTGTTTTGTCTTTGCATATTTACACATTTACATTGTATTGAAGATGCTTGAACTGAGTTGGGTGTGTTTAAAAATTCGTGTGAAGGCCTTGACCACTCTTGGGTGTTCATTAAAGTCTGTGAAAGAACTCTGGACTGTTTTGGGTTTTGGGTGTAAATTGATGAGACGATCGTTTAGCTTACATTGGTATCAAGGTATATGACTTTTTGAGTAGATTGTTTCTATGGGTAAGCTATGTAGAAATAAACTCTGCAAGTTTTTTTTGATTGTCTTGAGTCTTGACCTAAGATTTCATATGTTAGGTTCTGATTGCCTGTAATTCAAAAGAAACTTATGTTTTATCTTGCATATTTTACACCTTTTTTTTCCCCCAAACGAGGTATCTTCAGATGGGTTTGTTTATCAGTTTTACAATTTCATGTGAATTGGTTTTAGCTTTGCAATGGTTTTCTTTTTCAGCCGGTTGCATATGGTAAACGAGATTCTCCAATTAAGGGTTAACCAAGGTTGATAATATTCTTATGATTCCTTAGTATTTTCTTGTCTTCAATTCAAATTTTAAACTTTTGTCTTTGTTCCGAGCAGTGTCAGTGACCTTAGTTTTGATATTTTCTTTCAGGCTGTTCAAATTAAAGCTTGTGGAAAATATTGGGTCACTACTGAAATTAGGGGAAAGCTTTAGTCTGTTAAATTCTGTGGACCGATTTGCGTTGATACTGAAACTTGTTAAAAGGCTTGAGAGACTAGATGGGTGATTGGCATGCACTTTCAGCAGGGCCTCTCACTAGTGGGGGTTCACAAGACATGATTACTAGTATGAATACGAAGAGGCAGAGGAGACCTAGTGTTAGGCTTGGCGAAATAGGTGACTACCAGTCTTTGGAATCTTTTAAGAGAAGGAAGGAAAAGTGGGAGGAACAGCAAATGAAAGGTGCACAGGAAGAACATCGCAAGGGCTCATTGCTTCAACTCCCTTGTGGGTTTTCAAAACAGAGCACGGAGCTTGTAGTTTCAGGAGGACTAGGTTCTGGCAATAAGATGCTAAAAACACAGCATTCAGGGAATGAAAATCGTTATTCACATGAGCAGATTGAAAGTGCAATCGAACTCCAGAGGCAGGAGAGTCCAAACTCATTATTGGCTAGGGATGAGCATCATACAGTGTTGTTGGAGGGGGTTGAGAATGTTGCTAGTAGGAAAGTGCAGTTAAATTTTAGGACTGCAAGTAAAAGGGCCCGGCATGGGAGCAATAGGAAGGCAGTAAGGACTAGAATTTCATCTGCAGTTGGAAAGGCGGGTGAGAGTACACATGCCAAACCTGAACCCTCCCTTTTCCATTCTCTTCCATTTTTTCATAAAATACATCCAAATAGTTTGCAGAATCGGCAACAAAAATCTGCCTCAAGAGCTAATGATGAGAATGATAAGGGATCAAGGGAGGATGGCTTTGGGGAACCTTTATCTAACGCTTCATATGATATCTATACTCCTGAGGGTTTCAGGCATTCTGATCTTGAAACTTCTGATAGCCCTGTAGATATGAAGGAGAAATGTTTGGCAGTTCAAGAAGCCTCATTGGAGGGGAGGGTTGTGAGTGTGGGTCTATCTCATAGTCAGCAAATGGTGAAAGATGCATGCCAGAATGAGAGGGATGAATCGGTATCACGGCAAAGAGGGCAGGCCAAATTGGGAGAAACTTGGGCAATGATTAATGCAGAAAAGCTTACTGGGCCTAGGCACAGCACAAGTGGTGTTATGATCATTGAATTGGAAGGTGAAACTGACGTGAAGGATATTCCTAGCAATGGAAGACATGGGACCAGCAGCTTGGGAAACGGTGTAAAAGCATGGTTGAATGGGATTGGACTTGGTAGATATGCCCAAATTTTTGAGATGCACGAGGTTGACATGGATGTCTTGCATTTTCTCACCTTTGATGATCTTAGGGAGATGGGGATTAATGCTGTTGGCTCTCGGCGTAAAATATATACTTCAATTCAGCAACTTGGAAAGAGTTTTACAGTATAATTTGATTCACTGCAGGAAGGCTTTAGTTCCCCCATTGAATGCTGAAGCTATGAATGGTGGGTAAAACAGATGTCTCATATTTAATTATCTTGTAATAAACCGTGGTTTCATTTTTGAATGGCAATGCTTTCATCTATGTGAATGTGGACATTTCTACCTCTATGATATATGGCGGTTTAGATATATTTCTTTTTTCTATTATCATTTCTTTCCTTATGTTTTAGTCTGTTGACACTACCATCATTAGTTCAGCAGCAAAAGAGATGAATTAGGTCCAAAAAGCTCTTTTTGGGAGGTTCAATTTCTTCTTGGTATATGTCAATTCCATATATTGTGTTAAGGTTTGTTACTTGAAATAGTCTTGATCAAAATACAGTTATCAGTCTCTAGAACCTCTAAGGGATTTTTTGTTTTAAGATATATAATGGAAGAAAAGGCCTTAAAGACATTTCTAGAGTTGAACTGTGTAGGTGAACGCATTAGATACTCATCCATCCCTACATCTTACCTATTAAACCATAGTCACATGGTTACTTTAATTTTTTAGAGAGGAGAAAAACTATATGGTTGAATTTTTAAATCCGATGTCTTCACTTTGACTTCATTCTTGTCATAGTTGCTCCTTCACAATGGTGGTAGATTTTTGGAGGAAAAGGAAGTATACAAAAAATGCATAAAAATCTTGGCACAAACCAAGTTGAGACCCTAGGTCTTACGTCCTAGATGTCTTGGGAATGATAGGATGGGGATAAAATGTCCCCTTGTTGTCCTTGGTGTGTGGTCACCAAAAGCATTTGAGGGATGTCTGGGGTTGCACTGCTATCCTCGATGTAACATGGAAGATTGGATGACATCTTTCGATCACCTAGGGATGTCAAGGCATCCCTGTGAACAGAGCTCTTAGTTTAACCAAAGTACACATTTAGGAAATGATGTTTCCAGTTTGGGTTTGGGTTCAAGGTTCAGCTTCTGGTGTTTATAACTAAGCCCTAAACCCATAATGAGTCTTGTGAAAAAAAAAGAAGCAGAAGCTTTTGGTGATTATAAATAAGCCCTAAACCCATTGCATTTTACATTGCCGTTTGCAAAGAGGAAGGGGTACTTTCCTAAGGATAAGGAAGAATAAGAGGTATGTTCCCAATTCCCAATGATCATTGACCATTCATCTTCCCATTTTGTTCTTCAAACTTCATCATTCATGAAGTTCTTTTAATAAAAAAAATGCAACTTATGTTTATCCTTTGCTTCTGAGTCTCCTGTGACTTGAAGTAAAGAAAGCAGAAGGAAAATCCTTATGTAGAAATAGAAATTTAGTGTTGGGCTCTTGACAATTTTTTATGTTATAAATAGTAAGTTATTTTTGTTTCTTGGCGCTAGTATGAGTTTAACATGTTGAGGGATCTAGAAATTGGTAATAGAAGCAGGGGAGGGGAAAAGGCAGCCAAAGAGAGCACTCAAAGTGGTAGTTCAGTTGAGACTCTCGTGAATTTTGATTTCCCTTCCACTTTCTTGGAAAAGTATGCCAAGCACCAATAAGGTCTCTTTATGGCAATTTGCAACATGAATAGATGTGAACATAACAGTTAATTTAGGGGGGTGTCGTGCATTATTCGAATGAATGCACACCTCCTACACATTTTTGGTTAAGGGGTTGAGGATGTGGTGAGCTCTCACTTGAACAAAGGGCTAAGATAATCAGATTATATAATGGTGGCATCTCCACACCTTATATTCCCAGAACCAACACCTCCTTCTAGAATGACTGGTACTCAACATGCTCAAGTTCTTGTTTTTCCTTCTAGAATGACTGGTACTCAACATGCTCAAGTTCTTGTTTTTGAGTGTGCAGTAGAGTCTATGGGGAAACATAAGGCCATGGATTCAACTTCAAACTTGGTTCTAATATGTTCAATGTACAAGCATAGATGAGGCAGATGATGCATTGGGAAATTCTTTGCCAATGACATTCCACTCCATGTTGCTTGCTCTCCTTATTTTAAGGATGCAATGTCTAAGGTTGCATAAGTAGCGCCTTTATATGTAGGGCCAAGGGGGACAATATTGAAGACTAATTAGAATGATAACTATTCCAAGATAAATGTACTAAGGAAAGGAATGCTACATTAGTCTCAAATGGGTGTAATATTATCATGGATGAGAGAATCAACATTAGACATCATTCACTCATCAATATCATGGTCACATATTCAGATGGGCATTGCTTCCTTAGGGCAGTCGATTGTTCGAGGAAGCACAAGGATGCAGAGTTCCAATTCTAGATCCTTAGAGATGCCATCGAGGAAATTGGCTTTGATGATGTGGTGCAGGTTGTGATAGATGCAACATGTGTGCAAGGTAGTAGGGAAGTTGGTTGAAGCTATCCACAAGTATATCTGTTGGACCCCTTGTGTGCATACCATAAACAATGCACTCAAGGGCACCAATAAAATTGAATGGATCAAACAGGTTTTTGTTGATGCGAGAGATGTGTAGATGTTTATTTCCAATCACCACATGTTAGTTGCACTATTTCAATTCTTCTCCAAGAAGGAAGTCATCCAACTTTATGAAATTAGAAATGCATCCTACTTCATTCTATTGGAGAGGATGATTGAGTTGCATGAGTCCTTGCAATGAATGGTCATGACATGAATGGAATCAATGGGCCAAGACCAAGACAAACTAGGAATTGGGAGTGAAGGAAGTGGTGAAGAGTGACAAGTTTTGGTCAAATGCCAAATAAATAACTTCAATCATATCCCCAGTTTTCACAGCGATGAGATATGGGGATTTTGACATTCCCAGCCTTAGGGGAGATATATGAGTACATTGATAAAATGCATAGCCAAATGAAGGATGTTGTTATGTAGAGAGAACCCACTTTGCAGTTTTCTGATGATTACATAGAGACTTATTCAGTGGAGGTGGGAGAAGTTGAACACTCCATTGCACATAGCCGACTATGTCCTAAACTTGAAATCGTATGGGTAGATTCTTGGTATACTTCTTATGGATGACATGGAGGTGAAGTGGGGTTTCATGAATGCCATTAAGAAGATGTAGAGTACTTTGTATCTTGAACTTGAATGATATACTACAGATGCTTGTCATTAATCATTGGACCAATTGATTGTCAAGTTCTTAAACTTTGTATAAATTTTGTCTTGTTTTATGCATAATGTATACATAAATAAAAAATTGGCAATCGCAGTTTCATTTACTGTTTTTTACAATTATTTTTTCACATATGAATTTTTATGTATTCTTTTAATAGTTAATCCCCACTGTCACCAAAATCTTGTAGGACTAGTACCATTGGAAACTATGGAATATAATAGAGAGTGAAAGGAGTTCAACTATCATATTTCATGTCCAAATGGAACAAAAGAGTAACTTTAGCCATAAAACACCTGTAAAACAATGTCCTTGGTCCTATAAGCTCAAAGTGAGTCCACTATGGTGTCTAGTTACTGGGCAATATATTGTGAAATTCTTATGAAGTCACGTACAGATGGAAATTGAACCTCCAAATTGGTGGCTAATGCCATGATTCAGATCTGATATGAACTTGCTTGAAATCTGTTAGCTTCATCTGTAAAAGCATTCACAATGGCAAATTTGAAAGGAAGATAGGGGCTTGTTTGTTGAATTGGAGAGATCGAGTGTCAACCCTATGTGTAAAATTAATATTTGTATGCGTAACATATTTTACCTGCCTCAAAAGCTTCTATAAAGTCACTAAAAGATCGATGAACTTAATAACAAAGCCTTATTAACATGTCGTTAGTTTGTTGGATCATGATTATCTCCATAAGTACTGTTTTTGCAATTTTTGGCAAAGATGCTGTTTTTCATCAGCATTGATCACAGAGCTAATAATGACAATAAAATTCCCAATTTGTTACCTTTTGCATTCTAACCCTTTAAGAGGTCCATATACCAATTTAATTTTGGAATGGGTTCATAAAAATGTGACATTTTCAATTTAGAAATTCTTAACATGCGCAGTATTTTCATTTTGAC
Organism: Sequoia sempervirens; assembly: GCA_007258455.2. NCBI lineage: Eukaryota > Viridiplantae > Streptophyta > Pinopsida > Cupressales > Cupressaceae > Sequoia > Sequoia sempervirens. Next base: position 298,529,495 of record VDFB02271358.1, read on the forward strand.
AGGGAGACTTACCATTTGGTTTTAAAACAAAAACAATTAGGCGGTTTAGAGTTGGAGAATACCTCTTAAATTTTCGTGGTTATTAATGAAGTGTCTTATCCTGTTGCTACTAGCTTCCAAAGAAAATTAATCTTCTCGATCCTTTTAGATAGCTTGACTTATTGTTCTTGTTTTTTCCTTCTCTATCTAATTTGATCATTATGGCTTGGACCTGGATTTAGAGGTCGTCTAAGGTTTACATATTTCTCCAATCTATCATTGTTGCTTTTATTTGGAGAACAAGTTCACCTCCTTTCTCATGTCATAAAGGTTACATTTTCCGTTTGTTTTGTTTGATTTGGTGATGTCTCATATCCTAATTTCTCCACTTGAGTAGCTTTTGCTCCAGTTTTTACAGTCATTTAGGCCTTCTTTTCTCCGTGATATGGGTCTTGGAGACGATGCCCACCTCATCAAGATTGTGTTTTCATAATAGTTTCTTGATTGGTCAGTTTTTCTTCCAATTTTCCTACCAGTGTTTCGGGTTCCTTCTCCATGATCACAAAGGGTTTGTCACTTTCTCTTGCTTCTTCAAGCTTAGATTTATTTATAGCTCTTCTTTCCATCCATTTTTCCCTTCTGTCTTCTGCAATACTTTTCTTGGCAAATTCTAGTGAAGTGCCCATGTTCAAATAGAAATCTGCAATTAAAAGATATGAGTTTGTGTTTCCCAAAATCAAGGTCTTTGTATATTCTAGCATGCCAATTGAATTTCTCTTTAGAGGCTTAAAGTTCCTTTGACCTCCTCCCAATAGCCTAAACAATTGTAATTTCAAAATTCCAGAGGGCAGAGTTGGAAGCAATGCCAAAATAGATGTTTTTAAAGGTGAGTCCTCCTATAACTGACCAAATATTTCATGACAATCTAACCCTTCCTTTGAATGATGGATGACTGTCAAAATTCATATTTCTATCTTGTTGATTTGAAAAAACATTGCACAATAACAAAAACATTATAAATAGAGTGGTTATTTCCATTGCTGAGTTCTTAATCTAGTTAAGAATGGTCTCATGTGATTAGCTATATTCCTTTGAGTTCTGTAACTAGAGCTTTTGATTTTCCATGCCAAGAATGTTGTCAATTGAGTAAACATCCTTGTGTTTTTCACCATTTTGAAGCTCCTAGTATTTTTGGGTTTGTAGAGATTTCCTTTTCCACTTCCTCTCTAGGTTGCCATAGTGATTTGGATCATAGTTAAAAGACTCACTCAAACTCACCTAGACTAGGTGAGTCTCAAGGCGAGCCAGCTTGGGTGAGTCCTCGAGACCTAGACTTGTCACCCTTGATTGTAGAAAACCCTAAAAACTTGCTAGTCATTCTACTGGTGTCTAGAAATGATGCCAAACGTGACCAAATGTGACCAAATGTGATTGTAAAAGATGCTAGAAAGAGTGCAAAAATTGTGACTATGACAATTGTGATTGTAAAAAACACAACTATTAAAAATTAAGTGTTTGAATCTAAGTCAAAAATCAGCTAAATGAACATGAGTATTGTAACTATGATTTGGATGAATGGGAAGGTAATCTCTTTAGTGTTCTAGCCGCTAGGTTTTGTTGACTACAAACTCCCACTTCTTCATTGTTTCTAAGGAGAAAAGCTTGTTTCATCTTTCCCAAAGGTATGAAAGGCATGGTTAGGTTCTAGACGAATGCTTATAATCCTAACTTGATGGTGTCTAATGGAATTGTTCTACTTAAGCTTGCAGTTTTGCATGATAATTTGGATGTAATAGTGTGTCTGGCACCACAATAACAAACGTTAGAATCTTAGATGACATAGCATAGGAATGTTATGAGATACAAATGACACATTTTTGGTCCGAGGGTAATGATGTTTGACCTAGTAATGTTATGAGGTAAAATTGACACATTTTTGGTCTGAGGGTAATGATGTTTGACCTAGTATTTTATGTGCGTGACCACCTTAACAATAGAGTCCAAGATTTTTATTGAACATTTAGCAATAAATTAGAAAGAAAGAAATCAATTATATTAATGTCCAGATGTGACCAAAATAGGTCAATTTGACTTGGAAATACAATTAGAGAAAATAGCAAGAGGGAGCCAAAAAAAGGCTCCAAAGAAGCTACAAACTTAAATATAAACAAAGGAAAAGCAAAAACTGAAAGGCATTTTGATGGAAAAAATGGGGGTCAACTAGAGTCGGGAATCCCAAGTTCAGTCAGAGGGGAAAGACCCCATGAGATCATCAAGATGACCTAGAATACTATACAAGTAGTCCAAATATCCAAGAGAAAGGAGTCGTTGCCAAAGCAAATAGAGTTGATGGAACATTGGAATATGGGTGAATTGGGTCTAATTTGTATCAATAGAAGAGGAGTCACATTTGTTGGGGTAGCTGTGAAATTGTTGATAGAAGAATTGATTATCTACCCTATAGAAAGCCCTGGGCTAAGAGATCTTGGCTTGATGATTCTTGGGGGGCATAGAGTTTTGCCCTAGAACTATGTATGAAGTTTTCTTAAGTTCTTAACATTCATGGCTGATGATCCTCCATCATCTAAGATATTGCTAGAGGTGGGAAAGAAACTGTTGACGTGCACTTGAGTAAGAGACCCCACTTGGGAGTGAGACATGGCAGGAGCATGGTGCCATTACTGAAAGAGTATACATATCATAAAATATTGTTTCTACCCTTATCAAAAGCAAACAATAGCTAATACAATCTCTTTTGGGGGACTAATCATCTATCCTATTGCTAGTAGCAATCAACAATGGTTACTATAGAACTAGGCTTGATTAGAATTAAATATTAGTAAGAATTTTTGTTCAATTTTTCTAAAAGTCAAAAGTTTTTTGATAATGAAATGAAATCTTCAAAAGAAAATAAACACGATGTGCAATTTGAATTTGGTTTCAGTATAAAATCATCATTTCTTGGTGTTCTTTATTTTTTGATAGGGTTATTATTCATCATGCACTCGTCAATTTTGGGAAAAAAATTATTTTATTAATTTATTGATGTGATAGTTGTCATTTAATGAGTATGAGTCCTTACCAAAGTGTTGAAATATTGAGTCTATGTTGAGTCCTAAAACATTGTGTTGAATCCACAGGTTGCCAACTTTTCATCTCTCTTTTTCTCTCCTCTTTTTTCATTGGTAATGAGTCAAGAACATTTATTAGGCTATAGTTTTAAATGGCTGGAAAAATGGGGGATTATTACTGGTAGAATGCTTTTCGTGTTTAGGTCTCGTAGGTTTAATAGTATTGTCTGCATCCACGGAGGGTCATTCATTTTATCTTGTGTAGAATGTTCGAGTCCCATTCACCTACTTTGGTCATCCATGGACAGTAATATAATTTAATATATTTCTTTTTATCTTGTGCAGAATGCTCGAGTCCCATTCACCTACTTTGGCCATCCATGGACAGTAATATAATATAATATATTTCTTTCTTTCTTTGGGTATGAATCCTTATTCACAGTGTTGGAATAGTGAATTGACATTGAAGTCCTAAAACTACAGAAAGGATGCAGGAGGGGAGAGCAGAAGTCAAATTAGAAGTAGGAACACCAACAAAAATAATTAATGGGAAATAACTTGAAGCGAGGATAAGATTAGGAGCACAATGAGCAAAGATATTGAGGAATATATAGGAAAAAATGGCTGGTTGTGGCTGTCTGAACACATAACAGAGATTGCAGATGTATTATGTGAGATATGGAAACAGTGTAGATGAATCGAATGTTAAATTTTTTTGTAGAGTGTTGGTTTTAAAAGATGCATTGAAATACATCAGAAGGTGGATATGAGAAGGATGTTGGAATTGAAAATGGAATCAATCAAGTGGACACAAGAAGGATGGTGATGCAGTAAGAATGGAACAATAACACAGTGGAAAAGTGCAAAATTTGACTATGTTTGGTCTAAGTAGTATGATGTTGAAATTGCATTTCAGTTTCCTTGTGATATAAGCTTTATCGAAGCTATGGTTGTTTTTCAAGAATTCAATGAGTAGTTGACGATAGCTTTATTGAATTTTTCTGGATCTTTTGGCCTTTACTGTTCAATACATACATAAAAAGATCTCTTTTAACAAAGGAGATTATTATATGTTGTGTCATGATGCTCCATAGCTTGTTAATTGATTCTTGATAAAAGTCATAATGTTCTTTGCATGTAGAGATTAACAATCCAATCAACTTTTACAATTAAGTCTTGATAATTTTGTGTATTCATAATACATATTAAATTGATAAAAATATCAGTGACATGATTAGGCTTTCCCTTGTAGCGATAGATGATGCATCTGGAATCCATGCTCAGTGATTGTGGAATCAAGCATAGAGAGAGAACAATCATTTATAATGCTCATAATCTAAATGTAACGGTATCTTGTTGACATAAGGAGTGGACTATAGTAAGTGTGGAATTGACACACAAATGAGAGATAGGATGTCCATACTATGGTGATCCTGCTCTTTGTGTGATTACGATTTTGGATTGGGGCCTCTAGGGTCCATATAGACAGGCAATTCTTGCACAACCACAATCAGTGAGAGCATTTGTCATCAACTATTTGTACATTGCGCATTACTTTAATATCATTGACTTGTGCAGAACATAGAGATTTGGCGTTATCATCAAAATGTACACAGGGCTAACATTTACCTTCACCTTTAAGCTTTAATGTCTCTCTCAAGCAGTAGACCTGTGCTTTGACTCATGCAAGGTCTGCTTGTTGGGGTCTTCTTCCCCGATAATGTCTTTGATGATGACAGCCTAGGTGATGATTCCTTCAATTATGGCGCCTTTAATAAGTGCTTAGTGATAAACTCTCTGATGCAGACCTAGGAGGCCCAAACACACTCAAAGTGTCAACCTGCCTTCAAGAGGCATCTAACAAGATTACAAGGGCCTATTAGACCAATCCAAACAACTCCCAAAGTTTGAAAACAACCAGAAGTAGAATCTCCCACTTTCACCCTTGCAACCCTAGTAGCAGTGCAAACCTGGTTTTAGGCCCTTAACTCCAACACTTCCCAAAACACTTGACAAACCAATGGATGATTTAGACACCCATTACAGAGTTATAAAACATATCTTAGGATCAGACACAAATCCTTTGGACCAAACTCTCGAAACCTCTACTCCTACGTTGACCTAATTAGGCTAATTAGGCCTAAATTACAAAGCAACCCACCTTTAGACTTATCACAAACAACTGAAACTTTGGGGCAGTATTTCCCATGCCCTCAAACCACTAAATCCACAATTAGCTTCCAGAGTTGACCCTTCTAACATAGCAAACTATGAAACCCTTGATTTTTAGCCAAACCAAGAGGGTTTTATTGAAAACCTACATTCCATGCCTTACCAGACCCACAAGCCACTTCAAACACTTTGCTTCAGCCCTGCACATGCTCAAGAATTCATGAGAAACGACTATCTTCAAGGATTTCGTAAAACCCTAGACCCAAATCACCATTTTCATGTGTTTTCCTTAACAAAATCAGCAGGGCAGTAGTTCTATCTCCCTTAATTCTTCTCCACCACTCAAGACAAGCATCCTACCTTCTACTCAGACTCCCTAGGGCCCATTACACTTGCCACAGTAGTCACAGTTGGTGTATGGGCCTGTAGAACATGATCTTTGTTACAAAACCCTCAAATAGGGTATTCTCAGTTTGCTTCAGGAAAACAGAGATTTTTGCCACAAAACTCTATGGATTTCCTTCAAAATGGATGCAAAAGATTGATAACATAGGCCACCACGAAATGAAAATGATTACATAGCAAAATCAGGCTGTATGGGCTCGTACAGGTCTGCAAATGTAAAGGAAACTCAGAAAAATGAATGAAAAAACAGAGATAATCTATTGCCAATGCTTCAATTCTTCAAGCCAAACATTACAACGAGTTCCTATGCCTTTTTAAAGGCTTCTCCACTTCAAACAAACGACCAACTTCCTTTCAACTGAATTTTAAACTCATGACTGTTGGAGGCCAAAATGATACCCTTTACACATTTTAATAACAACGCATTTACATATATTGTAATGTTTGCATTCGTTGACCCCCCTAATCACCTAAACCATTACAAATGGTCTAATGAGACCTTATTCAACTAAGAAACATGACTCAACTCAAGAAACAACATTCTACCTACCTTGACACCTTTTGTCAACTTTGACAATTTCTTCCCACATGATTTGCACTTCTCACAAAATGAACACAAAAGCCCTCAAAGTTGATCAATTACATAAGAATGGTCACACTGGACGACCTTAACTCAAACATCCTAACACACTTTACCTATAAGACACTTAATGAAGAAACATAGAAAAGATTGGTGCCCCTGCACCATACACACCACCATGAAAAAACTCATGTCACATGATTAAGGATTTGTCTTGCTCCAACCTGCTCTCCACAAGCCCTTGCTGACTTGTACCTCCTCTTGCCTGATGTGGACAATGAAAACTTGCAGCCCACTTTGCCCTCTGGCCTTTGTGTGCATGTAATCTTGCCCCCTTCTTTGAAATCAGATCAGTGGGTGGTCTTCCATCTACCCTTAGACCAAAACAAGTTAATGTCCTTACCTTCATGCCTCTAAACCAACCCTTACCAATGCTTTTCTAGACTACCTTGTCTCGTGCTACTATTTCTGATGGATACTTATCTCTGATCCCCTTTCCTTTCATGATTGATGTAGTACCTATTCCAACCATCTTTTGTCCTATCCAAGCAACATATCCTCCCTCAAGGCTCTGTCCCTGCCTGTGCACTTGTTCCACTCCACTCTGACCCTTGGATGTAGGCATCAAACCCACTGCCCTGGCTTGCGCAGTTCCATACACCACTGTATTCTTAGATTTTAGAGCCTTTCCTCTACCTAGACTTGACTGTCCTTCCATTCTATGGGCTGTTATAGGACACACCACTGTCCCAATCAGGATCTCCTCCATTTTCCTAAACCCTTCTTGCTGTGTTATCAACAACTCACCACTAACCTGTCTTGATCAGTCTTCTTCATGGGCTTCACATCATTTTTCCCCTCCAACTGAGCATCCACATTCTTAGCCCCTTTTTCCATCTTCACAATACGTTCATCAGCATTCAATACCACTGTCCTAGCACCATTTGTAGGTGTATTTCTTGCTGTCTCAACACCATAACCCTGCTCCAAATCAGCAAACATATTGCCCTTGTTGTCCTCAAGCCTTAAAGGCTCCTTTTTGCCAAAATTCACAACCTTGGTTTTGCCTTTATCTCTTGCACTACCCTGCAAAGGAGTTAGTTTGAAACTCTTATCATCCTTCCTAATTGTATAGGTGTTTTCCCAGCCATCATACATGGACCTTCTATCAAATTGCCATGGTCTCCCCAAGAGCAAATGGCAACAATCCATTGGAAATATATCACATAAGACCCTATCCTTGTACTCCCCAATCTGGAAATCCACATAGGCTTGCTCATTCACCACTAAGGTTTGACTATCATTCACCCAAAAAACTTTGGAAGGTGCTACATGAGGTATCTTCTCTAGATTTAACTTGTCTACCATCTCCCTAGACACCATATTATCTTGAGAGCTTGAATCAATAACAACTTGACACATTTACCTTTGCATTTGCATGAAGTTCTGAATAGACTCCTTCTTTGACTCATATCTTCCTCTTTAGGTGCTTGCAACAAGGTCTTTCTCATCATGAGTGCTTCTCCCACCTCTGGATCTGTAGGTCTGCTTGAACTTTCACACTCTTCCTCTTGGACCAATAGAACTTTCACACTCTTCCTCTTGGACTAATTGTGTTCTTCTTTCACTTTTATCACCGCTTAAAGTTGGACTTTGGTTTCGAGGACACTTGAAAGATGGGTGTCCAAATTCATTGCACCTATAACACCTTCCTGAGAATTCATTGCAATCTCTCCTTTGTCTGAAGTTAGTTCTTCCACCTCTCCATCCTCCTCTTGCTTCAGGTGCTTGGTTTTTGTTCTTATCAACATTTTCAAGGTCTTTCTTAGTCTGCCTTGATGTTGAAGTGATGCCTTTACCCCTAGAGGTGTTGCCTCTTCCTCTTGCTACCTTCTCTTGTCTCCTCTTGAGTTTTTCTTCTGCTCTCATTGCCATTTGAAAGCATTGTTCAACTGATTTTGGTGCCAACAAGCTGATTTCATCCTGAATGTTATACCTCAGACCATTCAAGTACCTAGCAACCATTTCTTCCTCATCTTCTTCATGTTTAGTCCTTATACTTGGCCTATAAAATTCTTCAGTATATGCTTCACATCTAAATCCTTTTGTCTAAGATTTTGTAACCTCTTAAGCAATTGAACATTATAATCACAAGGAAGGAATTTACCTTTCAGTTTAGTCTTCATCCTCTCCCAAGAAGTGATCTTGCTCTTTCCTTGTCTCTCCCTTTCCTCTTGTACAAAATTCCACCACAACAAAGCATGTCCCCTAAGTTTTGTTTTTTCCTTCTTCACCTTGTGCTCTTTACCAATCTCTTCACTCTCAAAGTAGTTCTCCAAAGCCCCTATCCAATCCAAGAGCTCTTCACTGTCAAGTTTGCCTCCATACATAGCCACATCCATTTTTCCATGTCCATCTTTCTTCACAACCTTCAAAAGCTTCACCATTCTCACATCATCTGGATCCATCTCTTCCTCTTCACTGGAAGTCTCTTCTTCTTCAGTATCACTTTCATCCAAAAGAACCCTACCTTTAGCTTTCATCATAGCAACTTCCTGCTTTAGGGCTTCTATTTCTTTGTCATGGTTGTCAATCTTCCTTGCAACAACATTCACCTTAGGAGGCATTTTCACAATCCTACCTCTTCACCTTCCTGCAAAACCAATTCAAAACACCAACACAAGATCTACTACTGTGCTCTGATACCACTTTGATGTAGACCTAGGAGGCCCAAACACACTCAAAGTGTCAACTTGCCTCCAAGAGGCATCTAACAAGATTACAAGGGCCTATTAGACCAATCCAAACAACTTCAAAAGTTTGAAAACAACCAGAAGTAGAATCTCCCACTTTCATCCTTGCAAACCTAGTAGCAGTGCAAACCTGGTTTTAGGCTCTTAACTCCAACACTTCCCAAAACACTTGACAAACCAATGGATGATTCAGACACCCATTACAGAGTTATAAAACATATCTCAGGATCAGACACAAGTCCTTTGGACCAAACTCCCGAAACCTCTACTCCTACATTGACCTAATTAGGCTAATTAGGCCTAAATTACAAGGCAACCAACCTTTAGACTTATCACAGACAACTGAAACTTTGGGGCAGCATTTCCCATGCCCTCAAACCACTAAATCCACAATTAGCTTCCAAAGTTGACCCTTCTAACATAGCAAACTATGAAACCCTTGATTTTTAGCCAAACCGAGAGGGTTTATCGAAAACCTACATTCCATGCCTTACCAGACCCACAAACCACTTCAAACACTTTGCTTCAGCCCTGCACATGCTCAAGAATTCATGAGAAATGACTGTCTTCAAGGATTTCATAAAACCCTAGACTCAAATCACCATTTTCATGTGTTTTCCTTAACAAAATCAACAGGGCAGTAGTTCTATCTCCCTTAATTCTTCTCCACCACTCAAGACAAGCATCCTACCTTCTACTCAGACTCCCTAGGGCCCATTACACTTGCCACAGTAGTAACAGTTGGTGTATGGGCCCTTAGAACATGATCTTTGTTACAAAACCCTCAAAACAGGGTATTCTCGGTCTGCTTCAGGAAAACAAAGATTTCTGCCACAAAACTCTATGGATTTCCTTCAAAATGGATGCAAAAGATTGATAACGTAGGCCACCACGAAATGAAAATGATTACATAGCAAAATCAGGCTGTACGGGTTCGTACAGGTCTGCAAATGTAAAGGAAACTCAGAAAAATGAATGAAAAAACAGAGATAATCTATTGCCAATGCTTCAATTCTTCAAGCCAAACATTACGAGTTCCTATGCCTTTTTAAAGGCTTCTCCACTTCAAACAAACGACCAACTGCCTTTCAACTGAATTTTAAACTCCTTATGACCGCTGGAGGCCAAAATGACACCCTTTACACATTTTAATAACAACACATTTACATATATTGTAATGTTTGCACTCGTTGACCCCCCTAATCACCTAAACCATTACAAATGGTCTAATGAGACCTTATTCAACTAAGAAACATGACTCAACTCAAGAAACAACATTCTACCTACCTTGACACCTTTTGTCAACTTTGACAATTTCTTCCCACATGATTTGCACTTCTCACAAAATGAACACAAAAGCCCTCAAAGTTGATCAATTACATAAGAATGGTCACACTGGACGACCTTAACTCAAACATCCTAACACACCTTACCTATAAGACACTTAATGAAGAAACATAGAAAAGATTGGTGCCCCTGCACCACTCTCCTGTGATGATCTATTTTAGTGAGGCTTTCCTACCTGTTAGAACATCCTGATAAGAAGTCGTGCATATCTTGTAGCCCCTGGAGTATGTATAAAAATAACATGCTTAGATTCACGAGCATGAAATCTTAATTGGAATCCCACACCCTAATTTCGGGATGTCAACGTGATGTCCTCTTGTTTATGTTAGGATGTCTTAATAGGATATTTGACATTTCCCTGTTCTAGATTTCCTATCAGGCTGTCTTCAATCCTTGTAATTGGGCATCCCAACAGAAAGTTCTGCATGATAGTACTTTGACAGCCTAACAGGATTTTTTAATGCCTTTCATATGGATATTAGCAGGATTATTCTTTAGGAATTTGCTCCAGTAAAAAGATTTGACTGTCCACAAATCCATCTCACTTGTACTTTGTTATCTTCACTAAGCTAGTATAAAGGCAGATCATAAATGATAAGCGATCATTTTATTTTTTCTCTTTATTTTCTAATTTGTAAGTAATGATGCTGCAATACTTATTTAAGCAGCTTTACATCCTTTTCTTTCTTTGGTGGCTATTTGCTCTGGTGCCATGTATCTTCATCTATAGATCTTTGATCTCAACTCCTTTGTTGTTAGAATCTGCCATCAAGATTAGCCCATCTTATGACATCACGGTTGCATGCCTTCAACACTTGAAAGGACCAACCCACTATCACTTAAGTTTGCTAGGCTTTTTGTTGTAATTCACATAATATTACATTGCACAAGCTCCCTCTTGAATATTATGCTTTAGAGGTGCTTGTCATGCCACTTCCTCCTCTGGTACCATGCTACTTTAATTGCTCAACTGAACCAGTAATCTATTCATTCATAACTGCCAGATTTTCTAGTTGTCTTTTGTTAGTTTTTATCATCACTTCAAATATTCATGATATTAACAATAAATTCCAGTTGAACCGCAATTTATTTGTATATTAACTTAAAAGGAGTGTATTCTGTTGCCACTTTTTAGGAGGTCCAAGAGCCACAATGCTTTTGGAATCTTCTCATCACACTTTTTTTCAGCTCACATTTATTTGAAGAATACACACCAGGATATTGTCGGAAGATTCAGCTTGCTCCTGCCCCTTAGAATAAAATGGATTTGATGTTGGTGATAGATGAATTACTCCATTAACTATTCTGTAATTTGATCCCTGAACTGGCCTACGAAGCCAAAAGAGGAACGAATTGCATCCACATTCTTTTGTGATTTGATTGCTATCTAGCGCTGATTCAAAGCCTCATTTATCCCTAGGAAATTATTTTTCTGTTTCAGTCCACTACATTACTCTATAATCAAGGAAGGCTTCCACTTGTTCTGTTTCCTGTTTTCTTAATAGATGCGTGCTTGGTTTGAATAATGTAGGGGAGAGGGGCCCATAGTGGAGCGGGGTCTAATAGTGGGGAAAGCAGTAGTCCTTAGTGGGCCCCATAGTGGAGCACCTTAATATCCAATTGCAAAACACTTTTTATCCATAAAATACATAAACTGACAAATCATGTGATGCCACATTAGCACACCAATAAAACATGACTTAGTGCACCACTATCGGTCTCACTTTTTTTTGGGCCTTTTTGTATACCTCAACAAAAAGCATGCTGATGTGGTATCATATTTGATGATGTGGCCCTAAAACAAAATATAGAAGCATGTGAGTTGCCAAATAAACTGTTGTACAAAATTGGAAGTGATTTGAAATTTTCACATAAGATTTTGAGAAATGTGAAGTTAAGGTGCTCCACTATGACCCCTTCTCCCCTAGCCAGTGTAATAATTTATTGCATGTGCTCTACTTCATTCCCATCTTTAGCACTGAACCCAACTTTCTCATCATAGCTTCTCATACTTGAAAGCTGGTAAATTCTGATTCTAATATGTTCTTCCCTTATGGGCAGCACAAGCTACTGTTTAATTTGGCTTCATTGTTAAAAGAATGAACTAACATGGGAGTTTCATCTACCGGCTTGGGGTGCAGATGTTTGTAAGAGCTGATCCTATACGGTTAGAGGAAATTAGTGTGGAAATTCACTAGAAAACGATTGCCGATCTATATGCGAAACAATTAGAATCTTTATTGTTAGTCTTCTCTACATGAAGTAGATATTGGCCAGCAATTAGTTATTGCATTAAATATAAAGTATACAACATATGTCGAGTACTATAATCACAAAGATAAATTGCAACATAGGCTGTTCATCATCTTCTCCCTCCTTAGCAGGAAAGTAAATTCGATTTAGGTGTGTGGAACAATGAAGCTTGTGGCAGTTTGCTTCTGCCTTGTGATGTGGGTGCTTGCGTCTTGTGAAGTGTCACTATAGGTATTGGAGGTCAAAACTCTACAATAGTGTCTCATGGACACCTGGATAGTATTTCCAAATGCAATGTCTTATTAAGCTTAAGATTTCAGCATCTTGGCGCCAAGATAAGCTGGTAATTCAAAGTAGAAAGCGTTGGATATGGCATTGTGAAGAATGATTTAAAATTTGTATTAGATAGATTTTAACTACCGATGGTAGTTCTTATGTCTCTCATGGTCCAAATAAAACCGTAGTTTATCTTAGAATGTAGGGGAGTATTTTTATCTTGTAGAGTTTTGCTTGAGTTCAGAGGAGAATAGCCTCCCTTTAGCTAGCACACCTGTATGAAGGTCTACAAAAGTTGTGGCTTTATCATTGCCCTTTTCTTCCATTAGATCTGGTTGACCAAAGTGTATTGGGTCTAAAATATGTCTTTATAATTTGACGATCCTCTAAACATGCAAAGGTAGAAGACCGTTCTAGATTCAACACAATTTAAGATTCTAGTCCATAGTATAATTTGGTGTTGTAAGCAAAGTTCTTTGGAAGAGTAGCTGTCATTAGGTGGTGATACGAAAAATGGCATTGAGAAGCATGACCATGGGGTTGGTGGCTTTCCTAGTCAAAAAGTTGTCTATAAGGACTATGGTTACATGTGTAGCCTCCGTAATACAATTTTCAAAGTCATGATGTATGTGCTCAAGTTAGAGGCAACATTGGAGTGATTTGGAGTAGCACAAGGAGGTCAAAAAGTAGGGCATTAGACATTGAAAACAAGAGAAAAATGAATGGCATTGAAACTGTCAGATCTAGTAAGATGCAATTTCATGCCTTGATGGTTTCATAATTGCTCAATTGTGTTTTGTAGAGGTTTCAAACCAATTTGGACATAGTGGAAGTTGAAGGATTTTGACCTTTTATTTTACATTTATGATGTTAGAACTTCCTTTTGGCACCAAGGATGAATGTGGGAAAGGTATAAGAACACTTGAATTTGACCTTCATATTGTTCAGGTATTGGCTATTGCAAGAGAAAGAAAGTTTGACCATTTCCATGGTGCAATGGCCAATTGCAAGTGTTTGGAGCTTGTTGATTTTTATGTAAGGATTCCAATCCATTATAGTAACATCATAAATACTTGTAATTGGCTATATATTAGTGACATGAGGAGCATGAACTCACTCTTTTGGAGTTTTCTTCTCGTTTGAGGGTTTCTCTGGGTTTATTTACAAGTTTAGTCTCACTTGGTTTGTTTGCAATTGTGGGGAGGTGCTTACTTGTTTTCCACGTTCCTTTGCATTGTCAAACATACATAGATGAATATATAAACATTCTAAGAAAGATATTTAGTTGTTACAAGGTGTGGACTTGACAAGCTAGCATATGTACTTGGTAAATGTTTGGAGAGTATCTCCAACATTTTATATATCAAGTGATAGTATAGTAGGTTTTGTTAAATTTGTATGAGTGTAATTGATATAAAAGTCTATTGATTGATTATTTCCTCTACAAGGTTGAATCAAAGTGAGAATTTGGCCCCTTTTGAGCTCGAGATTGGTACAAGAGGGCGGAATATGACAATGAGATTGATGGGAACAAATATGGATTGAGAGATGCATGAGCATGTGGCATGGTTTAGGAGGCTATAAAAAGGTGTTTCTCTTATTTCCCACTCATTGTGGGAAAAATAGATAGGCTAGAAAGTATTATGTTGGCCTTAATTAAAAAATTGGGTATTGCACAAGAGTAAGAAGTTAAAAAATAAGAGCCTAAGAGCACTAAGCAAGAACATGTAATCTTCTTACCAAGGTTTCTTCAAGGCTGAAGCAAAGATAGACATTCAACCCTATATGGAGAAATAAGTGCTATGAATTTGGACCAAGGGGCCTCTTAAATGGAGGTATATTTCAGTTTGCATAAAATGTCTCATCGTAAACAAATCTTTTTTGCTAGATTCAAGGTATTTAGATGTGGTTTCATGTGGTTTGAAAGCTATGCTCATTTATTGTAATTTCATAATGTCACCAATCTCCAAGGGGAGGACTTCAACTAGTTGCTCAAGAAACAATTTCATCCCATGTGTATGAAGAAGAGAGTACTACAATGAAAATTTTCAAACTAAGGCAGGGTCAAAGCATACACAAATACACAAGAAAATTTAGAAAGAAAGTAGTTCAATTGGACAAGGATTTCATGGATAACCAAAGTTCTTATGAAATACTTAGGAGGGTTGTTTGGGAACCCCAAGAATCCTTTTTGATGGCCAAATCCAAAGATATAGATGAAGCATGTGCACAAGCACATTATTTGGAATTAGATAAGAAAAGGAGTAGGGCAGCAAAGGAAAGAGTAAGAAAATAAAAAAGCAAAAACAACCTCACTGATATTGTTAATTTAAATGTAAGAGTAAGAGCAAACACCATTGTACTCATTGTCAGAAGGATGGCCATGTGAAGGAGAGTTGTTGGAAGTTGCACTTAGAGTTGACATTGTCATGGAACAAAAAGAATGACACCCATGTGAGCAAAGGAAAATAGAGATTACAACTTCAAGATTGACAAGAGGTTGTCATGTGCCACAATTTGTAAGGGTGTGTGCATAGTGAATAATGGGTCTTGAGATGAATAACTTACCAAACTCTTTTATATCAAAATTCAAGTAAAAGGAAAAAAGGTAGATGCTCATTTTGATGCTTATCTCTACATTTAGGATGCCATTTATTTTAGGAGGAATAATCAATATAGGTTATGTTTGATTGACACAAACTTCACTCTTAATATATGTGGGTAGTTCTAAAATATACATGGTGAGTGCTTCTTAAGCCAAGAGGCTAATTAATGCTACTGGTGAACTTGCTTTCTTGTTATTGGGTGACAAAGTTGAAAAGGAGGTGGTTGAGATAAAATCAATCCATAGATTGCATATAAACAAGGAAAATCTAAGGGAATTGGTCAATTTATATATCAAAATTTTGAGTTGTTCTTAGAGCCCAAGGGGCTATCCCTCAAAGAGCAATTGAAACTTAGGTCTATCTTCTTCTTTGCAATGTCCTCTTCTCAAGCTTAAATAGTATGGTGATTGTTAGCCTATTTTTCGAGTTCTCGTAGGCTAATTGGTATTGGTAAGGGGACTCC
>VDFB02271358.1:298545499-298591989 GCA_007258455.2 Sequoia sempervirens
TCTTTCTTCCCGGGGCTGCCATTTCCACACCGTTTATCCTATTGACTTCGTTCAAAAACAATTCTTCTCAGTTTTTCGTGCTCTTTCCAACGACATATAACACTTCATACTTTTGAGCAACTTTTTCTTCAGTGGCGGACCTGTCCTTACAGAGTGGTGGACCTGTCCTTCTGCTCTTTCTTCCCGGGGCCGCCATTTCCACACCGTTTATCCGATTGACTCCGTTCAAAAACAATTCTTCTCAGTTTTTTGTGCTCTTTCCAACGGCATATAACACTTCATACGTTTGAGCAACCTTTTCTCCGGTGGCGGACCTGTCCTTACAGAGTGGCGGACCTGTCCTTCTGCTCTTTCTTCCTGGGGCCGCCATTTCCACATCATTTATCCGATTGACTCCGTTCAAAAACAATTCTTCTCAGTTTTTCGTGCTCTTTCCAAAAACATATAACACTTCATACTTTTGAGCAAATTTTTCTCTGGTGGTGGACCTATCCCTCCGGTGGCGAACCTGACCTTCCGGCGGTGGACCTGTCCCTCCAGTGGCGGACCTGTCCTTCTGCTCTTTCTTCCCGGGGTCGCCATTTCCACACCATTTATCCAATTGACTCTATTCAAAGGCAGTTCTTCTCATTTTTTCGTGCTCTTTCCGATGATATATACCACTTCATACTTTTGAGAAGTTGGCTGGGGCACCTTTTTCTTCACCATCTGCCTCCTCGAGGGGGGTATACCCTACCATTCTCTCTGTTTACTCGTTCTGAGTAAATGTTCATCCATTTAACACATCCTTTCATCATTCTGAACTTTGGTTCTATCATTCTGATCATCCGTTTACTCGTTCTGAGTAAACGTTCATCCATTTAACACATCCTTTCATCATTCCAAACTCTCGTTCTATCATTTCGATCATCTGTTTACTCGTTCCGAGTAAACTTTCATCCATTTAACATATCCTTTCATCATTCTGAACTCTCATTCTGTCATTCCGATCATCCGTTTACTCGTTCCGAGTAAACTCTCATCCATTTAACACATCCTTTCATCATTCTGAACTCTCATTCTGTCATTTTGATCATCCGTTTACTCATTCCGAGTAAACATTCATACATTTCACACATCCTTTCATCATTCTGAACTCTGGTTCTATCATTCCGATCATCCGTTTACTCGTTCTGAGTAAACTTTCATCCATTTAACATATCCTTTCATCATTCTGAACTCTCGTTCTGTCATTCTGATCATTCGTTTACTCATTCCAAGTAAACTCTCATCCATTTAACACATCCTTTCATCATTCCGAACTCTCATTCTGTCATTTCAATCATCCGTTTACTCGTTCCGAGTAAACATTCATACATTTCACACATCCTTTCATCATTTAGAACTCTAGTTCTATCATTTTGATCATCCGTTTACTCGTTCCAAGTAAACATTCATCCATTCAACACATCCTTTCATCATTTAGAACTCTGGTTCTATCATTCTGATCATCCATTTACTCGTTCCGAGTAAACATTCATCCATTCAACACATCCTTTCATCATTCTGAACTCTCGTTCTATCATTCCAATCATTTGTTTACTCGTTCCGAGTAAACATTCATACATTTCACAGTCCCTTTCATCATTTTGAACCCTTGTTCTATCATTCTGATCATTTGTTTACTTGTTCCGAGTAATCGTTCATCTGTCCCAATCAACCATTTGCTCATTTTGAGTATTTGTTCATCCATTTCTATCATCCATTTCTCCAATCAAATCATCGCTTTCCCCATCCAAATCCCCTAGACTTCGTCTCGGGTTATTATCCAAATTGACCGAAGTGTCTGATCTGATCGTCACCATTAACATCCTCTTAGGATTGTCACCCATCCTAAGTTAATCATCATCATCGGCCCAATCAATCCATTTTCAATCTCAAAGTGGATTCGGTGCTGCAATCATCCATTCATCCTTTAATCCGATCAATCAGCATCCTAAGTCATCTAAGATAATCTCTGAACTGGATTTGTAGACTCTTTCGTCATCCATCAGTTGATCTTATCAATCAATCATCAATCGATCTTATCTAATCCAATCCAATCCAATCGCATCCCTATCCAATCACCTTCGACCCAATCAATCTACTTCCATCTTGAGGCAGATTCGGTGTCGTAATCATCCTTTGATAATCAAATCCAATCATCAAAATCAATCCCATCGTATCATCCAATCATCCTAATCTGAGCTTTAATCCGATCCCGATCTGAGCTTGTCCTAAATCTCGATTTGGGCTTTTGTCCATTTCCATCCAAAATCTTTATCCATCATCTTTATCCTTTCATCATCATGAATTCTTATCTCCATCAATAGTGGTCAAGGGAAACCCTAATTACGCTAACGATGATAATGGAAAGTCTTGTTGATCAAGAGGCATACTACACAGATCCTTGACACTATCATTGCTAGTAAGATTTCTCCACCCACATTCCAAAATCCAATCACCCCATTAAGTTATCCCATCATGTCTTCATCTATGCCTAATCACACTCCTTATGCTACCGTTGACAAGGGATGTCCACCATATCCATCATATCCTTCATCTACATCATCCCCTTATCCTAGTTTTCCGTCACAATACCCCTATCTTGATCCCCCATCCACATCCTCTTATCTCAATCCTTCATCCACATGTACCCACTACCCTAATCTTCCATACTAACCAAGATGTACCTCAATCCTACATTCACACCTTCCATCCTAGTCAAACACACCCATCAACTTTACCCTAATCCAACATCTCAGATCTCCCCATATTAATCCAACACCTTAATCTTCCCATCCTCATCCACCATCCCAATACCTTTATTACAACACGCCACCCATATCTTCTACCAATGATCCACCGTGCATGTCATCCTATCCTAATTCCCCATGCCCATATCCTTACCTTAATCCTCCATCTAGTCTTAATCTTCCATCTAATCCTAGTCCACTAATCCATAAACCTTCATCCACTCCCACCTCGCCATCTCAGCCTAGTGTATTCAAGTTTCTCCAAGGACTTATAACAAAGGAAACATCCCCCACTCCACACATTGCAGTCGTGGAACCATGCCATCCCAGCCCATCATCCATGGTCATTAGTGACGAGATCCTCTTCTTCCCATCCAACACCTATCATTGATGATACCATCACACTTTTGAACTAATCGAGTCCCCATCTCCCCAAATTTCATCACATCCCCCTTTAATCCACCGAGTCCCCATCTCCTACCATCACATCTACCAAATCCATTGAACACCCAATTTCTACTCTGAGAGCCGTCGAACCTATCAATGACATCCAATCCACTTCCTCCACTCCTAGTATCCATCCCTAGGAATATTTTGAATCCTCTATCCTTCCATCTCCCCAACTTGAAGAGTCTCCCCATGACTCCATTATCACGCCTCTCAAGACACGATGAGTCATGCCAAGTTTTCCAATCAAAGATTCCAACATATCCCTCCTCCAGATCAAGATCCTACCATCCCATCTAGTCTACCGCAAGATCACAATCCCCATCCATTCCATCCCATGATCCTCTTTGACATCCAAGATCTCACCATTCCATCTCCCCATCTCCATTGCATGAGCCTGCTACCACAAAATCAGATCCTATCATATCCCCTACTCCCTCTCCAGATACCACCCATCCAGATGCTGCTATCCCATCATCTACTTCTCAGGATCCCCCATCATCGCCTAAAAATGCTATCCCCACACTGCTTGCATATCCCCTTGGTACTCTCACATTCTTCCATGGTGGCCTCCTTGCAGAAGAAAAACACAGTGTATATACCACCCATCATCCCCCACCTAATAATGGACTCACATCATGTTTTCAGAATAACAAAAATCCTATCATGGATCGAATGCTCAAGAACATGAACTATAAAGGAAAAGGTCTAGGCCTTCACGAGCAAGGTATTTTAGAGCCCATCCAAGTCAAAGAACAAATCTGCATGCAAGGTCTTGGATCTATTCCCCAAGACTCACAATCTAAACACGTTGATACAACCTCTAGACATCCTCAACGAGCCTTTTCCAAAAGAAATGTCAACTCTTCCCATCGCTCCACCAAATCATGTGTTGCCATCCCTCCTCCTCTATTGTATCACCTCAAAACAACCGTCCATATTCCTCCTTCATATGCTCCATCCATTTTGGGTCCTTACATCCCTCCATCCACCATCTCTCGTCCTTCATCTACTCTATCCATCTTGGGTCCGTATATCCCAATATCACCTCCTCCATCTCATCCTTTTGCCCATCCAACACCTATACATGTCATCCATCATAAACCTCCCTCTCACATACCCCATAGTCAGGATCAACAACGACACTTACCTAAACATCCTCCATCTACACGTAATCCCCATACTCCTACCCCCATCACTCCACACCATCCATCTCCTCACACCCATCCCATTGCTACTAAAAGCACTTCGATGCCAAAGGAAATGCATCAATCTAAACACCCACATGAATCAAAGCTTCCCATGTCCCCTCTAAAAGACATGGTAAAGAAAAGAAAAACAAAATCCAAAATCAAAATCAAATCTATAGCTCGCAAAGAGCCACCAAAGAAAAGATCAAAACCATGTGGATCCCAAAGAAAAAAGATGCAATGCTATCAAATGAAAAATCTGTAAGAACATCCAAAGTTGCTAATCCAAAAGCTAATTATACACCCCTTTCATCTCCTAAATCTGTTTTGGGTCCCTATGTCCCGAAATTCGCTATTCCATCTCCATTATCCCCATATTCTCCATCCATTAGTCCCCTTATCTTTTCACATCCGTCACCACATGTGCTAATGTTGGTCCTGAACTCATCTCCCCATCACGTATCCACCCCATCATTCTATCCATACCATTTCCAACATCCCACCCATTATCCCCCGTATCTTCCCCATCAAATCCCTCTCATTCATCCTCTAGCATAATCCATTTATCCTAAGGTTGTACCAACATCCAATAGTTGGTTCGAACATGAGCTCTTAATACCTCATATAGAACTTGATGCTTGAGTCCCTCATCCATATCCTTATCGCATGTCTTCTAAATCCACTTATTCGCCTCCCTATCCTTATCCATCTCCTTCAGCATACTATCCAAAAAGTCCAAAAATCCAAAAAAGTCCAAAAATCCAAAAAAGTCAAAAAGTCAAAAATAACAATAAAAATCAAAAATCAAAAAATAAAATAGTAAAGAGAAATAATTCGTCCAATGGTGAAAACTTGGCAAAAAAGTGCCTTGGATAAGTACCATGATGAAAACCTGGCAAACAGGCCTCATGCGTAAATCCCCATCTGCACTTGGGGGCAGCTTCCTGATATGCGTTCCCTCCATCTGCTTTGCTTCCTGCTATGCTTTCGGCTATGCATCCATCTTCTTGATATACATCCTTTTCATTCATCCCCTCCATCCTCCCTATCTTACACATTTTGCTTGGCATATCTCACTCATCCCCATCCTTCCATCCTCCTTGTGATCTTGATAACAATGGGGCAAACATATAAACATGCTTTGGGCACCTCTTAGCATACATCTTCCTCATCTGCACACTATCCCAACTATCATTCTCCCTCAATCTCCCTTCCTTATGATCAAAGACGTCTCCTTATTCATCCTTTATTTTCCTATCCTTCTCTATTGCATCCTTCATGCCTCCTCGCACATGACATATCTAGAGTGGGGGCATCTATCTTCCTTTGTAATATAGTCCTTGGAGACATCATCCATTCCATCATAGCATCCCTTCCATATCCCCATCCTTATCTTCTAATTGCTCCCCACAATCCTTTTAACCTCCCTATCCTTATCCCCCTACCCATCCATCATAACATCCCTTCCCTCTCCCCATCATTATTTTCCTGTCCATTTATCTCTATCCACATCACATCTCTTAATCCCTTGTCATTGGCTACTCCCCATACAATCCAACATCATCTATCTTATCACTTCATCAATCATCTATATGCCATATCATCCTCCCAATTCATCTTTTGATGATTCAAATAACTATCCCATCCTTGAGCTTTGTGATCACCACCATTCTCCAATTCAATCCAACAGGTCTATCATGTCCCATCGTGTCAGTCCAATCATCTTATCCCCTTATATGGGATTGTCTCATCATCCTTCATCCATTGTCTATTGTTGATCTTTCGTCGAACTACGTTGCCCCTGCGCTTTCACGTAGGCAAGGTCGATCATTTGATCCGCCCCCGGGGTTCCATCATCGGTCTTTCTGCTTTGTCCATCTGATGCTTTATCATCTATCATCAGTCTTCAACTCTTGTTCCTATTGTCTGTCCCATCTTTACCATCCATCGAAGTCTCTTATCTTGTGTCATGTCTCTCGTGTCGCATCATCAAGCTATGCCCTTATCTCGCTGGTTCTTCACAAACGAGATCCACTTGTACCATCAGATCCAATCAGTTCTAAATATAATGCGTCATATCAATCTTTTAATTTAGTGTCCATTATCGGTCTCAACATGATGCATCCTTCCTAATAGACCTCATCAATCCCATCCATCCCCTGATCCTACAGCAAAGGACATTTGAAATTAATTGTGATTTTTTGATGCTTTTGACTTTTGTTTATCATTTGAGCTCCCTATCATCACTTGTCATGGTTGCCTTGATCCATCATATCATGGTGTGCTTTGACTAGTCAACATAGGGGTGTATCTTGATCTTTTCTGTCTTCTCGGTTGTCCCACGTAGTACCCACCAAGATCCCTGAGGTCTTGTGTTACATTGGGGCATCCTTGTGTGCTTGTGGTTATCCCAATACCTGGCCTGACCAAGGTCACCATGACCTTGGGGTGTTGGGATAGCCTTCTTGTTTGTTATGTTTGTTTTATGCATTAGACACTAATCTGCCTTGGTTCTTCATACCTTGGCGTCTTGTGTCTTATGCTATAGCAAAAATCAGTGCTTCGACGATGGAAAATTGCATTTGGATTTCATTTCATCTTCATCCTCTCATCTATCAAAATCCCCCCTCCATACATCCTTCATCACGCTTCCCTCCCAATCTCTTGCCGCCTTTTTCATCCTTTCTTACCCATCACTTTGCATCTTCTTCATCTCCCTTTGCATCATCTCATCCATTTCGAGAGCCCACCCATGTTCTCTTGAACCCGCATGTCCTCTCGAGGGGGCATCCTTCATCCCTAACTTTCATCTTTACCCCCATCATCTTCGTTCCTAGTCACTTCTTTGAATGACTGGGGCATCTTTTCCAATCTAACCATCTTCTTCTAGGTTCTATGTTTTAATATTCTTTGAAATGATGCTACTTCATAACACCATCGCAAAGAGGGGAAAAATTTAGACATCTAAATTTGGACACTTAATTTATCCAAATTCATCCCCTTTCGTCTTATTTTCGTTAATTAAGTAATATTGCTATTATTTAATTAATATATTTAATTTTGCCAAATCCCTAAGGTATTTAATCAATAATACCTTATCTCTTTAATCCCCCTTCCATCAATTGAATTAAATAAATATTCCATTTATTTAATTCCCTTCATGTCACATCCTCCATCATTTTTATCTTATCCTAATCCTTCTTCTAATCCCATCATTAAGGTGTGCACATGCCTAATCCTTGATTAGGATGTGTCACATCCTCCAACTTTTGCAAGTTGGCCTCTAATCTCTTTTAGCCACCTAACCTTCCTCTAACCCCTCATCAACTTGTCTAATCACCCTCTTTAGTCAAATCTTCCCATCTTCCAAGGAATTTTTAATTCCTTTTTGTCTTCCCATAGTCCTTTGAGGAATTTTTAATTCCACTCTCATTTTTCAAGGAATATTAAATTCCTTTTCTCTTCCCCATGTCTTTTATGACATGTGTCCTTGGTCAACCTTATTAAAGGCTTTCTCCTTTTGGGCAAGGCACTCCACTTCCCCATGTGAATTTTTAATTCACTTTTAATCCCCCAATGCACCCAAAAGGAATTTTTAATTCCTTCACTTCTTCCCATATGTCTTCTCACCCACATGGGACAAGGACATCCTTTATGAGGAGATCTTGTCCAATCCCAAAGTACTTTGTACCCCCTCCATGTCATGTCATTTCCTTCCACCTCATCTCCACCTCATCTTTCTTAAGCCTCTCCCCATGCCACATGTCAAGATGTGAGGGCTTGTGAGCTCTCAACTCACCTTAGCCCTACATCTTGATATTTGGTGGCTCAATCTTGGCCATCCATCTCCTCTAGGAATTCTCAAAATTCCTATAAATACCCCTTCTTTTCTCTCATTTTAGAGGGGGGAGATCATTTTGCTAGCCAAAATCTTGCAATTTTGTTTCTCAACCTACACTTAGCCATTTTCATGTTTTTATCCACTTGCACTCATCCTCACAACATCATTTAGCTTGCATCTTGTGTCATCCAAGGAGCATACACATCAAAGATCGAAGGGCCAACCAAAGGAGCGATTCGAGACGAGCTATAAAGTTTCATTTGTTGCTTTTTATCTTGTGTTGATTCCAACTTAGGCTAATCTTGAGGTGTAGGTTGTTTTGGTGTTTATTTGCACTCTTTAGTTTGCTGCTTGTTTTCTAACGCTTAAATTCGACCTATCACAGTGGTCTATCTAGTGCAATAATTAGTAGCATTTAGGATATACTTATGACTAGTAGAGGAGGTAAATTTTATCATACTGATAATGTTTAATCTATATTGTACAAAAGGTCGTATCTCCATAATTGACTATAGTAGTTGACCTAAGCTCATTTCCCTTATTATTGTCTAGCAAATGTGATATGATCTTACATGAGATTGCACATCTTTAAAGATAGTTGGCCAATAATACCTTTCTCTCAAGGTGTAGTGTGAAAATGTGATTGCTAAACCATGTCAAATACCATTTTGTTTTGTGAAATTCCTTCCAAGACTTGATCTTCTTTTTCCTTTTTTAGACACCTCAAGTATATTCCCTCATGATTACCTTTGACAAAAATCCTTTAATCATGCAACTTTGGCTTTTTAAATGTAGTTATCTCTTCTATGTGTGCTTTAAGAATGTGTGATATGTGGTTCAACAAATAATGTATGATATCAACATACCACTCATCTTGAAATACTACATCTACTACATATTAGTGACATGATAGGCCTAGATCCACTTCAACCATGGTTTTAGTTTGCACTTGTCATCTAACAAGTTTTATGGGGATTATTTCGATGTCAAATTCCTAAAGTATAATAACCCACTTTCCCGTATTGTCTCCTCACTCATTTTACACTAGTAAATTTTTCACAACATATATGACTAGTGAAATTACTTGACTTTTTAGAATATAATGGAAAAAATTAGTAACATCTCTCACCAAATCATAAGCTTATTTCTAAACAATAGGATACTTCAATTCTACATCCATGAATGGTGCCCTCATGAAAGAAATGTTTCTTTCATATGAAGGATATTTCCTCTGAGTAAGCATGACTGTGAACATATGGTCTAATGTGAAAGAATAAATGTAAAATGGTTTGGAACAATTAGGACTCAATAGAACAAGGGCATCTACAATAGCCTTCTTTATTTTTTTTAAATGTAAATTAGCTTTAGGTGTCTAGTTTATTTAGCATCCTTTTTTAACATTGTATTTAAAGGTCTTACATTTTGTGTGAAGCTTGTGAAGAAGTTTTTTACAAAATATATCTTACCCAAAAAAAGACTTCAATTCTTTCTTCCCAGTTAGAGACTAGATCTTCATGATTGCCTCTACTCATTCTACATCAATTGAAATCCCATGTGCTAAGATAAGATGACCTAGAAGTTTACCTTTTGTCACCCTAAAAGCACACTTCTTTGCATTCAAGGATATCCCATGATCGTTACATCTCTATAGTACTTTCCTTGTATCTTCTATGTGATCACCTCTTGGATGGATTAACTGCTAGTCAAACATACAAAGAGCATGATAAACCATGTTGTACTATTAGTTGAGCTTTTGACTAATGCGGTTACTTCTAACCAAGTTAGTAATTCAAAAAACTTTAGAAAAAGTTCATCAAACATCAAACGAATAATAACCACTTCTTTTTCTTGGGTGTGTAACATATGTGGACATACTTGATGAGAAAAGGAAGAAGATGAACATGAAAAATTCAAAGTGTCTTTCTTCAATATGTGTTCGTAGGGCTTGTGTATTGTGAAACTAAAATATGCATATGTTTTGCTTTAACTTTTACAATCAAAAGCCCCCAAAATGTGTGCAATAAAAGCATCAGATATCAAGAATGTTGATCAGAGGATGGTCAATCAAATAAATTATCATGTTAGCTACATTTATTTATGGTATGAGTGTCTTAGCATATATTAAATTGTTTCATATTAAAAGCTAGAGCAGCTGAAAATACTTATAGTCCTGATTCTCATTAATCTTTTTTTCTCAAACACAAACGTAATTAAACATACATTAAATGGTACTATCTAAATTACTGTTAATCAAATAAAGCAAGTGAAGGGGAAGGAGAATATGAATGAATGAAACAATTTTAAAATTTAAACGACATTCATGAAACCAACTGTCTATACACCTCAAAATCAAATCTTTAACCATTTTCAAGTTGCTTTTAAGATCAACTCTTCTATTATAAATCTTTACCAAAGCGAGCTCCAGAAAAATGCTGAAAAGACAAAGCCTGCAGTGGTACAACTATTGAAGGATTTTCGATTTGATAGATGAGTTATCGGGATTGTGGTTATCCTCGTACGTACTGATCACTATTTCTTACCATTGTAATAATTCATGTACATAAGTAATGAAATAACGTGTTCCTCACTTATGCGGGCGATTTGATTTCCCTCCACGCGTAGCAAATAACATAATTACAAGGGACAAATGGTGTCATTACAAGGTTCGTCACTCGCACGATAAATTCGCTTGGACGGCCACACAATCCAAGGTGCTTCATCGTACGATAATTTCTTCTGGGGATCAGAAATCTACACCCTAATTCGCTTGAACGACCAAAAAATCATGTCCTACAGTAACTGGTTTGCTGTAGATTAGGTAGATATGAAAATGAGAATGGAGTTCTATCCGAGTACAAAACGATTAAGGATTAAGGGTGTTAGTGAATAAGTATTATAATAGTATGTTAATTGATAGAGGAGGATTTCCTATTGAAAATAAATAGATAGATATATTGGTAGATATTAAAAATAGAGAGTGTAATTATATTAATATTTGTTTTATATATTGGGAGTATGATAATGGATAGGGTTGGAGTGTTGGAATCTACAAAACACAAAATAATTTAGAATGTAATGCAATGAATGTAAATTATGAAACTATAAATACAAATGATTATGAAATCAAAGTAGTATAATAGAGTTAGTTTCTTAGGAGAAAAATGTAAATTCTCAAAAACAAAACTAACATGGAGAGAGCTCCGATTAGCATGAATGAATCCATAAGCTAGAGGATTATACATATTTGTAGGTGTATTTGATGCATGAATCATGTATATGACATCTCCAAGAGTTATGAGTTAACTCGTAATCACTCCCAATCAAGAGGTGAGTTAATGTGATCTCACAAAGTCAAACATGTCACTTAACTAATATTAGTCAAGGATTGACTAGAAATTGGTGGCACTTATTTACCTAAAGTCAATGTGAACACATGTCATTACTAGCTACCTAGAAGAGAAAAAATAAATATTTCTATTATCTTGAATAAATTTAATAGCTATGTGCAATATAACAATTAGGATGTTCACATTATCTTAGGTGAAGTGAAATATATAAATTAAGGCCCCCCCATATGTGTAACATATAAGGAAAGAGAAATGATCCTATGAACAACACCATGTTAGGTACCCATGTAAAAGAAGATCTCTCATAAATGAAGAAAATGAGAAAATCCATAGGAAAATCCTTTTTCCTCCTATTTCCCTCAATTAAAGGAAAGAAAATACCCCCCTAAGGTTAGGTGGATGAAAAGATGGGTCGCAAGAAATAAAGCTTGATGATGTACCCATGTAAAAATAGAACCCATCCATAGAGAAGATACCCCCCAAGTAGAGAGAATAACCTCCCAAATCCCCAAAATATAGAGAGAAGGGACCCCTCCCAAATGATAGAGGAGACAAAAGGGTAGATTGTGCTACCTCCAAAAATAAAGTTATTTCTTGATGTCCTTGCACTTGCATAAAGAGTCCACATGATGGAGAGAATGATAATGCAAAATATTTTAGAACAATTGTTGAAGTAGGTCCCTTTGCAATGAATGATGCACCTTCCTTTGAAAATAAATAAAACTAAGCTATAAGTCTATTGTATTCCCACTCCAAAGGGGGATGAAGGGTGAGAATAGGAAGATATTTGGAAAACATGATCATATAATTCCAAGATAGTGATTAAATTTTTCAAAGTCTGATCAAGACTCTTTGGCCTAATTGTGGAAGATGGTAATGTGGAAGAATAAAATGGAGATGGATTAGAAAGGTTTATAAGTACCTCATTACATCTAAAGATAAACTATCATCCTAGGAATAAAGAGAAATTTAAATAGGTCCCAATACTGAAACTTTGTAAGGTACTTATTCTCAAAGATGGTCCTCTAAAGAGAGGCAAAGATAACCCCAAAATAGAGTAAAAGTACTTCTCTCTAGATGCTTCTCAACAAAGAAAATCCTAAATGATCATAGGGTATCATGTCTAAAAAATGAAGAAGCACAAGACAATCTAAAATAGGATCATCTAGGAATGATTGAGTATTAGGATCTTTGTGTATTTCCCAGATTTTAATCTAAAGAGTATATGGACACTCAAAATGATCAATAACATCCAAAGTTCCATCATCAATATGCATTGTAATAACTCCTAGAACATTATCCCTTTTACAATTCCATGCAAACTTCTTACTATCCATACCAGGAAGGGGAACAAGATTATATAGATATGGCAAACATAAAACCATCTCAAGTGCTTCAATATACCATCTCTCCATTGTTTATAGTTCCCCCTTTCCAACACAATCACAACAGGATGTAATGAAAACTCCATAATCAATTATAACAAATCTCCAAAATATAAAAAGATAGTAACCTTTAACAATAAATTGAAACTCCCCAATACAACAAATGAAGTGAAACTAATATCAAAATTCAATGAATTAAAAGCACCACCAAATAGAAAAATATGGGAAAAATTCCTCAACCACTACAAAGGTGATAAAAATACCTTTCTGTTGATATATGGTTTATGAAAGTTGGCCTTCATTTGCAATTTAGATATGCAAAATTGAAAAAAAGGCCTATAGAGGCACTTTTAGAATCTTCTAGAGCTCTTGGTCACACCATATGACCACATTCATCCTCAACAGCAAAATAGATGGTCCCAACCAATCAAGCCTCACCAAGCTAAGTTTAGTAGAGCTCAATAATCGACAAGCACTAATCACCATAAATAGGAGAAAACCTCTTCACAATCTATGTTTTGCTCACAATATTAGGAGGCACTTCAAATCTATTTAAGGTTCCTAAAACAACCTCTCACAAATAATGTGGGATTAAAATCCCAAACAACTTCAAACACAAGGGGCCCACCTCCACTTGTACACACTTTGAAACCCTAAAATGAAATATTTTAGGAAGAACTTTATAAAGTTTGGAAAAAATTTCTACATCAATGAAAAAACTCGCCCCTCTTCAACAAAGAATTGGGCCTGTGTGTCCAAAAGAACTTACTTTGGAAATGAATGGTAGAAAACTGCTCTGGGAATTGAAACACAATCACAAATAGTTGTAATCATTCTAGAAAATCATGTAGCCACCTCCCAACACAAAAATCATGGCCACAAACGAAACTCACAACTCACAAAAAATGAAAATCGGCCTCAAGACAGAGAAATTGGCCTCCTTCAAATAGGGAAATCATTCCCTCTTGTGCAAATTGCAACTCAATAGCCTGAAAGGGTTGAATCGACCTTCAATACAAATTTTTTTGCCACCACTCCAAAATCGCAGCGTCTTGAATAGCAGATTCAAGCGTAGATTTTCATGTGCCCTACACTTATACACATCGGTGCTTAAGAAGCAATATGTGGCCTGTAGCTAGGCGGCGAAAGCTCCACAAAAAAAATGCCACACACCCTCCACAAATCATTCAAATCATTGTCTCTTTAGGAAAAAAATGCTTCTCTGGCTCATGCAGCCCCTAAAGATGAAAAAATCATGCCTAGATGAAGAAGAAACATCCTCAATCACCAAAAAAAATGACGCTCCTTATAGATTTAAATACCTCTCTCCATAGAAAAATTTACCTCCTAAAAAATGGGCTTTCATAGAGAGGATAAATCCTTCTATAGAGAAATTGGGCCTTCAACAAGTAGAACCGCGCCCTTTAATGCTCACAGTAGAAAACAATGTATATCACAGCCTTAAAGTGAGAACGCCTTCTCGACTCGAGAAATCATTCCCAACCACAATGAATAGTTCACAAATTCAAATCTGGAGATGAAAATTGCATTCACTAGCAAGAGTAATTGAAATTGAGGCAATTTTGAAATTTACAAAAAAATTAAATGTCGAGAAACAAATCAAATTGATCTCACAGATCTCCAGTGAAAACTCTCAGGAAGGAGTTGTAGTTGGGTTGCTCTGATACCATGTGAGAGCAAAGCACCTAGGAAAATCAATTGCAGAATAACCTTCACAAGATAGAGAGGAGCACCATGCTACTTTACAGAGAGATAAATGAAATATGAGATGATATTACATATTGTACACAGTTCCTTAAAAAGGCATAAAAGGTGGGTGATGGGTGAGAAACTTCCTAGCATGGGAAAAACTACCCGAATAACAAAATGCAAAATTATGCCTAAGTTAAAACTTAAGCCTAAGGTAAATGTAATTTATTCGAACAAAAAATATATTCATTCTCCATCTAATATTGAAAATTCTTCAAAGAACCTTTCACATGTGAATGATACTAAGACTATAATCCTTCCCCTCCTTCTAAACACCATATGTAGTTGAGGACATTCCTCCTACACCAATTACTAGTTTAGAGTTGTTTCTTCAAGATCTTCTAATGAGTATTCGTAATAGGATTATATATATCTTCATGATTCACCTCATGAGGCACATTCATACCAAACACATTTTCTTTGTTTGTGGGTCAAACCACAATAGTGGTTTACAAATTTTATGAGGAAGGAAATTTAATTTTTCTTCCTTTCCCCAAACTCAACAAGTTCGGTTGAACTCAATGGTTTGACCGAACCACCTTATATGTTCGACCAAACCCCCCAAGTTCATAAACGAAAAAAAATATTTTAAGGGGTTTGGTCGAACATGGGTTTGACCGAACCCCCTCAAATAAGACATTAAAAAAAAAAAAACTTGTCACTATCATTTTCACTTTTTTCTTGCTTTCGTTGTGCTCTGTGCATGCGGCGAATGACGAACGTGATCTGCAAACGGAAAACAAACTCAAATTCATCTCTCCAAAGTTCATCAACCCAACTTGCATATCGAGCACCAGGCTTGTCAAATTCAAATTTCATAGAGTTCAAAATGCATTTGTTTGTTAAATTTTGAAACCCTAAATGTAAATTTTTTCAAATTTGTTGAATTGAAACTGCATTTGTTTGAAAGTTTCTAAAGCCTTTTCAACATACACTATTTCTATGATATATTTCCACTCTATCAAAAAATTAACATTCCCTGTCTATGCTTCCACATTTTGCATACATTTCTACCAGGGCACCTCTAATTTATTTGAGGCATTATATCAAACAGTTCATGGTAATTTTTGATGGAGTATGATAGAAATAGTGTTTCCATTGTATGCACCCTATATCAAACAATTCATTAAAAAATTATTTGAGGCATTATATCAAATAGTTCATGGTAATTTTTTATGGAGTATGATAGAAATAGTGTTTCCATTGTATGCACCCAATATCAAACAGTTCATTAAAACATTTATTTGAGGCATTATATCAAACAGTTCATTAACAAATTTATTTGAGAAATTATATCAAACAGTTCATGATATAAAGTTTAGGGTGCATACAATGGAAACTTGGATAAAATTCTTCAGATTTTTCCTTTGAGTCTTATGACATTGCTACAAAAATGGTTGGTGAACTAAATGTATGAATCGAAGAATAAATTTAGAGGAAAGAAACTAGATTGTTTGAATGAAATGTATAATAAAATAGTTCTATTAGGATTAGAAGGAATGAAGGTATTATTACATTTTCTAGTATTAGGAAAAAATAAAAATATGTCAACTTAATCTCATTAGACAATGCTCCCCTAATATTAATGGGGCCAACTTTTTATCTATCAAACTCGACTATGTTTACATTGAATAAGAATTTGATACCTTTATCCTAATACTTGAACTAAGATATCTTAGTTCTAATTTTAGTCCTTTTATCTAAAAATTATTGGTGACATATCCATTCGTGTTTAGTTTTAATCATTTATTATTGCAATTAATTATTACAAGGAGATTCTTGAAGCTTGTATTCCATCCCCACCATTTTTATTCTAAATATTTGACATTTTCTTTCAACTTAAAGTCTAAATTTTATCCTTAATGCTATACATATTTTTCTAGGATAACAAATATTCATTATATTTCACTAAATGTGTTCGGGCATAGAAGAAAAACCTTCAATATATCTTTAAGATAACTTTGATACCATCAAGATAATCCCACCTTTCATTGCATTAATATCAAGGTTAGCTAACCCTTCCTCTTTGCATGCTTTTCAATTAGAGTAGCCTCTAGTAAAAATAGAAACATTCATAGTGTGGTTATCAAAGAGTGTATAGGGATGCACACATCACTATTATTAATAAATTATAAGATTGTAAGAAATGTTTATGGAAGAAATAACTATCTAATAGAGAATATAATGTATTAGTACATATCTATCTATTACATATTTTAAATAAAGCCCCTTTAAAATCTATCTTATTGCCATTTAATGAGTCAACTAGGTTCAAAATTATTTTCATCTTATTCCCCCAAAATTCATCACCTTTACAACAAAACTTGATTTCACCTAATTTATCTTATTTATTCTCAAATAATATTAAAATAATCACCTTAAACTATAAGAAATATTTGGTAACTTATTTATTTTATCTTCATTTAGAAAGGGGTGTGAAGGGGATTTAGAACCTTTTAAAGTTTCTTTCAAAATAACTAGGAAGATTTTATTCATTGCCTTTCTTGTTGCTTTTAGGATTAGTGTTATGAATTTTGTGCCTTCATTCTTAAAAATTCTTATATCAACTCATTTAGCATTTCCATGATCTTTTTATATGGGAAAGGTCAACATACAATGAGGTAGACACTTTCCATTTTTTTTATTCCTTAATTAGGTCTTTCTAGGGAAACTTTTAGTCTTTTCGAACACCTTACAAAAATATGATAAATGTGTGATTTTTTTCTCTTTCCACTCTATAATTTTTTGATGTGCTTGGATATATAATTGAGATGATTCACTCATAATGTAATGATAAAAATTTAGTATATATGAAAGAAATAAGAATATTATTTTATTTTAACTAAAGAAATTGTGTGTACTCTATCTTGAAAATTACTAATGAATTTTGAATTATATACTTATAATTTAAAATGAGAGCATCATTTGTAACATGAAATATAGATAGGTTAATTCTAATGAAATAAAATATGTTTTTATATTAAGAAAAAATTACAAATATATGGAACTCATACATTGAGAAATTGACTTTAAGATGTAACTCTATATGAGAACTAAGATGCTCGAATAATTTATATACCTTCTTTCAATAATTAACCTTAGAAATTAATACTTGGCTCATATTGTATACCCACCTCCCAATGGTCTTTGAATGGATGCATTTAGATGGAGAAGGATTTCAAAAGGCTCATGGTACTTGTGGACCCCTCAAAGGCATGATATATAACACATGAACTTTATTTATGAAATTTGGTCTTTAGTTGTTGGCTTCTAGTATGAATGTTATCTATAAGGTGGAATTCTTAGTTGAGACTCCCAATCTTCCATTGTTGGTTTCTAGTGTGATTATACAATATGCTCGCCAAATTGTATTAATTTCTAATGTTTATTATTCAAAGAAGGTTTTGTTTTATAAGAAGAGACCTATGTTCACATATTCCAAGGCATGTTATTATCCACAATGCATGACACTTCTTCACATCTCTACCAAGTTCTAAACAGATACAGATCTGCCATTTCCATGGAGGAGATTGATGATTTCAAAAGAAAATATCATGCCATTTCTTTCTTGAGAAGTCATGTTTTCATTCATGATTTGCAACTTCCATCTTCATCCAAAAATAAATTTTGTTATCGTTACATGTGCCTAATATTAACAAATAAAAACCTTCATTTGAGCATGATCGCCAACACAAATGTAAACGAGTGGAAACAAAAGAAAGCTCGGTTAATGGCTTTCAGCATGTTGGTGGAAAATCTGCATCTTTTTGAAAGTGGCTTCCTAGCTTATCAATCTTATGTTTAGTAAGGTTTTGTAATCTCCACTGTGTTATGTATTCGGGTCACGAGTATATCGAGTATGATGTCTTCTTTTGGATATTTTGGGTGCATAAGAGAATGTGCATATGTACTGATGTATTCAACCAATTAATGTGCTTTTGTAACATTGTAATCAAACAATTGGTCATTTGTACTAGGACCTCACTAGTCTTTTTGATATTTTGTAAAATTTGTTACTTAGACTGCAATTGGGGTTTTTCTTGCTGAATCTTTCCCGCCAGTATGTCTGCCTAAACCAGCTATATGTAAAATATTATATATAAATAAAATTATAAGTGGTCTCCCACTTTTGCTTAAAAAAAAAGTTCTTGTAAATGTCCACATCTTTTTCCTTGACACAATTGTTATTTCTTAAAAGATTTCTTATGATTTTTCATAATGTTGGTCAATACTTTAGTGTAAATATTCTATAGTCATGCTCTTAAATGTCATAAGAATATGTCATTGTAGCACCATTTTAAATCTGCAACTTTAAACTCTATTTTATAGCGTATATCATTATGACGTTAGTTTAAAGAAAAAAAACAAAATAGTACTCTTTATGAAATAATCCATTATGCTCTACAAACAACACAACAAAACAAGTTAGTTGAAATTCTAAAAAGCATAATGAATAACCTATTCCATAGTGGATTGGTGTCAGTTATGAGAAGTGACCCTTTCCCAACCCTTGATAATGCTAATGATGAGGATGCAATGGACAAAATCAGTTCTCAATGTGAAGAGAGTGACTTTGCATAAGATTTGTAGACGGTTTGATGAAGAATCAACCCTTTTATTTATAGATTTTCAAGTTGAAAGAATGCTCATAGGCGAGCAATGCGGGATAATGATTGGACCAATGAGATGATGCCACTTGTCACATTATGATAGGTTGAGGAATGTGCAAGTTTTGGCCAATGTGCCAAAGTGGGGGAGATTCAAATTTGAAATTGTGAATTAAATGTTGAGAGGGGGCATGAAAGAGAGAAGTTAATGCAATGTTGGAAGGGACAAGTCAACTTGTCTTCATATTCAAACTTGAGGGAATATTCCATTTTTACGCCAAGTTGAAAGAAAATGATGAATTTATAAATGAATTAAAATGATTTATTGGTGCAAGTGGGAAAAGCTAGAGGATGTGATGGGTGGTTAGATTAGGTTAATCAGGATTAGCTTAACTTAGATGATGATTAGGGGATTTTGACCCATTTGACTTAAATATTTTGATTTATTTAAATCAAAAGGGATGGAAGGTGATTTCAGATTTAATTAAATAAATGCTTGATTTATTTAATCAAGGAGGGTGATGTCAGGATCAAATTTGATTTATTTAATATAAGTTGGTGACTTTAGGAGATTGATAAATAAACTTGATTTATTTGATGAACGGATGAATATGACCTAGTCAAATGTATGATGCTAATTTTGCATGTCTACATTTTGACCCTCTTTGAAGCAATGTACTTGTTGCATTGGTTCAAAGAATAATCTTACAACGACCAAATTTTAAAAAAAAATTGATTTTTTTGAATGCCCCAGCGGAAAGTACATTGGTACATTGCCCCATCGAGAGATCGAGCAAAAAGATTCGATTTGAAGGTCGATCTCACGATAAAGAAGTTCAAAATGGATGGTTATGATGATGATGCAAATGAGATGGTTTTAAGATGCTTAGAATAACCAATCTATATTATCCTAAACAACTTAAATGATGGTATGATGTATGTGAGATGG
Source organism: Sequoia sempervirens (assembly GCA_007258455.2). Lineage (NCBI taxonomy): Eukaryota > Viridiplantae > Streptophyta > Pinopsida > Cupressales > Cupressaceae > Sequoia > Sequoia sempervirens. The sequence goes on from VDFB02271358.1 coordinate 298,565,810, forward strand.
ATGATGCAGTGATGCCTATATGATTTGGAATGAATGCTTTATGTAGATGCTTATACTAACAAATCTATATTATGATGATGATGCAAATGCAATGCATGTGAAATGATCAATGTTTCCTATTATGTATGATATGAATGATATGTGGTATGCTGACGGTTTGTGGATGCAGGATGGATGCATGATGGATGCATTGGTGATGTTATGTTAGTGTGGAGAGAAGAAAGAAGAAATGAGATGATGACAGGAGGATCCAACAAGTCCATGATCTGACGAGACTTTATTAGAGATGATGATGATAGATGATGATGATTTTCTTATCAAGGATTGGGATTTTAAAAGGGCTACTTACCTTATGTTTGATAACACATGTAGATACGATGCATCAAGGTATAAAGAACCAGGATGGCATTGTACCTAGTACGATGGAATTTGACTCAACAAATAGATAGGAGTATTCTTGTTCACACTTGACTTATGAAAACCTTGCTAGGACGTACCTAACAAAGCAAGTATTCACCAAGTTATTTTAGAAGAACTTCCAACAAGCACAACAGATAAAAGGATAATGATCACTGCCCCATTCCTATCTCTCTAAAACCTTCATTCAGATATCATCAAGAGGTCCTTGGAGTGAGCACAATAAGGTAAATCAAAAGAAAAGATCAAGTACACAAACAAGTCAATGTTCTTCATACCTCTAGCCAAAGGGATTTTGTTTTGATAGGATGAGAATCGAAAGTGATATCCAAAATGATGCCCATTGTCAGAACGATATATCCTAGGACATGCATTGTATAGGATGATGATGGGTTGATAAGTTGATTGATAGGATGTTGATATAAGTTTGATTGACATGTCTGAAAATGATCAAGAGTTTGATTTTGTTTTAAAGGTTTGTTGTTTCGATTTTGATTTTATGATTGAAGCTTGCTTTTGCTGACTGCTATGATTGTTTCTGTTTGTGTTGCCAAAGGATGAAGGTGACGATCAATTTATTCTGGATGATTGATTATTTTGAGTGAAAGCGAAATGGGATGGATGGATTTTTTCAAATATTTGGATGTTTTTGGAATGTTTGAGGGTTATTTTGGTATTTTCAATATTTTACAAATGTTTGATTTTGATTTTTAATGTTTGGGGTTTTAGGATTTTATGAATGTTTTTTGGATTTTGCATTTTTTTTTGAATGTTTTGAAGTTTGATTTTTTTTTAATGTTTTGGATTTTTTTGTTTTTTTGAATGTTTTTGGATTTTTATGTTTTTTTTAATGTTTTTGGATTTCTTTGTTTTGGGGGCTGATCAAATATTAGCCTTTCCTATGTTTAAGCTCACAGACGACGTAGTTTGGATGCCATGTTTTTGATATTTTCTGACTTTTATGAATGTTTTTGGATTTTTTGATGTTCTGGATGTTTTTGGGTTTTTGACGATTTGGATATGGATATGATATCAATGATCTTTTTGGGATTTTGTTGAATACCAAGCTAAGGTTGACTAATCGAATCGATGGATTGATGATGATGATAACATTGTTGAGGATGCACAACAATGCAAGGATAGTGTTTAAGCAACACAAGGATTGGGAAAGATATCCCCAAGATGATGATGGATTGATGATGATTTGATCAAGACTGATGATGATAACATTGTTGAGGATGCACAACAATGCAAGGATAGTGTTAAGAAACACAAGGATATCTCGAGATGATGATTTTTTGATTGGATTTGATTGATCATGATTGATGAAGCTTGATTTGGAACAAAAGTTGTTTAAATGATTTGATGTGATGTTTGATGTGTAAATTAGGTGTGACTGATAGTGATTGTTTGGATTGATGTTCGATGAAAGATGACAATTAATAAGGAACATATTCTCGTCAAAATATGCCATGGGCTAGTGACTTGGATTTTAGATCAGAAATGCTTTGACCAATTTGATTTTACGTTTTCCAATGTTCGGATCACCACATAAGTTGGAGGGTATAGATCAAGATTTATTCTTGAAGCGATATCTAAATATTTTTCCCACAATGTCTAGCAATGTACGAAATGTGATGGGTGGATGCTTGGATAGGTGTATCGATGGATGGATATGGTAAGCACACAAAGGATTTCAAGGATTATCTTGCGATAAGATAAGGTGTTTAAATGGGGGAATGCTTCATTGGATAATGCTTCATGGCTCAGATAACATTGGATAGGATAGGATCAATGAAAATGACCTATGTCAAGATGTTTACCATACGCAAGTGTAAAGTGTACACCAATGTTTGTCAAGATCAAGATAACCTAGGCTATGGATGTAGATGGATGAAAATGGATTGGATAAATGATTCATGGATGAATGGATTTATTATGAATAAGATGGATGGAATGGTAGATTTATTATGGATGGGATGAGATACTTTCAACTGAACTAGTGCACGTAGATGCTTGATTCTACACATGATGCCTGTTTGCTAGGTTTTCATCATTGTCTTGCCCAAAGCGCCACCGTAGTGGTTTTCACTAGAGGACAATTTTTCTCTTTTATTGTTTTCAATCCTTTTCTTAATTTTTCTTGGATTTTTATACTTTTTGATTTTTTTGGTTTTTTCAAAAGATTTTAAGCTCATGCTGAATCACAAGGTGTTCCTGATGTAGATGCCCCTGTCATGATGTGCCATTGATGTCCTTCTTAAAGAAGTTGTTTTGCAAAGATACATGCACTTGAATGCAACTTTTGAGATTCTTGATCTGTTTCATCGATACCGAAGTCAACTATATCTTTGTGCGCACATCACGATAGAGTGCCTTCTGAATCCTTATGATGAAGAGTCATTGCCAATACATGGTCAATGTAAGAATTGGATATCATGTGTGGAGGCATGGATGGAGTGTGTTTAGGGATAAAATATGGATTGGTTAACAGTTTGGAACCTTTGACTCTCCAAACTTTGGAAGATGAGCAATGATGGGTTGATACGAAAGTCTGTGTGGAATTAGGACCAACTGCTTGATACACTTTGTATGTCATTTGAAAATCCTGCTTTTTCTTTTGTGGACATCCTTGATGGATACTTTTCCCATTTTTATTTTTCCCCATAGTTTCTTTGACTAATGGAGTTTGATAGGGATGATCTTTCTTTGTATTCTTTGGTATCCATTTGTATTTGATTTGTTCGATATGATTCTTAGCTTCTTTTGCCTTGATAACGTCCTTTGTGCTTTGATTCAAATCTTTCTTTTGATGTTGGTCCCAATTCGTGGATGGGGTGATGGGTGGATGAAGATTCATGACGTGGCTAGTTGTAGTATTGACACTAGTTTCATCATAAGGACTCTTCATGCTCTCTATGTTGATGTTTGCTTGAGACATAATTTCCCCCAGTATTTTGGAAGTAGTACCTTCATGCTTTGATTCTACCCTTTTTGAGAGCTCTTGTTTAGAATGCATTCTCTAATAAATGACCACTGCAGATGATGTTATTTCAATTCACTGCTTTGCTAACTCTGAAATATCTTGTTCTATTTGACCTATTTCCTTGAGCAGATAATGTTGGATATCTGTATACATGATGTCCTCAATTTGAATTTGGGATATATCTGATCCTGATGTTGATAACTCAGTTTGACTATAGGAATTAATACTTTTCTCTTTTTGTGTAACAAAATCTTGTTCTAGATGAAGATCATCTACGTGTCCATCCACAAAAAGCATCTCATGGGTAGATGGAGTATGTGCATCTTGCATGGATAGGAGAGTTTCCATTAGATTATTTTAGTATCTTGGAGATACAAATTCTTGATCTTGAATGATTTTAGAGTTGCTTTTGACATGCTTTGGATCAAGTTCTTGACATGGGTTAGTTTCAAAGGATGGATTGCTTACAAAGGGTTCTTGGATGTCATCATTAGTCATGGTAAGTGGTTCAATATCCTCAAGTGTCGAGTTCAGAGTTCCTTCAGTATCTGTAACCATGAGGTCGAAGGATGTCAATATGTCTTGGAAAGGACCATTGCTAGACTTTGGTGAAGGATTTTGATCATGATTTGGAATAAATTCTTGAGATATGTCCTCTAACTCATAAGACAATGTAGAGACATTTTCAATATGATCATTGGTTGATGGATCATGCATTATGTTGATAGGATCAAATAATCCTAACACTCCTTGAAATAGATCACTAAAGAGTGGCTCTTGATGTATGGTGAGTTGGTCATCGAATGAGGTGGAAACATCTTCAATGTGCTCATTGATGGATAGGTTTTGAACATTTTTTTCAACAATTGCAGTGGAGAGATTGTGAATGTCTTCAACCATAGGGTCAAGTGATGTTGACATTTCTTGGATTGGATCATTGTTGGTTGGTGGATTTTGATCATGATTGACAAGTGACTCTTGATATATGTTGATTTGATCTTCGGACGAGATAGAAACATCTTCAATGTGTTCTTTGATGGATAGATCTTGATCATTACTTTCATCAATTGTGGTGGGGAGATTGTCAATGCTATCACCAATGGTTGAATGTTCATCGTTATCCCCAATAGTTATCATTTTTCGTGTTTGTGCTTGTGTTTGTTGGGTAGCTTGAGAGGCTTGGGAAGCTTGAGAGGCTTGTTGCACTTGTTGATCTTGTGTTGTTTGAGCGGCTTGTTGCATGTCTAGATATTGTTGGATGGCCTTTCGGTAGGCCTGGTGAGCTTTTAGTGAAATGTTATATTGTCTTGCTGCATTTGGTTTTGGTGGTAGTGGTTGCGGATTTAGAATTGTGTTGGATGTGGTGACAAGTGGTTGAGATATGTTTGAAGTGATTGTGGTAGTGAGGGGTTGAGATGTGATGGGCATGATAGGGGTAGTTGGAGTGATCAAGGTGATAGGAATGGTTGGAATGACTGAGGTGATAAGTCTTTGGGAGACCATATTTTGATTTGTCAGGATTGATGTTGTCATTTGATTAGATACCATCTGTTGGTGCGATGTCGATGGTATATTCAAAGGATTTGATGTGATGGCTTGATTGATGTTAGGTGGATTGATTTGGATCAAGTGATTGCTACTAGGTAAAGGGGGAAGCTCTAAACCAAGGAATGATGTTGATATGGGTAATGGTGGTGGAGATGTCTCTTGGCACAATGACTCAACTATTTTGGTAAGTGTAGCAATTTGATCTCGCCAAATTTGATCTTGATTTTGATCTTGACTGCCTTGATATAGTTGATTTGGTTTTTGTTCAAGCAAATTTGGGATGAATACTTGTGTTTTTTGAATGGGATCATGGACAATGTTCTGATTTGGGATGATGTTCTGATTCAGGATGATGTTCAAATTTGCAATGATAGGTTGAAATTGAACATTGTTGATGTTGGGAATCACATTGCCTTGATTTAGGTAAGTTTGATTTTGCATGGTGTTACCTTGACTTGGAGTCTTTAACATCTTGTTTGGATTTTGAACAACATTTGTATGATTCAAAAACATATCCATCCCAAAGTTTTCTGGACTTATGTTTGGAAAACTTGTACTTGGTACATTCTCATTTGGCATTTAGAGATTTGGTGGGATGACGTTGTTTGTTTGAAGGCTCATGAATTGATTGTTCAGTTGGTGGATTTGTAGGTTTGGACTTGGATTTAAATCTACCATTGGGAAATTTGTCCCAAACTTTGATTTGGGCATACTCACATTTGTTGTACTATTGACATTTATCGAAGGTAATGATCCCATGTATAGTTTGTATAGATGTGAGTGTTGATAATCAATCGACATTGTAAGGCTTTGATAGTTTAGTTGACTTGGATTACGCATGATGTATGGATCAAGTTTATATTACATGTTCCTCTTGTGTTTTGACCTTGTTGTTCCAAAAGTGACCTCTAAGGTTCTTAGGACCAATGATGAGATGAAGGATGAAAAGGGGAAATGATATGAGTGTTGAATGTTTAGGGACTTTGGATCAATGCTAGACTTAGGGTTTGATTTTGATTGGTTTGATTTGGGTAATGAACTTGCAAACCCTAATATGTAAGATGTTATGTTAGGATGAACTTGTTCAAAGCATTGCTTATTTAATTAGAGGTATGAGAAAGGATGCATTCCCATACTCCTAACAAAACAAGGTGATTTTTGGTTTGATGATTTACCCAAGTCTAGAATGATCTTTCCAAACCTCTAAAGTTGTTTGTGGGATGGACTTTGATAAATGTTTGGAATTTGGATGAAGTGTTTGATTTGATCCTAAATGAACCTAGGAAGGACTTGTTTACTAGACCAAGATAGTGAAGAACATTCCTTTCTCTACGAGTAATTCAAAGTCAAAAGACCAATGTTTGCATGAAAACCATATGACCAAAAGAAGCCAAGAACATGTGTGGGGTCCAATTGATTTAATCTTTGCTTAATGGATTCTTTTTATCACAAACACTTCTTGATTAGCTTTTCAAACTAAGATGTCCAATGTCTTAATTTCTTCAAACCCCACAAAGTATGTTATGTGGAAATTTGATGAACTCAAGGCAAGGGTTTACCTATTGTTTACTTAAGTAGACAAATTGAGATGTAATCCAATGTTTAGAAACCTCTAAGGATATGAATCCCAAGGGCAAGCAATAACATATGGATTGAGTCAATTGTATTTGTCTCCAAAAGGGTGCGAAATTTGGATGATGATGTTAAGTGTTTATTTTTAAGATGTTTTCGATCAAGCAATGCATTTTGTAACCCAAGAATAAGTACAACCCTATGGATGTGTAAGCTAATATTTGTTGGATTCCCACTTGGACAAGTCTAGCTATGCTTATCTTTAGTGAATAGTTAGATGCTTGACCCCACTGGCTCCCCTCCATGGCTCATTAATGTCAATTGGGCCAGCCAAGCATCAACACCCATGAAACTCCCATGGCATGCTTTCCATTTCTACTAAAAGACCGTAAAAGTGTGGGGCGGCTTCAGAACGACCGTTCTTGCACCAACAAATAGATTAAGGGATTTTGGAAAATTCTAGCACATGGGTTTTAATAAGGACTTTCCATTCGTGGAGATTGACCCATACGGAAAGAGTCCCCTTTCAAGTCCATCTTGTCGGAATCAATCACGTGATATTAGCGTTTACTCCAATACCCACATTTATATCCTAGTTGGAAATACTCTTGGCTTTAGAGTGTTACCGGTTGAGTCGTTCCCTTGGGTGAGTACTTTTTCCCCAAGGCAAGCCCTCTAGGATAAACAAAAGCGAGTAAAGACAATATTCATAACTCGATCAATATTTGTTGGAAACAAAGAGAGAGAATGTATGCAATAATGCCCCCACACACACTCGCACAAGATTTTGTTCAATTTTAAGCCCAAAATGAAGTGTGGAGGCAATATTTTATGCAACTTAATGTCATAAAAAATACTTTTGATTCTCAAGATCGTCATGAAGCGCGAGAGAAGTGCATACGCCTTTTAAGTGAAATTACTCTGCAAAGAAGATTACAAAAACACAAAAGCACTTGTTGATTTTAACCTCAAAGCATAAATGAATTCCTTTTTTTTTTAAGCACCAACTTTGAAGTGTGAGATTGATTGTTCGATTTTAGACCTCAAAACCCAAATTCTAGTGAATTTTTAACGTTCATTTTTTAATCCAACTTTGAAAACAATGATTTAGTTGGTTTAAAACATAAAATTAAAGCAGTAAATGGAGGCTCTAGGCTATTATAATAAGCATTTAAAAATTATTTTTCAAGTTTAAATGTCCAATGCTTTTTCACTCAAATTTGCTTGGATTTATCCACCTTGGTGCAAAGTAGTTAGTCGTAGAAAATTTGAATTTCGTATAATGACCCTATAAAAGAAATGATGTTAGTTCAAGATATCTACACAAAATTCATTTAGAACGTTAATCCTTTGAATGAAGCTAGAAATTCACAAAAATCTATGACATAAAATTAAACTTGACAAAGAAAAGTTTCCTCACTGACAGATTTTTTGCAAACTCAAATTCCAAATGATCACTTTTAACAAGCAGCTTGGTTCAAGATTGTCTTGCATTGAATGCCTAAGAATGTTACATTTAGGCGCTCCTTCTGTCTCTTCACACACATTCAATACATTAAATCTTATAAAACCATCAATATTGAAACATGAATGATAATGAGGTATAAACATTGATATGATAGAAAGACTTTGTCCATCACTTCCAAAAAAAATCATTAATGCGAACAACAATAATATAATGAGAAAGATAGTGATATTACCAAGAAGAGAAAATATATTAATAAGAATTCAATAGGCGATACATGACAACTTACAGTAAAGAGTGGATGGATGTGATTGCTTGAGTCACAAGTTGTTGACTAAGAATACATCAAGCCAGCCTTTTTTTTTTTGGTTTTATTTCCAAGTATTTCCTTTCATATTGATTGCTATGTACGGCCTACGATGACTTTGTATAATTGCACCAAATGTAGGAGACAACATGTGAAACTGTTGTGATCTTATAAACTTTCTAACAACGAAATCAGCAGGTGGAAATCGAGAGCAGAGAGGCCCAAGGAGACGAAAAAGGCTCAGACTCAAAAAGAAAGGCACGGAAAAAGAAAAATGTATTTAGTATTAAGACACTAAAATGCATTGCACAAAAGAAGATTCACGATGCTCGCTGCTCTAATGACAGAATAGTGAGCTCATTATATTGTGATGCAAAGAAATATATGACAACCAAGTTATGAAAGGCGTGGCGATTGGATAGTTGCTTGGAGTGTCACACACAACATAATGAAAGGAGTCATTGAAATGACTTCAAGGGGGATGTTAGAGGGCTTAGCGTCGCCGTGGATGGTGATTTATTTTCAGACTAACCTGCAACTTAATCACTGAAATGGCCAATAATAAATGCAAAAATTGATATATGTGCAAATCAGAAAAATGAGCCGATCATCCATAAGTATGTTGACCGAAGGATAGGGGACTATTCTTCAATTGATGTCGAGCTTAATCCACCAAGAACAAACTCATCCACGTGCTAAATTCTTTATTAGAGCCCAAAAAAAACTCATCCAGATTATTACACCTACCTTCTATATCCAAATTACATCAAAGTCACAAAGGTCGATGGAACTCTGAATAATAAAAAGAAAAAGCATGTTCAGTATAGACAATAACAAGTTGTCAGGTAGAGACAATTCCTATCTCCATATTCCAATTGTGAACGCATTTTTTCCTACTATAAAGGCATTCCACTGCCTACACTTTACCAGTCAAGAGCCCCAAATCGCTCTATTGATGGCGTTGATAAAATGATATCAAGATTGCTAAAAAATTTGAGACCAATGGGATTGATTAGAGTTGTTTTGGATGTGTTTAGTCAAACTATATAAGACTATCGAGAATGTAAGATTTGAGAACTAGGAGCATGAGTGCGACTGCTTGCTAGAGATCTTGTAGGAATAAAGAGTCTCTAGCGGGGCACTAGGGACCTTATGTGCTATGCCAAGATGGATCGCAGGAGATCTAACAATTTTTTTGAAGGAGATCTAGCAGATCTATCAATGGCAGTGTACCAGCAACTAATCACTTTCAAATACTTTCAAGCTATTGAGGCAGAGATCGTCTTAAAATAGAGATTAGTATAAAGACACAGTGAGAACACGTCCCCAAGGCAGAGATCATCTTAATACATTTTCAACCAGGCACCGTCGAAAGCACAAGTAAAAAAAAAAAAGAATATACTCCCATCAAGCATGCCATCACAGGTCAAATTTATGAATGCATCAGGTGTTAACCATCAGATGTTAAATTTATGAATGCATAGTCTACCTATTTTTCATCTATTTATCAAAAATCAAGGAACATTGGAATCAAGGGAAAACTGCTTTAAGTCATATTCAGAACCTATAAGCAAAATTTAAAAAAAAAAATCTGCAAACAAAATGTTAAAAACTTGCAAGGAGCCCTCCTTCTAGTGCCATATGTAGCACCATTTTAAATCTGCAACTTTAAACTCTATTTTATACAGTATATCATTATGAAGTTAGTTTAAAGAAAACAAACAAAATAGTACTCTTTATGAAATAATCCATTATGCTCTACAAACAACACAACAAATCAAGTTAGTTGAAATTCTAAAAAGCATAATGAAAAACCTATTCCATAGTGGATTGGTGTCACTTGTGAGAAGTGACCCTTTCCCATCCCTTGATAATGCTAATGATGAGGATGTAATAGACAAAATCAGTTCTCAATGTTAAGAGAGTGACTTTTCATAAGCTTTGTAGATGATTTGATGAAGAATCAACCCTTTTATTTATAGATTTTCAAGTTGAAAGAATGCTCATAAGAGAGAAATGTGGGATAATGATTAGACCAATGAGATGAGGCCACTTGTCACATTATGATAGGTTGAGGAATGTGCAAGTTTTGGCCAATGTGCCAAAGAGGGGGAGATTCAAATTTGAAATTGTGAATTAAATGTTGAGAGGGGGACATGAAAGAGAGAAGTTATTGCAATGTTGGAAGGGACAATTCAACTTGTCTTCATACTCAAACTTGAGGGAATATTCCATTTTTATGCCAAGTTGAAAGAAAATGATGAATTTATAAATGAATTAAAATGATTTGTGTGGTTACTGCAAGTAGGAAAAACTAGGATGTGATGGGTGGTGGTTAGATAGGGACAATGAGTTATGTAGCAGATGATGATTGGGGATTTTTGACCCATTGACAAATATTTTGTTATTTAATCAAAAGGAGGATGGAAGGTGTTCAGGATTTATTAAATAAATATTTAATCAAGGAGAGTGATATGGGATCAAGTGATTTATTTAATATAGTTGGTGACTTTGAGGAGATTGATAAAAATAAACTTGATTTATTTGATGAATGGATGAATAAACTAGTGTGCATGATACTAATTTTGCATGTCTCTGATCATAACTGCATCTTATAAAATTTATAATAATATTATGCATTTAGAACATCTCTATATACACTCCCTTGAAGCGATGACAAATAACTACCAACACAAAGTGGATGCCTCTTCTAATATGAGGACAAAATAATAAATCAAAATATTAGGATGTAAGGTTGACCCACCTTTCCCAATACTTGGCTAAGTTTATCATCTATTGAGGAGTGGATCCCAACAAAAAATGTTCTTAGTGCTTACTACTAATCAAAGGAATACCTATTCATTTTTTCTTTATTGTATGCCTAATGACTCCTCATCTCAAGTTAAATTGTGGGAATGGATTTTTATGCCCTCCCTATGACTAAATGGCTACAAGGAGGTGAATATGATATGGTGGAAAAAACCAAGATACAAGTTGGTGTAGTTCTCATAAACTATCTAAAAAATAATTGAATTCCTACATCCTAACTAGAAATACCATGAGGGGTTTAGATCCCATTTTAGACAAAAAATATTCTTATACTGATCACTAGTTCACTTGGACCAACTAAAGAGATGGTGAACTAAGGGAAACTTAGTTGTATTGATAGATTAAAACTTATTTATTTCTCTTTGCATTGTCCCCTCTCCACAAAACACCCTTATTTAAGTAGATTCTATTAAACCTATCTCACATATCACCTCCCAATTCTTTAAACTTTTCAAACTCCTTATTCCTCATACCTAATAATCTATCCTTCAAGCTCAACACTTCCCACCTCAATCAAATTGATCACCTTGCTTCCCTAATATCCCTTTGGTTGATGTTCCTAGACCTCATCAAAATGGTAAGTGGATACAATTGTGGAATGATGTGATTAAATCTATTGCACTACCTTACTATGATCTTACAATAAGAATATGGCTAGAAAGAGAGATCTAGAGTGGAAAAAAAAAGGATCCAAATAGAAAAAAAACACTTTTTTGGCTTTAGCACTTACTAATAACTATTTTGCAATGAGTGGTTGCTTCCGTTGAAATAAAACTTAGAAGATTTGAACTTAATTGTGGTAGAGGATCTCAATCAAGAGATAGGCTACATTGGATGAAAGGATATAAGGAATACAAATTATTTTTTAGTTATCTCAAACATATTTACATTCTCGAGAGTGGATAATATCTATCTTTGATCAAGGGAGGTAGTTCCATGAAAACTCTAATGATATTAAATCCATTTTCCTCCAACATTACAAATAATTTTTAATTGATCTAGTTGAAGGAGATCCACGTCAAGATATAGTGAAAAATTATGGGCATAACAATTATATATTTTTTAACATATATAAAATGTATGGTTGGATTAGTGAGATATTTATAACAAGTATGCAATATGAAGTCAAACTTTATTAGATTTGATTCTTAACAAATTAGTTTTAACGATTCAATTTATAGCTTTATGCAATCTATAAGTTTAAATAGTTTGATGGTATCTAAACTTTATACATATAAAAATATGATAAATGTCTAATTATTTTGCTTTCCAATCTATAATTTTTTGATGTTCTTGGCTATATAATTGAGATGATTCACTCATATTGTAATGATAAAATTCATCGTCATATGGAGGAGTTTATGTTATCTTCCATTAAATTCATCCTCTTTATGAGATTCTTATGGAATATTGATATTCTAGTGTGAATTCTTAATTTTAGACATATCTTAACTAGATAAATTTAGGTTCAATGAAGGCAATAGAACCTTTCCTTACATAATTTTATTTTGAAGTTCATTTATGTTTTTTAATTCAAGGAGTAAACGCTTTTGACCGAAGCTATGAACTAGATACAACCATTCAACAATACCACCCCAACGGGGTTTGAACCTTGGTGGCAAGAACAACAATACCACCTATAAACCATCACATAAACCTGCAATGGTGAAGTTCATTTATGTTAACAACTATTAGATTAAATATTTTTATCCCCAATTATTTTCAAATAATTTTATACTAATTTTGTGTGTATTCTTTATTCATATTTCATCATTTCATTTAGAAATTTGACCATTTTAAGGATATATGTTATAGATTATAGTTTGATAACAATTCTTTTTAAATTGTTAAATGGGTATGAAAATATTATTGATGAGTGATGAATTATTACAACTATTTTAGATTTGTATTCCCTTTATCTAGATATATTATTTACCAAAGTCTCATTGCTCTTTTAGGTGTACTATATATATATATATACATGGAAAATGCAAATCATGTTCCACCTCGTCCGATTCTTTGTTTGCAAATACCAGTAATGAGATTAAAAAATTGAGAGATTCATTAGCAAAGGGTGCAAACCTGGGGATATATAGTGAACCATGATGCATGTTAATATTGCATAGTCTTGAAAAACTAAAAGATGAACTTGAGAGGACTAGTGCATATTCCCTAGATAGAGTAGCTGCTATTCTTTCCCGCATGCGGGAAGAAGTACATGGTGACGTTCCCCTTAAACAAATATAGGATAGTGTCACCAAAGAAATGATAAAAGCCACTTGTTTTCCATTTTATCAAAATGTGCATAAGGTTAGGAGATAGCAGGTCACTAGATGTGTCGATCATGCTATGGCCTCATTGATCTACCCACTATTTCTCGCAACACATGGTCTATACACAAACAATGACCAGATTCCATTATATTTTGTTTAGTAGTTGTATGTTGAGGTCCATTTGGGCCTCAAAGTTAACTACCTAGACATTCCACCATATGCTGGTCAAGGGTGTGGCAGGATTGCTGATAGGCCCACCTATCGTCGAGTAGATAGACCACCCCCAGTGTTTAGGGTATTGGTTGGTGAGAGGTCTCCTTCTCTCACCCCAGCTCTAGCCCCCATAGCAAATGAGGTTGTCGTTGCTTACCAAAAGGAAGCAATTGACACTCTAGGTGACATTGTGGCTGGCACCACTAGGATATATGATGATTGTGTAGGTCAGTATTTGATATCCAGCCATTCTCGATCCATGCCATTTTCAACACAATGGACCACCATGGATCCTTTTACAGTGGCCGACATCCTTACTCCTACATAGCTTGATGCACTTACATTAGATATGTCACACATAACTCTGCATTGTATGGCTGAGGCCCTGTTGGAGGCATATGCCAACATTGCATCAAATAATGGGATCGGTATAAAGCATGTTAGAGATCATTTGAGATGCAGAGGTCGTTCAGTTCTAGGATCCCATCACTCTCAGCCAAGCACTAGTGCACATCAGGATCCACCTACAATTCATTCAGTAGCTACACAAACTATGAGTTTTACTGATATGTTGATTGGTTTTGGTTCATCATCGTCGATGCCATCTCACCTTCATAGTCCTCTACATTCATCATTTCTGACACGACATGGGATAGATTGGATGGATGCAGATGTTGATTCGTCGCTTGATCGTTTGGTGGATATGGTGGAGGTGACTGTTTCAGAAGAATTAGGTCATCCGATATCAGATGATATTCATGTATGTGTGCATGTGCATGTTTCAATTCTTTTTTCATTATTTAAAAAAAAAATTAACTAGATATTCATGTAAGCTGATATATATATGTATATATATTGTTACAGGTGGACATACCTCATATCACTTCTAGCCTTGGTCCAGATCATGTGCATTATCAATGTGACTCTGTGGATGAATCTGCTTCTAGTGGACATGTGAGTTTTACATTTTTATATAATCACACATGTATATGTACATGCAATATTTATGTATGCATAGATCTAGATTGATATTTAAAAATACAAGTTCATTTAAAAATAACTTTTATAAAATTTATTTAATATAAATTATATGTATTTAACACAACTTGTACATAATTTTATTTGCAAGGCTCAGCACATCCATCAGAGTAGGACCGTTCTCATTCAGATGGCCATTCAACTAGGAGTAGACATTCATATTAGGCCATGCACACTATATTTTTGATATTTACCACATGCATTTGCTTATACATGATGATATTTAGTATTTGACATTTGATGATCTTTCTTACATTTCTTATATGATATACATACATTTGCTTATTTGTTGATCTTTAGTATTAGATGTTGTGATATTTAATTTACATTTTGCTTATATGATATGTACATATATTTATTCTCTGTTATACATACATTTGCCTCTTCTTATAATATGTGTTATGTTTATATGTAAATTGAATCACTTTACATGTCATACATGTGTTGCTTATGGTTTAAACATGTGTTTTACACATAATATATGTAATACATTTCATTTAAATATTAAATATACATACATGTTTTCTTATTTATGATCTCTTACAACAACTTACATTTCCTTATATTCAATATACATTTTGATCTCTAGTAGAATTTTAGAAATCAATCCCACACTTATAATTAAGTTCATTCATGTTCAGTCACAATAAATATTTTTTTTAAAATGACTTAAGCAACATGAACCATTGAGTTGAGAACAAGATACAATTTTTTTGACAAGTAACTTGAAATTCAATTAAAATATAATTAAGAAAATTCAATTCAAATTATACCTCTATTATACGTTTTTAACAAGTAACTTGAAATTCAATTCAAATATAAAACTAGCACAAACTTCTCTCACTTATAGCATCATGTTTTATTAATTTGTTTGCTTGCATACACAAACTTCACTTATATAACATCATCTTTCACTTTTGTTTGCAAAATATTTTGTGACATTTAGGAAGGGCTCAACAAGCAGGAAGTTTTCATGCTCAAGTCGAGCCAAATCTAGACATTGGATCAAATGAATCCACTCAAAAATGCATGGTCCTTGAAGATAGGGAGGAGGCACAAGTTCAAACAATGCATGTTGGAGAAGGGTCGGGATCACTTCCTCCTATTGGTATGGATGAGCATCTAAAACTAACTGAGAAGGTGAGAAAACAAAATTTTCATAGAAATTTAGATCATTTAGTTGAAATGGATATGGAGAAACTGAAATATTATGCCAACCAGCCTTATAATAAGAGAAAGAGGTCAATGACTAAATCTGTAAATGGAATGATCAATCATCATTTCAATCATCTTGATACACTTGAAAAAACCCAATTGTTATCACGTTTACTTCTTCGTGATGAGCTCAAAGAGTCATTACAATTGTTGGGTGTACATTCGACATCAAATAAGAAGAAACACATGGGATTACAAAAGGATATTGTTCAAAATGTTAAAAAGGGTTTAGATTCCATTGGGAAAGGATCTCGATCAGTGGATAAGGCCACTACAAGAAGGGTGATGTTGGCATCTATTGTACATCAAGATATAGAAAGAAAAAAAAAAATTGCACTTTCAACTAAAATTGGTTATAGTAGAACCACATTGATAAAATATGAGAAAAAGAGAAAGTTTTTGGATGAGAGTTAGAAGGCAATTTGATGAGTGCGCAGCCCGTGACTTAGAAAATAACCCACAAACAAGAGAATAATTTTATTATTCAAAAAATGGAGCTTCTTACATGCAGAGGATCTCAAATCCCCAAGTTCTACATCACATGCAAGTTACAGAAAGCTACAGAATCACCCTTTCGTAATATGCAAGCTTGTCCCCGAAAAGTTAACCAAAAATTAGAAACCCACTCATAAATAGAGCTCCTCTTTAGTTTGGAGCCAAAACAACATTCAAATTTGAGTTTAGGTGGTTTGGCACTGAAAAATTAGAACTTGAAGTTCAAATTTCAAAAGAACATTTGCAATTGTATCTTCTAGAAAGTGCGCCAACTTCCCGGGGCCATAACTTTTGATCCGGGACTCCGATTCGCGAACCGTTTGAACCGTTGGAAAGGTATCGAAGTCAATAACACACTCAAAATCTACTACACCGATTCTGGCAAGTTTTGGGGCCGGTCCAGGAACTCTAAGTGCCTCAAATCTAACTCAGAAGATTTTTAGGTGCAAATCTGGGAAACTAAAACTACAATATCTTTCACCCCAGGAATAGAAAATAAAAACCATAAATTGGGAGTTTCATTATGATGAAAAGGGTATCCAAAAATGTAAAAACATCTAAAAACCGAGAAACTTGAAATTTAACTATTTTTGGGTGATGCAAGATTGCCCTTACACCAATGGATGCTCCTGCATCAGACACCCAGGGTAATTTGAGAAGTGACCCATGACGTATCAGATGGTTGAGGAAAACCCAACTGGTCAACCGCTACCTTAGATAGCCAGGATGAATCTTCCACATGCCTTCCTCTCCATTTCACCAAATATTCTTCATACTGCCTATTTCTGGTACTCCTTCCCACACGACTATCCAAGATTGCTTCAATCTCCTCCCTTTTTGAAGTAGGTGTTGGAATGCCATACTGCCCTATTGCTGGTGCTTCCTCCATTCCACCTTCATGATACTCTATCAAATCTGAAATGTTGAACATAGGGGAAATGTTGATTCCATCAGCAACTCTACCTCATATGCATTCCCTGAATCATGCTTCTTCAAAATCTTATAGGGACTGAATTTCTTCATCTTCAATTTGTTATAGGTTCCCACGGGGAACCTTTCTTTCCTCAAGTGGACTATTACTTCATTGCCAGTCTGAAACTCCTTATTCCTCCTTTTATGATCTACCTTAGCCTTATATTGCATAGTCATCTTATTAATGTGTTCTCATACCTTCTCATGTATATTCTTGATGTGCTCCACAAAATCTTCGGCTTCAGCACTTATTTTCTTCTTTTGGTCCATCTTCCTCAATTCTGGAGCTGTTATGGGGCTACCTCCAAACACAATCTGGAACGGTGATCTACTAGTGCTTCTGTTGATAGAATTGTTGTAAGAAAATTCTACCTGGGGTAAGATCAAGTCCCATCCCTTGGGTTTATCTCCTACCAAACATCTCAGTAGGTTACCCAGAATCCTGTTAACAACTTCTATCTGCCCATCTATTTGTGGATGGTGTGCAAAATTGAACTTCAACTCTGTCTTCAGCTTCTTCCACAAGGTCCTCCAAAAGTACTCCACAAATTTGGTGTCACGATCTGAAACAATACTCTTTGGCAGACCATGTAGCCTCACCACCTCTTTGAAACACAAGTTAGCAATGTGGACTGTATCATGGGTCTTCTGACATGGAATGAAATGTGCCATCTTCGAAAACCTATCAACCACCACAAAGACTGAATCATTCCCTCGTTGTGTCTGTGGAAAACCAAGAACAAAGTCCATACTTATATCCTCCCATGGCCTCTTTGGTACAGGTAAGGGCTGATATAAGGCTGTATTATGCTTCACTCCTTTAGCCATCTAACATACCCTGCAGCTTTGTACAAACCTCTTCACATCGTGTGACAACTGAGGCCAATAATAATGCTCACTAATAATGGCAATGGTCTTATCCTGACCAAAATGTCCTGCCATTCCTCCACTATGCTTCTCCTTTATTAGGTTCTCCCTCATGGAACTCCTCAGGATACACAATTGACTTCACTTAAATAACATGCCAT
Organism: Sequoia sempervirens; assembly: GCA_007258455.2. Classification (NCBI taxonomy): domain Eukaryota; kingdom Viridiplantae; phylum Streptophyta; class Pinopsida; order Cupressales; family Cupressaceae; genus Sequoia; species Sequoia sempervirens. The sequence continues at coordinate 298,584,168 of VDFB02271358.1, forward strand.
CCTGGATTATGAAATCCAGCCACCTTGCCCTGTCCACTGTAATAGGTTCCTTGCAAGCTTTCCAAGCCTCTACGAAATCAGGATCTTCTGCGTACAGTGTCTTAAGTTCATTGAACCCAACCACTTCAACCTGCATCTTTGTCATCAATGTATGCCTCCTACTTAAGGCATCTGCAACCCTATTTTACTTCCCACTTCTATGTTTCAAAACAAATGTATAAATCTACAAAAACTCTATCCATTTCATATGCCTCTGATTTAATTTTCCCTACCTATTTAGGTACTGCAAGGCCTAATGATCAGTATATAGAACAAATTCCTTCGGCAACAAATAATGTCTCCATTTCTTTAATGCTTGAACTATTACATAAAATTCCTGATCATATACAGAATACTTTCTCTTGGCATCATTTAACTTTTCACTAAAATAGGCAATGGGCTTACTTTCTTGGCTCAACACTGCTCCAATGGCACAACCACTGGCATCACAATCCACCTGAAACACCTTGTTGAAATCTAGGAGGGCTAGAACATGTTGCTTTGTTACCTTCTGCTTCAATAGTTCAAAACTCTTTGCCGCTCCAGTGCTCCACTTGAATTCTTTTCTATCCCCTCTCATTGTTTCAGTCAGGGGTCCACAAATATTACTGAAGTTTCTAATTAACTTTCTATAAAAACTAGCCAAACCATGGAAAGATCTCACCTTGGTAGCAGTTATTGGGGTAGGCCATTTCAGAATAGCCTTCACCTTCTCTGGGTCCATCTTGAGACCTTCTACCGAGACAACAAACCCCAAGTACACTAACTCCCTCTTCACAAAACTGCACTTCTTCAGATTAATCAACAGTTTATCTTCTCTTAACTTCTCAAAGGCTCTCCGAATATGCATCAGATGCTCATCCAATGCCTTACTAAAAATCAAAATATCATCTAAATACACAATAATAAAACTTCTCAAAAATTCTTTTAGTACCTCGTTCATGAGCCGCATGAATGTGCTTGGTGCATTGGTTAGCCCAAAAGGCATGACTAACCACTCGTACAGGCCCTCTTTGGTCTTGAAGGCGGTCTTCCATTCATCTCCCTCTCGAATCTGAATCTGGTGATATCCACTCTTCAGATCAATCTTTGTGAAGTACTGAGCTCCACTCAAACAGTCCATCAGGTCATCTATCCTTGGCAGGGGAAATCTGTACTTGATTGTTATCTTGTTTATGGCTTGGGAATCTATACATATCCTCCACTCCCCATCCTTCTTTGGTGCTAGTACTGCAGGTACTGCACATGGACTCAAACTCTCCCGTATCAAACCCTTTCTCAACAACTCTTGAACTTGTATGTTCAACTCCTCATTTTCTGCTGGAGTCATTCTATGAGCTACTTTATTTGGAAAATTGGCTCTAGGAATCAAGTCAATCTGATGATTGAAATTCCTTATTGGTGGTAAACCGTCAGGTACATTATCAGAAACAATATCCTGAAACTCATCCAACATCCCAGAAACTTCTTCTAGAACCTTCTCACTATCCTTCTTACTCACTCTAGGAATCAATGCATAACACATGCTCATGCTTCATACTTTCTAAAAAATTTCTTCCATCTACATAACAAATTCTAGCAATACTGCATACCTTTTCTTTAGTCTCCTTTAGGGGTTTCAACTTGTGATGAACCCCATCCTTTGTCAAGGAATAAGTGTTTGCATGGCCATCATGTATAGCTCGCCTATCGAACTGCCACGGCCTCCCCAACAACATGTGACATGCATCCAGGATGATATCACAGAATACTTCATCATGGTAGCTCCCAATCTTGAAATTTACTAGGCACTGCTTATTGACCAAAACTTTGTGGTCTTTCTACAACCAGGCAATCCAATACGGATGCGGGTGCCTTTCCCTCTTCAGCTTCAACTTTGTGACCATCTCTTCTGACAGCAGATTATCGGTGCTTCCACCATCAATAATAACATCACAACATTTTCCTTCACACTTGCACCTTGTGCGAAATAGATTTTTCCTCTATTCTGGTTCCTTTTCCTCAATCACTAGGACTCTCCTAATCACTAGGGCTTCTCCCCTTTCAGCATTATCTAAATGTTCAGATTGTGCCTCCTCATCTGCATGCGCAACCCTTCCATGAACTTTTGGCCTTTTGTCTGCCCTTCCTTGGTGTTGTGGACATTTATAGGCTTGATGCCATTCTTCACCACATTCGAAACACGTTCCTTTAAAACCACCTTTTCCAAATCCTTGTCCATATCTCCCTCGTCCTCTACCACTTTGATCACCACTCTTTTGATCACGATGGTGGTAGAAGTTGTCATTCCTTTGGCTTCAGCTGGTACCCACATCTTCACTTTTCTTTTCATCATCATTTCGGCTTCCTGAAGGTCTTTCATTGCCCCTTCCACTTTGACCTCCTCGTCCTTTTTTCTTTCCATCAAATCTTTTGTTCAGCTTCTCTTCCATCTTCAGAGCAAATTGATACACATCCTCAATGGTGGTAATTCTGATGAGGCTTAACTCCTCCTGAATGGTTGGTCATAACCCATTAAGATATCGGGCTACCTTCTCCTTATTGGCCTCTGTGTGGCCCATTCTAATGATTATCTTGTGAAAATCTTCAGTATATTCTTTCACAGATCTGCTTCCTTGCTTCAGCCCTTGAAATTTCTTCAACAGATCTAACTTGTAGTCCACTGGTATGAACTGCTTCTTCAGTTTCTCTACCATGTGATCCCATCTGGTGATATTTCCTTTTCCTCTTCGATTTCTTTCCAACTGGACCTCTTTCCACCAAATACTGGCATGGCCCTTCAGCTGGATTTTCGCAAACTTAACCTGATCTGGGTCCTCTATTTCCTCATACTCAAAATATTCTTTTAGCTCATTGAATCAGTCGATCAACTCTTCTGGGTTTAGACTTCCAGAATAACTGGGGACTTCTGCTCTGGGTCTTTTCCTGATCTTTGAAATGGCCCTTATTAGCGGCATTTGGTCTTGATCAATTGCTTCTTCTTCCTCTTCTACATTTGAAACTTCTTCCTCTCCTTCATCCTCACTTTTCTCCCTCAAGTTTAACCCTCTTCTCAATTGTTCTTGTAACACATCAATCTATCTTTGGAAGGCTGCCAGTGCATCTCTTCCACCAGCATTTCTGCCATCTCAACCACCTTTGGCACCACCACACCTACCAAGCATCACTCTTGGAGGCATCTTTCTTGACCTCAACACACAACCACGGTCCTGGTGCGAACTGCCTCACGATCAGCGATCTATCCACACACTCAAGAAAACTTGCTCTGATACCACTTGATGAGGGCGCAGCCCGAGACTTAAAAAATAACCCATAAAAAAGAGAGTAATTTTATTATTCAGAAAATGGAGCTTCTTACATGCAAAGAATCTCAAATCCCCAAGTTTTACATCACATACAAGTTACATAAAGCTATAGAATCACCCTTTCGCAATATGCAAGCTTGTCCCTAAAAAGTTACCCAAAAATTAGAAACCCGCCCATAAATAGAGCTCCTCTTTAGTTTGGAGCCAAAACAACATTCAAATTTGAGTTTAGGCAGTTTGGGGCTGAAAAATTACAACTTGAAGTTCAAATTTCAAAAGAACATTTGCAATTGTATCTTCTAGAAAGTGTGCCAACTTCCCGGGGCCACAACTTTTGATCTGGAACTCTGATTCGTGAACCGTTTGAACCGTTGGAAGGGTCTGAAAGTCAATAATGCGCTTGAAATTAGATACGCCAATTCTGGAAAGTTTTGAGGCCGTTCTGGGAACTCTAAGTGCCTTAAATCTAACTCAAAAGATTTTCAGGTGCAAATCTGGGAAACTAAAACTGCAATATCTTTCACCCCAGGAATAGAAAATAAAAACCGTAAATTGGGAATTTCATTATGATGAAAAAGGTATGCAAAAATTTAAAAATATCTAAAAACTGAGAAACTTGAAATTTAACTATTTTTGGGTGATGCAAGATTGCCCTTACACCACTGGATGCTCATGCATCACAATTGGGAAATTATGTGTAGAGCTCCCCATTCTGACAGGATTGAAGATGTTGTTAGAAACTTGGTCTCAGGTTTTTGGCATGATCAGACTCGTCCATCATCAAATAATAGAGATGTTATGAGACACAGGATTGGACCTAGTATTTATTAAAATCATATCAAACATTGGCTAGACATAACACAATTTGAGATGTATATAAATTTTTGTAATGCATATCCTCATATAAAGATTGGGCAAAAAATATTTCAAAGGTTAAAGCCATATTATGTGAAGATAAACAAGTTTTTTGAAACTTGTTGTTGTCGTTATCATATTGAATTTGATCTCTACTATAAGGTGTTTTGAAAGATGAGAGAAGAAAGATATGGGTTTCAAAATGCACCTCCTAAACAGGAAAGTTTGTTCATAAAGTCTATATTATGTGATCATGAAAATGGACCTCAAATAAACTGCATAAAAGGAATTTGTGAGACGTGGAAATTTGGTGAAATTTCCTTCAAGAATTGAGGACACTAACCTAACAAAGACAGTAAATTGCAAGAGGTAAGTATTATTTTTAGAGAGTTTATTTGTTTCAATTTCTCATAGATTTTTATTTGGATTCTCTTTGATGTAATGTTTCATTGATCAAGTGTGGTTTATTAGTTATTCACATATTTTACTAACTAGGTACAAGTATGTAAAGTTGCAAACAAATTTTCAGAAAGAATCCACAAGGTTGAACTATGTAGAAGAGGAGATTCCCATTGGAAAATTTATGGAAGATTTTTGAAAATTGATACAACCATACATACATCATTCCTTTTTTCTAAGTGGCAAGCACAACAATTCCAAACATTGAGAGATACTTTCCCACGTGGAACAGTTCTATCAAGTAGTTGACTTTGCAAAAATTACTCCTTTGTACATCAAAAGGAGATTCAATCAAAGTATTACTTTTCAAAGCAGATCACTATTATGGTTCATGTGTGTTATCGACATGCACAATCAAAATTGGATGGTGTTGAGAGTACAGATGAAGAACGAGCCATTAAGAACGAATATCACTTTTATATTGGTGATGATAAAGAGCATGACACACTTTTTGTCCAACATTGATTTACAATATTTTTTGAGAATTTGAGAAGTAGGGGTGTAAAATTTGAAAATTATTTTGTATGGTTAGATGGATGTGCATTACAATTCAAATCTTCATGGCCATTCTATGCACTTTGTAGATATCATAAAATCTACAAAATACCACATGTTTGGAGTTTCTTTGAGAGTGGGCATGGAAAAGGTGAGCATGATGGATTAGGAACTTGCATCAAACGAGCTTTAAGAAAGCATCAAATGAGTTATCCAAAAGATTGTCTAGACAATGCACATGATGTTGTTGAATGGTGCAAGAAACACTTTGCATCAAATGTGGTCGGCACATCTTCAAGAACAAACCGACACATTCCACATAGAGTGTTTTTGCAGTCATAGCAGAGCCTAGAAACATTGAAGGTGTTAGCTATTATTTATTGCGTTGCACAAAAAAGAGGAATAAGCTAACAAAACCTTAAAGAAGTGATGGAATGTCATTTCCCACAGGTGAGTTTGAATTTAAAATTTTATATGCATTGTATTCACATGTGCACATTACATTATAAATATTAAATATATATTGTACAAACCTTAAGCATGAAAATGTTGCACACATTCATATTGTAGACATCTAAATTAGGACACTTAATTTATCCAAATTCATCCCCTTTCGTCTTATTTTCGTTAATTAAGTAGTACTGCTATTATTTAATTAATATCTTTAATTCTAGCAAATCCCTAAGGTATTTAATCAATAATACCTTATCTCTTTAATCCTCCTTCCATCAATTGAATTAAATAAATATTCCATTTATTTAATTCCCTTCATGTCACATCCTCCATCATTTTTATCTTATCCTAATCCATCTTCTAATCTCATCATTAGGATGATGTGCACATGCCTAATCCTTGATTAGGATGTGTCACATCCTCCAACTTTTGCAAGTTGGCCTCCTAATCTCTCTTAGCCACCCTAACCATCCTCCTAATCCTTCACTAACTAACCTAATCAACCTCTCAAGAAATTTTTAATTCCTTTTATCCTTCCAAGGAATATTAAATTCCTTTTCTCTTCCCCATGTCCTTTATGACATGTGTCCTTAGTCAACCCTATTAAAGGCCTTCCCCTTTTGGACAAGGCATCTCCCTTCCCTATGTGAATTTTTAATTCACATTTAATCCCCCAATGCACCCAAAAGGAATTTTTAATTCCTTCACTTCTCCCCACATGTCCTTCACCTATTCTTTATTCTTTCCCATCTCCCCATGAGCATATTTGAGGAATTTTTAATTCCTCACATGTCCTCTCACCCACATGGGACAAGGACATCCTTTATAAGGATATCTTGACCAAATCCCAAGGTACTTTGTACCCCCTCCATGTCATGTCCTATCCTTCCACCTCATGTCCACTTCACCTTTTAGGGATATATCACATGCCACATGTCAAGATGTGGCTTGTGAGTTCTCAACTCACCTTAGCCCTACATCTTGATATTTGGTGGCTCAATCTTGGCCATCCATCTCCTCTAGGAATTCTCAAAATTCCTATAAATACCCCCTCTTTTCTCTCATTTTGAGGAGATCATTTTGCTAGCCAAACTCTTGCAGTTTTGTTTCTCAATCTACACTTAGCCATTTGCATCCATTTTGTCCAACTATCTTGCATCTCACACTTCACATCTTGCATCTACTTGCCATCCAAGGAGCATAAACATCAAAGATCGAAGGGCCAACCAAAGGATCGATTCGAGACAAGGTATAAAGTTCCATTTTTTGTTTTTTATCTTGTGTTGTTTCCAACTTAGGCTAATCTTGAGGTGTAGATTGTTTTGGTGTTTATTTGCACTCTTTTACTTGATGCTCATTTTCTAACACTCACATTCGACCTATCACACATATGTCTTACCTTAGGTTCATGTTTACCATGCAGGTTCAGTTGTAGTGCAAGAGACATATCTAAAACAATTCAAAGTTGTTTAGCATGGGATGCATTTTGTTGACTATCAACCTAATAACAAGGTATATCAATATAGTCACTTAATAATTGCTACCACTCTACATCTTCATGTAGTTCCACATGCACGTGGCCGAAGAAAATGGAGACTAGATAGTGATGATCATCAAAAAATTCTACATGTTATTCAAGAGCGAGTTGAACCAGAATCTTTGACTTAGATTATATCTATGGTTTTCAAGTTCACTTGTAACCCTATACATGTTCAAATGGGAATTTATAGTAACTTGTACATAGTTGTAAATCATTTTGTGTAAATTACAATTATATGTACATATTTGCTCCATGGAATTAAATTCTTAAGTTCAAGAATCTTTGATACATCATCTCTCACTTTTTTTGTTTGCATGTAAACCCATATATATGCTTTCAATCCTTATTTGAAATATAGTGAATTTTTTTTAAATCATTTTGCCTAAATTACAATAATATGTACATATTTGTTCCATGAAAAATTCTTAAGTTCAAGAATCTTTGATAGCATCATCTCTCACTTTTTTTGGCTGCATGTAAACCCACATATATGCTTTCAATCCTTATTTGAAACGTAGTGAATTTTTTTAAAATCATTTTGCCTAAATTACAATTATTTGTTTCATGGAATTCTTAAGTTCAAGAATCTTATATACACTTATATACAACTTATATAATTTGTTCCATCGAATTGTTCCATGGGAAACTATGTAAATTTTAAAATTAAGTATTATCT
>VDFB02271358.1:298592089-298618834 GCA_007258455.2 Sequoia sempervirens
GGATATTAGGGAAGCAAGGTGATCAATTTGATTGAGGTGGGAAGTGTTGAGCTTGAAGGATAGATTATTAGGTATGAGGAATAAGGAGTTTGAAAAGTTTAAAGAATTGGGAGGTGATATGTGAGATAGGTTTAATAGAATCTACTTAAATAAGGGTGTTTTGTGGAGAGGGGACAATGGAAAGAGAAATAAATAAGTTTTAATCTATCAATACAACTAAGTTTCCCTTAGTTCACCATCGCTTTAGTTGGTCCAAGTGAACTAGTGATCAGTATAAGAATATTTTTTTGTCTAAAATGGGATCTAAACCCCTCATGGTATTTCTAGTTAGGATGGCAGGAATTCAATTATTTTTAGATGGTTTATGAGGAACTACACCCAACTTGTATCTTGGTTTTCTCCACCATATCATATTCACCTCCTTGTAGCCATTTAGTCATAGGGAGGGCATAAAAATCCATTCCCACAATTTGACTTGAGATGAGGAGTCATTAGGCATACAATAAAGAAAAAATGAATAGAGTGTTATTCCTTTGATTAGTACTCAAGCACTAGAAAACAAAATTTTTGTTTGATCCACTCCCCTCAATAGATGATAAACTTAGCCAAGTATTGGGAAAGGTGGGTCAACCTTGCATCCTAATATTTTGATTTATTATTTTGTCCTCATATTAGGAAATGAGGCATCTCACTTTGTGTTGGTAGTTATTTGTCATTTTTTGAATGCTTCAAGGGAGGTATATAAGATGTTCTAAATGCATATAATATTATTATAGCTTTATAAGATGAAACCCTCTTATGACTGTAGACATGCAAAATTAGCATCATGCATTTAATTAGGTCATATTCATCCATTCATCAAATAAATCAAGTTTATTTATCAATCTCCTAAAGTCACCAACTTATATTAAATAAATCAAATTTGATCCTGACATCACCCTCCTTGATTAAATAAATCAAGCATTTATTTAATTAAATCTGAGATCACCTTCCATCCCTTTTGATTTAAATAAATCAAAATATTTAAGTCAAATGGGTCAAAATCCCCTAATCATCATCTAAGTTAAGATAATCCCGATTAACCTTATCTAACCACCCATCACATCCTCTAGTTTTTCCCACTTGCACCAATAAATCATTTTAATTCATTTATAAATTCATCATTTTCTTTCAACTTGGCATAAAAATGGAATATTCCCTCAAGTTTGAGTATGAAGACAAGTTGAATTGTCCCTTCCAACATTGCAATAACTTCTCTCTTTCATGTCCCCCTCTCAACATTTAATTCACAATTTCAAATTTGAATCTCCCCCTCTTTGGCACATTGGCCAAAACTTGCACATTCCTCAACCTATCATAATGTGACAAGTGGCCTCATCTCATTGGTCTAATCATTATCCCACATTTCTCTCTTATGAGCATTCTTTCAACTTGAAAATCTATAAATAAAAGGGTTGATTCTTCATCAAATCATCTACAAAGCTTATGAAAAGTCACTCTCTTAACATTGAGAACTGATTTTGTCTATTACATCCTCATCATTAGCATTATCAAGGGATGGGAAAGGGTCACTTCTCACAAGTGACACCAATCCACTATGGAATAGGTTTTTCATTATGCTTTTTAGAATTTCAACTAACTTGATTTGTTGTGTTGTTTGTAGAGCATAATGGATTATTTCATAAAGAGTACTATTTTGTTTGTTTTCTTTAAACTAACTTCATAATGATATACTGTATAAAATAGAGTTTAAAGTTGCAGATTTAAAATGGTGCTACATATGGCACTAGAAGGAGGGCTCCTTGCAAGTTTTTAACATTTTGTTTGCAGATTTTTTTTTTTAAATTTTGCTTATAGGTTCTGAATATGACTTAAAGCAGTTTTCCCTTGATTCCAATGTTCCTTGATTTTTGATAAATAGATGAAAAATAGGTAGACTATGCATTCATAAATTTAACATCTGATGGTTAACACCTGATGCATTCATAAATTTGACCTGTGATGGCATGCTTGATGGGAGTATATTCTTTTTTTTTTTTACTTGTGCTTTCGACGGTGCCTGGTTGAAAATGTATTAAGATGATCTCTGCCTTGGGGACGTGTTCTCACTGTGTCTTTATACTAATCTCTATTTTAAGACGATCTCTGCCTCAATAGCTTGAAAGTATTTGAAAGTGATTAGTTGCTGGTACACTGCCATTGATAGATCTGCTAGATCTCCTTCAAAAAAATTGTTAGATCTCCTGCGATCCATCTTGGCATAGCACATAAGGTCCCTAGTGCCCCGCTAGAGACTCTTTATTCCTACAAGATCTCTAGCAAGCAGTCGCACTCATGCTCCTAGTTCTCAAATCTTACATTCTCGATAGTCTTATATAGTTTGACTAAACACATCCAAAACAACTCTAATCAATCCCATTGGTCTCAAATTTTTTAGCAATCTTGATATCATTTTATCAACGCCATCAATAGAGCGATTTGGGGCTCTTGACTGGTAAAGTGTAGGCAGTGGAATGCCTTTATAGTAGGAAAAAATGCGTTCACAATTGGAATATGGAGATAGGAATTGTCTCTACCTGACAACTTGTTATTGTCTATACTGAACATGCTTTTTCTTTTTATTATTCAGAGTTCCATCGACCTTTGTGACTTTGATGTAATTTGGATATAGAAGGTAGGTGTAATAATCTGGATGAGTTTTTTTTGGGCTCTAATAAAGAATTTAGCACGTGGATGAGTTTGTTCTTGGTGGATTAAGCTCGACATCAATTGAAGAATAGTCCCCTATCCTTCGGTCAACATACTTATGGATGATCGGCTCATTTTTCTGATTTGCACATATATCAATTTTTGCATTTATTATTGGCCATTTCAGTGATTAAGTTGCAGGTTAGTCTGAAAATAAATCACCATCCACGGCGACGCTAAGCCCTCTAACATCCCCCTTGAAGTCATTTCAATGACTCCTTTCATTATGTTGTGTGTGACACTCCAAGCAACTATCCAATCGCCACGCCTTTCATAACTTGGTTGTCATATATTTCTTTGCATCACAATATAATGAGCTCACTATTCTGTCATTAGAGCAGCGAGCATCGTGAATCTTCTTTTGTGCAATGCATTTTAGTGTCTTAATACTAAATACATTTTTCTTTTTCCGTGCCTTTCTTTTTGAGTCTGAGCCTTTTTCGTCTCCTTGGGCCTCTCTGCTCTCGATTTCCACCTGCTGATTTCGTTGTTAGAAAGTTTATAAGATCACAACAGTTTCACATGTTGTCTCCTACATTTGGTGCAATTATACAAAGTCATCGTAGGCCGTACATAGCAATCAATATGAAAGGAAATACTTGGAAATAAAACCAAAAAAAAAAAGGCTGGCTTGATGTATTCTTAGTCAACAACTTGTGACTCAAGCAATCACATCCATCCACTCTTTACTGTAAGTTGTCATGTATCGCCTATTGAATTCTTATTAATATATTTTCTCTTCTTGGTAATATCACTATCTTTCTCATTATATTATTGTTGTTCGCATTAATGATTTTTTTTGGAAGTGATGGACAAAGTCTTTCTATCATATCAATGTTTATACCTCATTATCATTCATGTTTCAATATTGATGGTTTTATAAGATTTAATGTATTGAATGTGTGTGAAGAAATAGAAGGAGTGCCTAAATGTAGCATTCTCAAGCATTCAATGCAAGACAATCTTGAACCAAGCTGCTTGTTAAAAGTGATCATTTGGAATTTGAGTTTGCAAAAAATTTGTCAGTGAGGAAACTTTTCTTTGTCAAGTTTAATTTTATGTCATAGGTTTTTGTGAATTTATAGCTTCATTCAAAGGATTAATTTTCTAAATGAATTTTGTGTAGATATCTTGAACTAACATCATTTCTTTTATAGGGTCATTATACAAAATTCAAATTTGCTATGACTAACTACTTTGCACCAAGGTGGATAAATCCAAGCAAATTTGAGTGAAAAAGCATTGGACATTTAAACTTGAAAAATAATTTTTAAATGCTTATTAGAATAGCCTAGAGCCTCCATTTACTACTTTAATTTTATGTTTTAAACCAACTAAATCATTGTTTTCAAAGTTGGATTAAAAAATGAATGTTAAAAATTCACTAGAATTTGGGTTTTGAGGTCTAAAATTGAACAATCAATCTCACACTTCTAAGTTGGTGCTTAAAAAAAAAGGAATTCATTTATTCTTTGAGGTTAAAATGAACAAGTGCTTTCGTGTTTTTGTAATCTTCTTTGCAGAGTAATTTCACTTAAAAGGTGTATATGCACTTCTCTCGCGCTTCATGACGATCTTGAGAATCAAAACTATTTTTGATGACATTAAGTTGCATAAAATATTGCCTCCACACTTCATTTTGGGCTTAAAATTGAACAAAATCTTGTGCGAGTGTGTGTGGGGGCATTATTGCGTACATTCTCTCTCTTTGTTTCCAACAAATATTGATCGAGTTATGAATATTGTCTTTACTCGCTTTTGTTTATCCTAGAGGGCCTGCCTTGGGGAAAAAGTACTCACCCAACGGAATGACTCAACTGGTAACACTCTAAATCCAAGAGTATTTCCAACTAGGATATAAATGTGGGTATTGGAGTAAACGCCAATATCACACAGTTGATTCCGACAAGATGGATCTAAAAGGGGATTCTTTCCATATGGGTCAATCTCCACGAACGGAATGATCTTATTAAAACCCATGTGCTAGAATTTTCCAAAATCCCTTAATCTATTTGTTGGTGCAAGAATGGTCATTCTAAAGCCACCCCACACTTTCTTCCCAGTAGAAATGGAAAGCATGCCATGGGAGTTTCATGGGTGTTGATGCTTGGCTACCGATTGACATTAATGAGCCGAGTGGAGGGGTCGAGCATCTAACCATTCACTAAAGATAATTGTAGCTGGACTTGTCCAAGTGGGAATCCAACAAATATTGTCTTACACATCCATAGGGTTGTACTTATTCTTGGGTTACAAAATGCATTGCTTGATCGAAAACATCTTGAAAACAAACACTTAACATCATCATCCAAATTTCACACCCTTTTGGAGACAAATACAATTGACTCAATCCATATGTTATTGCTTGCCCTTGGGATTCACATCCTTAGAGGTTTCTAAACATTGGATTACATCTCGATTTGTCTACTTAAGTAAACAATAGGTAAACCCTTGCCTTGAGTTCATCAAATTTCCACATAACATACTTTGTGGGGTTTGAAGAAATTAAGACATTGGACATCTTAGTTTGAAAAGCTAATCAAGAAGTGTTTGTGATAAAAAGAATCCATTAAGCAAAGATTAAATCAATTGGACCCCACACATGTTCTTGGCTTCTTTTGGTCATATGGTTTTCATGCAAACATTGGTCTTTTGACTTTGAATTACTCATAGAGAAAGGAATGTTCTTCACTATCTTGGTCTAGTAAACAAGTCCTTCCTAGGTTCATTTAGGATCAAATCAAACACTTCATCCAAATTCCAAACATTTATCAAATTCCATCCCACAAACAACTTTAGAGCTTTGGAAAGATCATTCTAGACTTGGGTAAATCATTAAACCAAAAATCACCTTGTTTTGTTAGGAGTATGGGAATGCATCCTTTCTCATACCTCTAATTAAATAAGCAATCCTTTGAACAAGTTCATCCTAAGATAACATCTTACATCTTAGGGTTTGCAAGTTCATTACCCAAATCAAACCTATCAAAATCAAACCCTAAGTCTAGCATTGATCCAAAGTCCCTAAACGTTCAACACTCATATCATTTCCCCTTTTCATCCTTCATCTCATCATTGGTCCTAAGAACCTTAGAGGTCACTTTTGCAACAAGGTCAAAACACAAGAGGAACATGTAATATAAACTTGATCCATACATCATGAGTAATCCAAGTCAACTAAGCTATCAAAGAATTACAACGCCGATTGATTATCAACACTCACATCTATACAAACTGTACATGGGATCATTACCTTTGACAAATGTGAATAGTACAACAAATGTGAGTATGCCCAAATTGAAGTTTGGGACAAATTTCCCAATGGTAGATTTAAATCCAAGTCCAAACCTACAAATCCACCAACTGAACAATCAATTCATGAGCCTTCAAACAAACAACGTCATCCCACCAAATCTCTAAATGCCAAATGAGAATGTACCAAGTACAAGTTTTCCAAACATGAATCCAGAAAACTTTGGGATGGATATGTTTTCGAATCATACAAATGTTGTTCAAAATCCAAACAAGATGTTAACGACTCCAAGTCAAGGTAACACCATGCAAAATCAAATTTACCTAAATCAAGGCAATGTGATTCCCAACATCAACAATGTTCAATTTAAACCTATCATTGCAAATTTGAACATCATCCTGAATCAAAACATCATCCCAAATCAGAACATTGTCCATGATCCCATTCAAAAAACACAAGTATTCATCCCAAATTTGCTTGAACAAAAACCAAATCAACTATATCAAGGGAGTCAAGATCAAAATCAAGATCAAATTTGGTGAGATCAAATTGTTACACTTACCAAAATAGTTGAGTCATTGCACCAAGAGACATCTCCACCACCATTACCCATATCAACATCATTCCTTGGTTTAGAGCTTCCCCTTTACCTAGCAGCAATCACTCCATCCAAATCAATCCACCTAACATCAATCAAGCCATCACATCAAATCATTTGAATATACCATCGACATCGCACCAACAGATGGTATCTAATCAAATGACAACATCAATCCTGACAAATCAAAATATGGTCTCCCAAAGACTTACGACCTCAGTCATTCCAACCATTCCTATCACCTTGATCACTCCAACTACCCCTATCATGCCCATCACATCTCATCCCCTCACTACCACAATCGCTTGAAACATATCTCAACCACTTGTCACCACATCCAACACAATTATGAATCCGCCACCACTACCACCAAAACCAAATGTAGCAAGACAATATAACATTGCACTAAAAGCTCACCAGGCCTACCTAAAGGCCATCCAACAATATCTAGACATGCAACAAGCCGCTCAAACAACACAAGATCAACAAGTGCAACAAGCCTCTCAAGCTTCCCAAGTCTCTAAAGCTACCCAACAAACACAAGCACAAACACGAAAAATTATAACTATTGGGGAAAACGATGAACATTCAACCACTGGTGATAGCATTGACAATCTCCCCACCACAATTGATGAAAGTAATGATCAAGATCTATCCATCAAAGAACATATTGATGATGTTTCTATCTCGTCCGAAGATCAAATCAACATACATCAAGAGTCACTTGTCAATCATGATCAAAATCCACCAACCAACAATGATCCAATCCAAGAAATGTCAACATTACTTGTCCCTATGGTTGAAGACATTCACAATCTCTCCACTGCAATTGTTGCAAAAAATGTTCAAAACCTATCCATCAATGAGCACATTGAGGATGTTTCCACCTCATTCGATGACCAACTCACCATACATCAAGAGCCACTCTTTAGTGATCTATTTCAAGGAGTGTTAGGATTATTTGATCCTATCAACATAATGCATGATCCATCAACCAATGATCATATTGAAAATGTCTCTACATTGTCTTATGAGTTAAAGGACATATCTCAAGAATTTATTCCAAAGCATGATCAAAATCCTTCACCAAAGTCTAGCAATGGTCCTTTCCAAGACATATTGACATCCTTCGACCTCATGGTTACAGATACTGAAGAAACTCTAAACTCGACACTTGAGGATATTGAACCACTTACCATGACTAATGATGACATCCAAGAACCCTTTGTAAGCAATCCATCCTTTGAAACTAACCCATGTCAAGAACTTGATCCAAAGCATGTCGAAAGCAACTCTAAAATCATTCAAGATCAAGAATTTGTATCTCCAAGATACTACAATAATCTAATGGAAACTCTCCTATCCATGCAAGATGCACATACTCCTCCATCTACCCATGAGATGCTTTTTGTGGATGGACACGTAGATGATCTTCATCTAGAACAATATTTTGTTACACAAAAAGAGCAAAGCATTAATTCCTACAGTTAAACTGAGTTATCAACATCAGGATCAGATATATCCCAAATTCAAACTGAGGACATCATGTATGCAGATATCCAACATTATCTGCTCAAGTAAACAAGTCAGATAGAACAAGATAATTCAGAGTTAGCAAAGCAGTGAATTGAAATAACATCATCTGCAGTGGTCATTTATTAGAGAATGCATTCTAAACAAGAGCTCTCAAAAGGGGAATCAAAGCATGAAGGTACTACTTCCAAAATACTGGGGGAAATATGTCTCAAGCAAATGTCACATAGGAGCATGAATAATCCTTATGATGAAACTAATGCCAATACTACAACTAGCAATGTCATGAATCTCATCCACCCCACACCCCATCCACGACGGGACCAACATCAAAAGAAAGATTTGAATCAAAGCACAAAGGGCGTTATCAAAGCAAAAGAAGCTAAGAATCATATCAGACAAATCAAATACAAATGGATACCAAAGAATACAAAGAAAGATCATCCCTATCAAACTCCATCAGTCAAAGAAACTATGGGGAAAAATAAAAATGGGAAAAGTATCCATCAAGGATGTCCACAAAAGCAAAAGCAGGATTTTCAAATGACATACAAAGTGTATCAAGCAGTTGGTCCTAATTCCACACACACTTTCGTATCCACCCATCATTTCTCATCTTCCAAAGTTTGGAGAGTCAAAGGTTCCAAACTGTCAACCAATCCATATTTTATCCCTAAACACACTCCATCCACGCCTCCACACATGATATCCAATTCTTACATTGACCATGTATTGGCAATGACTCTTCATCATAAGGATTCAAAAGGCACTCTATCGTGATGTGCGCACAAAGATATAGTTGACTTCGGTATCGATGAAACAGATCAAGAATCTCAAAATTTGCATTCAAGTGCATGTATCTTAGCAAAATAACTTCTTTAAGAAGGACATCAATGGCACATCATGATAGGGGCATCTACATCAAGAACACCTTATGACTCAGCATGAGCTTAAAATCTTTTGAAAAAACCAAAAAAATCAAAAAGTATAAAAATCCAAAAAAATTTAAGAAAACAATTGAAAAAAATAAAAGAGAAAAATTGTCCTCTAGTGAAAACCACTACGGTGGCGCTTTGGGCAAGACAATGATGAAAACCTAGCAAACAGGAGTCATGTGTAGAATCAAGCATCTACGTGCGCTAGTTTAGTTGAAAGTATCTCATCCCATCCATAATAAATCTACCATTCCATCCATCTTATTCATAATAAATTCATTCATCCATTAATCATTTATCCAATCCATTTTCATCCATCTACATCCATAGCCTAAGTTATCTTGATCTTGACAAACATTGGTGTACACTTTACACTTGCGTATGGTAAACATCTTGACATAGGTCATTTTCATTGATCCTATCCTATCCAATGTTATCTGAGCCATGAAGCATTATCCAATGAAGCATTCCCCCATTTAAACACCTTATCTTATCGCAAGATAATCCTTGAAATCCTTTGCGTGCTTACCATATCCATCCATCCATACACCTATCCAAGCATCCACCCATCACATTTCGTACATTGCTAGACATTGGGGGAAAAATATTTAGATCTCGCTTCAAGAATAAATCTTGATCTATACCCTCCAACTTATGTGGTGATCCGAACATTGGAAAACGTAAAATCAAATTGGTCAAAGCATTTGTGATCTAAAATCCAAGTCACTAGCCCATGGAATATT
Source organism: Sequoia sempervirens (assembly GCA_007258455.2). Taxonomy (NCBI): domain Eukaryota; kingdom Viridiplantae; phylum Streptophyta; class Pinopsida; order Cupressales; family Cupressaceae; genus Sequoia; species Sequoia sempervirens. The sequence goes on from VDFB02271358.1 coordinate 298,601,900, forward strand.
TTGACGAGAATATGTTCCTTATCAATTATCATCTTTCATCGAACATCAATCCAAACAATCACTATCAGTCACACCTAATTTACACATCAAATATCACATCAAATCATTTAAACAACTTTTGTTCCAAATCAAGCTTCATCAATCATGATCAATCAAATCCAATCAAAAAACCATCATCTCGAGATATCCTTGTGTTTCTTAACAGTATCCTTGCATTGTTGTGCATCCTCAACAATGTTATCATCATCATTCTTGATCAAATCATCATCATTCCATCATCATCTTGGGGATATCTTTCCCAATCCTTGTGTTGCTTAAACACTATCCTTGTATTGTTGTGCATCCTCAACAATGTTATCATCATCAATCCTGATCATTCAAATCCTTGCATTGTTGTGTATCCTCAACAATGTTATCATCATCATCAATCCATCGATCCGATTAGTCAACCTTAGCTTGGTATTCAACAAAATCCCAAAAAGATCATTGATATCATATCCATATCCAAATCGTCAAAAATCCAAAAACATCCAAAACATCAAAAAATCCAAAAACATTCATAAAAGTCAGAAAATATAAAAAACATGGCATCCAAACTACGTCATCTGTGAGCTTAAACATAGGCAAGGCTAATATCTTATCAGCCCCCGAAACAAAGAAATCCAAAAACATTAAAAAAAACATAAAAATCCAAAAATATTCAAAAAAACACAAAAATCCAAAAACATTCAAAAAAAATCAAAATCCGAAAACATTCAAAAATGCAAAATCCAAAACATTCATAAAAAATCTCTAAAACCCCAAAACATTAAAAAAATCAAAAATCAAAACATTTGTAAAATCTTGAAAATACCAAAATAACCTCAAAACATTCCAAAACATCCAAATATTTGAAAAATCCATCCATCCCATTTCACTTTCACTCAAAATAATCAATCATCTAGAATAAACTGATCGTCACCTTCATCCTTTGGCAACACAAACAGAAACAATCATAGCAGTCAGCAAAAGCAAGCTTCAATCATAAAATCAAACTCTTGATCATTTTCAGACATGTCAATCAAACTTATATCAACATCCTATCAATCAACTTATCAACCCATCATCATCCTATACAATGCATGTCCTAGGATATATCGTTCTGACAATGGGCATCATTTTGGATATCACTTTGGATTCTCATCCTATCAAAACAAAATCCCTTTGGCTACAGGTATGAAGAACATAGACTTGTTTGTGTACTTGATCTTTTCTTTTGATTTACCTTATTGCGCTCACTCCAAGGACCTCTTGATGATATCCGAATGAAGGTTTTAGAGAGATAGGAATGGGGCAATGATCATTATCCTTTTATCTGTTGTGCTTGTTGGAAGTTCTTCTAAAATAACTTGGTGAATACTTGCTTTGTTAGGTACGTCCTAGCAAGGATTTCATAAGTCAAGTGAACAAGAATACTCCTATTTGTTTATTGAGTCAAAGTCCATCATACTAGGTACAACGCCATCTGGTTCTTTATACCTTGATGCATCATATCTACATGTGTTATCAAACATAAGGTAAGTAGCCCTTTTAAAATCCCAATCCTTGATAAGAAAATCATCATCATCTATCATCATCATCTCTAATAAAGTCTGTCAGATCATGGACTTGTTGGATCCTCTTGTCATCATCTCATTTCTTCTTTCTTCTCTCCACACTAACATAACATCACCAATGCATCCATCATGCATCCATCCTGCATCCACAAACCGTCAGCATACCACATATCATTCATATCATACATAATAGGAAACATTGATCATTTCACATGCATTGCATTTGCATCATCATCATAATATAGATCTGTTAGTCTAAGCATCTACATAAAACATTCATTCCATATCATATAGGCATCACTGCATCATCCATCTCACATACATCATATCATCATTTAAGTTGTTTAGGAAAATATAGATTGGTTATTCTAAGCATCTTAAAACCATCTCATTTGCATCATCATCATAACCATCCATTCTGAACTTCTTTATCGCGCGATCGACCTTCAAATCGAATCTTTTTGCTCGATCTCTCGATGGGGCAATGTACCAGTGTACTTCTTTCCACTGGGGCATTCAAAAAAATCAATTTTTTTTTAAAATTTGGTCATTGTAAGATTATTCTTTGAACCAATGCAACAAGTACATTGCTTCAAAGAGGGTCAAAATGTAGACATACAAAATTAGCATCATACATTTGACTAGGTCATATTCACCCGTTCATCAAATAAATCAAGTTTATTTATCAATCTCCTAAAGTCACCAACTTATATTAAATAAATCAAATTCGATCCTGACATCACCCTCCTTGATTAAATAAATCAAGCATTTATTTAATTAAATCTGAAATCACCATCCATCCCTTTTGATTTAAATAAATCAAAATATTTAAGTCAAATGGGTCAAAATCCCCTAATCATCATCTAAGTTAAGCTAATCCTAATTAACCTAATCTAACCACCCATCACATCCTCTAGCTTTTCCCACTTGCACCAATAAATCATTTTAATTCATTTATAAATTCATCATTTTCTTTCAACTTGGCATAAAAATGGAATATTCCCTCAAGTTTGAATATGAAGACAAGTTGACTTGTCCCTTCCAACATTGCAATAACTTCTCTCTTTCATGTCCCCCTCTCAACATTTAATTCACAATTTCAAATTTAAATCTTCCCCTCTTTGGCACATTGGCCAAAACTTGCACATTCCTCAACCTATCATAATGTGACAAGTGGTCTCATCTCATTGGTCCAATCATTATCCCGCATTACTCTCTTATGAGCATTCTTTCAACTTGAAAATCTATCAATAAAAGGGTTGATTCTTCATCAAACTGTCTACAAATCTTATGCAAAGTCACTCTCTTCACATTGAGAACTGATTTTGTCCATTGCATCCTCATCATTAGCATTATCAAGGGTTGGGAAAGGGTCACTTCTCACAAGTGACACCAATCCACTATGGAATAGGTTATTCATTATGCTTTTTAGAATTTCAATTAACTTGTTTTGTTGTGTTGTTTGTAGAGCATAATGGATTATTTCATAAAGAGTAGTATTTTGTTTTTTTTCTTTAAACTAACTTCATAATGATATACACTATGGAATAGAGTTTAAAGTTGCAGATTTAAAATGGTGCTACAATGACATATTCTTATGACATTTAAGAGCATCACTATAGAATATTTACACTAAAGTATTGACCAACATTATGAAAAATCATAAGAAATCTTTTAAGAAATAACAACTGTGTCAAGGAAAAAGATGTGGACATTTACAAGAACTTTTTTTTTTAAGAAAAAGTGGGAGACCACTTATATTTTTATTTATATATAATATTTTACATATAGCTGGTTTAGGCAGACATACTAGCAGGAAAGATCCAGCAAGAAAACCCCCAGTTGCAATCTAAGTAACAAATTTTACAAAATATCAAAAAGACTAGTGAGGTCCTAGTACAAATGACCAATTGTTTGATTACAATGTTACAAAAGCACATTAATTGGTTGAATACATCAGTACATATGCACATTCTCTTATGCACCCAAAATATCCAAAAGAAGACATCATACTAGATATACTCGTGACCCGAATACATAACACAGTGGAGATTACAAAACCTTAGTAAACATAAGATTGATAAGCTAGGAAGCCACTTTAAAAAAGATGCAGATTTTCCACCAACATGCTGAAAGCCATTAATTGAGCTTTGTTTTGTTTCCACTCGTTTACATTTGTGTTGGTGATCATGCTCAAATGAAGGTTTTTATTTGTTAATATTAGGCACATGTAACGATAACAAAATTTCTTTTTGGATGAAGATGGAAGTTGCAAATCATGAATGAAAACATGACTTCTCAAGAAAGAAATGGCATGATATTTTCTTTTGAAATCATCAATCTCCTCCATGGAAATGGCAGATCTGTATCTGTTTAGAACTTGGTAGAGATGTGAAGAAGTGTCATGCATTGTGGATAATAACATGCCTTGGAATATGTGAACATAGGTCTCTTCTTATAAAACAAAACCTTCTTTGAATAATAAACATTCGAAATTAATACAGTTTGGCGAGCATATTGTATAATCACACTAGAAACCAACAATGGAAGATTGGGAGTCTCAACTAAGAATTTCACCTTATAGATAACATTCATACTAGAAGCCAACAACTAAAGACCAAATTTCATAAATAAATTTCATGTGTTATATATCATGCCTTTGAGGGGTCCACAAGTACCATGAGCCTTTTGAAATCCTTCTCCATCTAAATGCATCCATTCAAAGACCATTGGAAGGTGGGTATACAATATGAGCCAAGTATTAATTTCTAATGTTAATTATTGAAAGAAGGTATATAAATTATTCGAGCATCTTAATTCTCATATAGAGTTACATCTTAAAGTCAATTTCTCAATGTATGAGTTCCATATATTTGTAATTTTTTCTTAATATAAAAACATATTTTATTTCATTAAAATTAACCTATCTATATTTCATGTTACAGATGATGCTCTCATTTTAAATTATCAGTATGTAATTCAAAATTAATTAGTAATTTTCAAGATAGAGTACACACAATTTCTTTAGTTAAAATAAAATAATATTCTTATTTTTTTCATATATACTAAATTTTTATCATTACATTATGAGTGAATCATCTCAATTATATATCCAAGCACATCAAAAAATTATAGAGTGGAAAGAGAAAAAAATCACACATTTATCATATTTTTGTAAGGTGTTCGAAAAGACTAAAAGTTTCCCTAGAAAGACCTAATTAAGGAATAAAAAAAATGGAAAGTGTCTACCTCATTGTATGTTGACCTTTCCCATATAAAAAGATCATGGAAATGCTAAATGAGTTGATATAAGAATTTTTAAGAATGAAGGCACAAAATTCATAACACTAATCCTAAAAGCAACAAGAAAGGCAATGAATAAAATCTTCCTAGTTATTTTGAAAGAAACTTTAAAAGGTTCTAAATCCCCTTCACACCCCTTTCTAAATGAAGATAAAATAAATAAGTTACCAAATATTTCTTATAGTTTAAGGTGGTTATTTTAATATGATTTGAGAATAAATAAGATAAATTAGGTGAAATCAAGTTTTGTTGTAAAGGTGATGAATTTTGGGGGAATAAGATGAAAATAATTTTGAACCTAGTTGACTCATTAAATGGCAATAAGATATATTTTAAAGGGGCTTTATTTAAAATATGTAATAGATAGATATGTACTAATACATTATATTCTCTATTAGATAGTTATTTCTTCCATAAAAATTTCTTACAATCTTATAATTTATTAATAATAGTGATGTGTGCATCCCTAGACACTCTTTGATAACCACACTATTAATGTTTCTATTTTTACTAGAGGCTACTCTAATTGAAAAGCATGTAAAGAGGAAGGGTTAGCTAACCTTGATATTAATGCAATGAAAGGTGGGATTATCTTGATGGTATCAAAGTTATCTTAAAGATATATTGAAGGTTTTTCTTCTATGCCTGAACACATTTAGTGAAATATAATGAATATGTGTTATCCTAGAAAAATATGTATAGCATTAAGGATAAAATTTAGACTTTAAGTTGAAAGAAAATGTCAAATATTTAGAATAAAAATGGTGGGGATGGAATACAAGCTTCAAGAATCTCCTTGTAATAATTAATTGCAATAATAAATGATTAAAACTAAACACGAATGGATATGTCACCAATAATTTTTAGATAAAAGGACTAAAATTAGAGCCAAGATATCTTAGTTCAAGTATTAGGATAAAGGTATCAAATTCTTATTCAATGTAAACATAGTCGAGTTTGATAGATAAAAAGTTGGCCCCATTAATACTAGGGGAGCATTGTCTAATGAGATTAAGTTGACACTATTCAATTTTTAGAAGTTAGAACCCTAACATTTATATGAGGCTTGTAAAATAGAACCTTATTAGGAAGAGTAGGAGAGGAGAAATGAACCCATAATAATTATACTTATACAAATAAAAATAATAATAATGTTTAACCATTTCAAAATGTTAAATTTGTTTCACTATGGTGATCAATAGCTAATTTGTACAAGGAGGCCACAATTTATAGGGAAATGAAGACTACATAAGAGGATAATTTATTAACATAGTAGCTTGGTTGTAGTTGTTTCTTTAGCATTAACTATTTTCTCTTTTTTCTTTTGTTGTTGAATATTTTATTTGATCTCTTAAAACTTATCAATGGTACTTGATCTTCATAATGATTATTTTCTTCTTTTTCAATTATTATCATCATATTAGAAGGAATACCATTTGAATTTAGAGTAGGGAGAAATGTATTTTTCTTTTAAAGTATTTAAAATATTATATTTATTTGATGGTTCCTTTTTAACCTCTTCCACTCCTTGAAAAAAATTATCCAACCACTTGAATCTCCTTATATTAATCAATTTAGTTCTATGATTTATGTATGTGTTTTTAGTGATTTACTCTTTATCCTTTAAATTTATTCATGATATACTTTAATATAGTTATAACAAGTATATAATAGTTTTTCATAATTGGATATGCCTAAACTCTTTAAATGTGAAATTATTTGATGAGGGAAGATATAAATTAAGGTTATTCTTTCTTACTTACAGGTCATTCTCATCCATATTTTTTGTCCATAAATATCTCAAATCAAATTAGATTTTGCAAAGAGGATAGCTATATTTTAAATATTCGCTCTTAGTCAAAGTTTTTTATTTCTTTGTACAAGTTTAAAATTGATTTATGTAATTTAATTTTAATAGTTTTAACATGGATACATGAAGAATAGTTTTATATATATATATATATATATATATATATATATATTAAAGTGGACATATTTTTATTTTTTCCTAATACTAGAAAATGTAATAATACCCTCATTCCTTCTAATCCTAATAGAACTATTTTATTATACATTTCATTCAAACAATCTAGTTTCTTTCCTCTAAATTTATTCTTCGATTCATACATTTAGTTCACCAACCATTTTTGTAGTAATGTCATAAGACTCAAAGGAAAAATCTAAAGAATTTTATCCAAGTTTCCATTGTATGCACCCTAAACTTTATATCATGAACTGTTTGATATAATTTCTCAAATAAATTTGTTAATGAACTGTTTGATATAATGCCTCAAATAAATTTTTTAATGAACTGTTTGATATTGGGTGCATACAATGGAAACGCTATTTCTATCATACTCCATCAAAAATTACCATGAAATGTTTGATATAATGCCTCAAATAAATTTGTTAATGAATTGTTTGATATAGGGTGCATAAAATGGAAACACTATTTCTATCATACTCCATCAAAAATTACCATGAACTGTTTGATATAATGCCTCAAATAAATTGGAGGTGCCCTGGTAGAAATGTATGCAAAATGTGGAAGCATAGACAGGGCATGATAATTTTTTGACAGAGTGGAAATATATCATAGAAATAGTGTATGTTGAAAAGGCTTTAGAAACTTTCAAACAAATTATGTTTCAATTCAACAAATTTGAAAAATTTTGCATTTAGGGTTTCAAAATTTAACAAACAAATGCATTTTGAACTCTATGAAATTTGAATTTGACAAACCTGATGCTCGATATGCAAGTTGGGTTGATGAACCTTGGAGAGGAGAAGTTGACTTTACGTTCATCGGAGAGATGAATTTGAGTTTGTTTTCCGTTTGCAGATCACGTTCGTCGTTCGCCGCATGCACAAAGCACAAGGAAAGCAAGAAAAAAGTGAAAATGACAGTGACAAGTTTTTTTTTTTTTAATGTCTTATTTGAGGGGGTTCGGTCAAATCCATGTTCGACCAAACCCCCTAAAATATTTTTTTTCGTTTATGAACTTGGGGGGTTCGGTCGAACATATAAGGTGGTTCGGTCAAACCATTGAGTTCGACCGAACCTGTTGAGTTTGGGGAAAGGAAGAAAAATTAAATTTCCTTCCTCATAAAATTTGTAAACCACTATTGTGGTTTGACCCACAAACAAAGAAAATGTGTTTGGTAGGAATGTGCCTCATGAGGTGAATCATGAAGATATATATAATCCTATTACAAATACTCATTGGAAGATCTTGAAGAAACAACTCTAAACTAGTAATTGGTGTAGGAGGAATGTCCTCAACTATATATGGTGTTTAGAAGGAGGGGAAGGATAATTGTCTTAGTATCATTCATATGTGAAAGGTTCTTTGAAGAAGTTTCAATATTAGATAGAGAATGAATATATATTTTGTTAGAATAAATTACATTTACCTTAGGCTTAAGTTTTTTTTTTTATTCAAGCGGTAAACGCTTTTGACTGAAGCTATGAACTGGATACAACCATTCAACAATAACACCCCAACGAGGTTTGAACCTTGGTGGAAAGAACAACAATGCCATCTATAAACCATCACACCATGCCAATACCGGCAACCTCAGGCTTTATTTTTAACTTAGGCATAATTTTGCATTTTGTTATTCAGGTAGTTTTTCCCATGTTGGGAAATTTCTCACCCATCACCCACCTTTTATGCCTTTTTAAGGAACTGTGTACAATATGTAATATCATCTCATATTTCATTTTTCTCTCTGCAAAGTAGCATGGTGCTCCTTTTTATCTTGTGAAGGTTATTTTGCAATTGATTTTCCTAGGTGCTTTGCACTCACATGGTATCAAAGCAACCCAACTGCAACTCATTCCTGACAGTTTTCGCTAGAGATCTGGAGATCTATGAGATGAATTTGATTTGTTTTTCAACATTTGAAATTTTGTAAATTTCAAAATTTCCTCAATTACAATTCCTCTTGCTAGTGAATGCAATTTTCATCTCTAGATTTGAAGGCTGTGAACTATTCATTGTGGCTGGGAATGATTTCTCGAGTCGAGAAGGCGTTCTCACTTTAAGGCTATGATATACCTTGTTTTCTATTGTGAGCATTAAAGGGCACGGTTCTACTTGTTGAAGGCCCGATTTCTCTGTAGAAGGATTGATCCTCTCTATGAAAGCCGATATTTTACAAGACAATTTTTTTTGTGGAGAGAAGCATTTCAATCTGCAAGGGACATCAATTATTTTGGTGATTGAGGGTGTGTCTTCTTCATCTGGGCACAATTTTTTCATCTCCAGGGGCTGCATGAGCCAGAGAAGTATTTTTTTCCTAAAGAGACTATGATTTGAATGATTTGTGGAGGGTGTGTGGCATTTGTTTTCGTGGAGCTTTCGCTACCTAGCTGCAGGCCACATATTGCTTCGTACGGATCGATGTGTATCAGTATAGGGCATGTGAAAATATACACTTGAATCTACTATTCAAGAGGCCGCGATTTTGTAGTGGTGGCACAAATTTTTTTATTGAAGGTCGATTCAACCCTTTCAGGCTATTGAGGGGCGATTTGCACAAGAGGGAATGATTTCCCTATTTGAAGGAGGCCAATTTTCATTTTTTGTGAGTCGTGAGTTTCATTTGTGGCCACGATTTTTGTGTTGGGAGTTGGCTACATGATTTTCTAGGATGATTGCAACTATTTGTGATTGTATTTCAATTCCTAGAGCAATTTTCTGCCATTCACTTCCAAAGTAAGTTCTTTTGGATACACAAGCTCGATTCTTTGTTGAAGAGAGGTGGGTTTTTTCACTGATGTAGAATTTTTTTACAAACTTTATAAAGTTTTCCCTAAATATTTCATTTTAGGGTTTCAAAGTGTGAATAAGTGGAGGTGGGCCCCTTGTGTTTGAAGTTATTTGGGATTTTAATCCCACATTGTTTGTGAGAGGTTTTTTTTGGATCCTTAAATAGATTTGAAGTGCCTTCTAATGTTGTGAGCAAGAGTTAGATTGTGAAGAGGTTGTCTCTACTCTATGGTCATTGGTGCTTGTAGATTGAGCTCTATTAAACTTGGTATGTTGGTGGCTTGGTGAGGCTTGATTGGTTGGGGCCATTTATTTCGTTGTTGAGGATGAATGTCGTCATATAGTGTGACCGAGAGCTCTATTGGTTGGGGCCATTTATTTTTCTATCGAGGATGAATGTGGTCATATGGTGTTACTGAGAGCTCTAGAAGATTTTGAAAGTGCCTCTATAGCCCTTTTTTTCATTTTTGCATATCTAAATTACAAACGAAGGTTGATTTTCGTAAACCATAAATCAATGGAAAGGTATTTTTATCACCTTTGTAGTGGTTGAGGAATTTATCTCATATTTTTCTATTTGGTGTGCTTTTAATTCATTGAAGTTTTATATTAGCTTCGCTTCATTTTTAGTATTGGGGAGTTTCTATTTGTTGTTGAAGGTTACTATCTTTGTATTTTTTGGAGTTTTGTTATAATTGATTATGGGGTTTTCAATGCATCTTGTTGTGATTGTGTTGGAAAGGGGGAACTATACACAATGGAGAGATGTTATATTGAAGCACTTGAGATGGCTTCATCTTTGCCATATCTATATAATCTTGTTCCCCTTCTTGGTATTGATAGTAAGAAGTTTGCATGGAATTGTAAAAGAGAATGTTCTAGGAGTTATTACAATGCATATTGAAGATGCCACTTTGGATGCTATTGATCATTTTGAGTGTCCATATACTCTTTGGATTAAAATATGGGAAATACACAAAAATCCTAATACTCAGCCATTCCCAGATGATCCTATTTCAGATTGTCTTGTGCCTCTTCATTTTTCAGACATGATACCCTATGATCATTTAGGATCTTGTCTTTATTGAGAAGCATAGAGCGATGCATTTTTACTCTATTTTGGAGGTTCTCTTTGCCTCTCTTTAGAGGACCATCTTTGAGAATAAGTACCTTACAAAGTTTTATTATTGGGACCTATTTAAATTGCTCTTTATTCCTAGGATGATAGCAAATATCTTTAGATGTAATGAGGTACTTATAAACCTTTCTACTCCATCTTCATTTTATTCTTCCACATTACCATCTTCCACAATTAGGCCTAAGAGTCTTGATCAAACTTTGAAAAATTTAAGCTCTATCTTGGAATTATATGATCATGTTTTCCAAATATCTTCCTATTCTCATCCTTCATCCCCCTTTGGAGTGGGAATACAATAGACTTATAGCTTATTTTTATTTCTTTTCAAAGTAAGGTGCATCATTCATTGCAAAGGGACCTACTTCAACAATTGTTCTAAAATATTTTGCATTATCATTCTCTCCATCATGTGGACTCTTTATGCAAGTGCAAGGACATCAAGAAATCACTTTATTTTTTGAGGTAGCACAATCTACCCTTTTCTCTCCTCTATCATTTGGGAGGGGTCCATTCTCTCTTTATTTTGGTGATTTGGGAGTTTATTCTCTCTTCTTGGGGGGTTTCTTCTCTTTGGAGGGGTTCTATTTTTACATGGGTACATCATCAAGCTTTATTTCTTGACAACCATCTTTTCATCCACCTAACCTTAGGAGGGCATTTTCTTTCCTTTAATTGAGGGAAAGAGGAGGAAAAAGGGCTTTTCCTATGGTTTTTCTCATTTTTTGCATTTATGAGATATCTTCTTTTACATGGCTACCTAACATGGTTTGTTTCATAGGATCCATTTCTCTTTCCTTATATGTTACACATATGGGGGGCCCTTAATTTATATATTTCACTTCACCTAAGATAATGTTCATCCTAATTGTTATATTGCACATCGCTATTAAATTTATTCAAGATAATATAAATATTTATTTTTTCTCTTCTAGGTAGCTAGTAATGACATGTGTTCACATTGAATTTAGTTAAACAAGTGCTACCAGTATCTAGTCAATCCTTGACTAATATTAGTTAAGTGACATGTTTGTCTTTGTTAGATCACATTAACTCACCTCTTGATTGGGAGTGATTACGAGTTAACTCATAACTCTTGGAGATGTCATATACATGATTCATGCATAAAATACACCTACAAATATGTATAATCCTCTAGCTTATGGATTCATTCATGCTAATGGGAACTCTCTCTATGTTAGTTTTGTTTTTGAGCATTTACATTTTTCTCCTAAGAAACTAACTCTATTATACTACTTTGATTTCATAATCATTTATATTTATAATTTCATAGTGTACATTCATTACATTACATTCTAAATTATTTTATGTTTTGTAGATTGCAATAGTCCAACCCTATCCATTATCATATGATGAGGCACCTTGGATTGTGTGGCCGTTCAAGCAGATTGTGGGGAAGATATTATCGTGCGAGTGACGAACCTTGTAATGACAACATTTGTCCCTTTTAATTACGTTATCTGCTCTGCGTGGAGGGAAATTAAATAGCCCGCATAAGTGAGGAACACGTTATTTCTTTACTTATGTACAAGAATTATTATAATGGTAAGAAATAGTGATCACTACGTACGAGGATAACCACAATCCCGAAAGCTAAGTCATCTATCAGATTGAAAATCCTTCCATAGTTGTACCATTGCAGGCTTTGTCTTTTGAGCATTTTTCTGGTGATCCGCTTTGGTAAATATTTATAATAGGAGAGTTGATCTTGAAAGGAACTTGAAAATGGTTAAAGATTCGATTTTGGGTTCTATAGATAGTTGGTTTTATGAACATTGTTAAAATTTCAAAATTCATTTATTCATTTATATTCTCCTTCTCCTTCACTTGTTTTATTTGATTAACATTAATGTAGATAGTACTGTTTAATATATGTTTAATTATGTTTGTGTTTGAGAAAAAAAGATTAGGCTTTGTCTTTTGAGCATTTTTCTGGTGATCCATTTTGGTAGAGATTTATAATAGGAGAGTTGATCTCAAAAGGAACTTGAAAATGGTTAAAGATTCGATTTTGGGTTCTATAGACAGTTGGTTTTATGAACATCGTTAAAATTTCAAAATTCTTTTATTCATTTATATTCTCCTTCTCCTTCACTTGTTTTATTTGATTAACATTAATGTAGATAGTACTGTTTAATGTATGTTTAATTATGTTTGTGTTTGAGAAAAAAAGATTAACGAGAATCAGGACTATAAGTATATTTTGCTGCTCTAGCTTTTAATATGAAACAATTTAATATATGCTAAGACACTCATACCATAAATAAATGTAGCTAACATGATAATTTCTTTGATTGACCATCATCGGATCGAGATTCTTGATATCTGATGCTTTTATTGGACACATTTTGGGGGCTTTTGATTGTAAAAATCAAAGCCAAAACATATGCATATTTTAGTTTCGCAATACATGAGCCCTACCAACACATATTGAAGAAACACACACTTTGAATTTTTCATGTTCATCTTCTTCCTTTTCTCATCAAGTATGTGCACATATGTTGCACACCGAAGAAAAAGAAGTGGTTATTATTGGTTTGATGTTTGATGAACTTGTTCTAATGTTTTTTGAATTACTACCTTGGTTAGAAGTAACCGCATTAGTCAAATGCTCAACTAATAGTACAACATGGTTTATCATGCTCTTTGTATGTTTGACCAGTAGTTAATCCATCCAAGAGGTGATAAAATAGAAGATACGAGGAAAGTACTATAGAGATGTAACGATCATGGGATATCCTTGAATGCAAAGAAGTGTGCTTTTAGGGTGACAAAAGGTAAACTTCTAGGTCATCTTATCTTCGCACATGGGATTTCAAATGATCTAGAATGAGTAGAGGCAATCATGTGGATCTAGTCTCTAACTAGGAAGAAAGAATTGAAGTCTTTTTTTGGTAAGATATATTTTGTAAAAAACTTCTTCACAAGCTTCACACAAAATGTAAGATCTTTCAATACAATGTTAAAAAAGGATGCTAAATAAACTAGACACCTAAAGCTAATCTTCAATTTAAAAAAAATAAAGAAAGCTATTGCAGATGCCCTTGTTGTATTGAGTCCTAATTGTTCCAAACCATTTGACATTTATTCTTTCACATTGGACCATATGTTCACAGTCATGCTTACTCAAAGGAAAGATCCTTCGTATGAAAGAAACATTGCTTTCATGAGGGCACCATTCATGGATGTAGAATTGAAGTATCCTATTGTCGAGAAATAAGCTTATGATTTGGTGAGATATGTTACTAATTTTTTCCATTATATTCTAAAAAGTCAAGTAATTTCACCAGTCATATATGTTGTGAAAAATTTACTAGTGTAAAATGAGTGAGGAGACAATAGGGGAAATGGGTTATTATACTTTAGGAATTTGGCACAGAAATAATCCCCATAAAACTTGTTAGATGACAAGTACAAACTAAAACCATGGCTAAAGTGGATCTAGGCCTATCATGTCACTAATATGTATTAGATGTAGTATCTCAAGATGAGTGGTATGTTGATATCATACATTATTTGTTTAACCACATATCACACATTCTTAAAGCACACATAGAAGAGATAACTACATTTAAAAAGCCAAAGTTGCATGATTAAAGGTTTTTTTTCAAAGGGAATCATGAGGGAATATATTTGAGGTGTCTAAAAAAGGAAAAAGAAGTTGAAGTCTTGAAGGAATTTTACAAAAAAAAAGGGTATTTGACATGGTTTAGCAATCACATTTGCACACTACAACTTGAGAGAAAGGTATTATTGGCCAGCTATCTTTAAAGATGTGCAATCTCATGTAAGATCATATCACATTTGCTAGACAACAATAAAGGAAAGGAACTTAGGTCAACTACTATAGTCAATTATGGAGATACGCCCTTTTGTACAATGTAGATTAATCATTATCAGTATGATAAAATTTACCTCCTCTACTAGGCATAAGTATATCCTAAATTCTACTAATTATTAAACTAGATAGACCACAACCTAGACTTGTAATAATGTGAGATTGAGGTAGTTATCAAATTTGTGGAAGAGGATATGTTGACAAGGCTTTGAGGCCCTTATTCTTTAATATGCGATAATGGACCCACATTTTCATCCATAAAATTTTTAAATTAGACATTTGGGCATGTGTATGTTCTAAATTTTTCATCTAGCAATAATCCATAAGGAAATGGGTTCACTAAATCAACAAATAAGAACCTATTAGACATTATTCAAAAGTTCTTAGAAAAGAGCCCTAGAGAATGGCATGTAATGTTGAAATACACTTTATGGGTTGATTGAACAAGAGTCAAGTCAGCATTAGTAACTTTACCATGCCATCTTGTATATGGTCTTCATCGTTTGCTTCTAGTAAATCCTATAAATTTTATTATGCTTTAGTTTGTATAGAACTACTTGGACACTAATAACAAATTAGAAGCTAGGATCCCCCAATTGTTGCATCTAAAAAAAGAGAGACAATCCCATTGAACATTTTACAAAGCACTAGAGAACAATGAAACTGTAGTTTGAGAAGAGTGATTGGGTCAAAATCTTTAGGATATCATATATGGTCCTATGTTGGGATAAAGGCTCATAAGAAGAGAAGAGAACATGAGAATTTTGATCAACTATGGTTAGGTCCATTTCAAACCTCAAATATTTTAGGAGATAACACCTATTGTCTAAAGATTGTGACTGGAGAAGGCATCTTATTACTTATTAATGAATCAAATTAGCTACCAAATAGGACCTAGAATGACTCCTAGCATTTATATGAGAATTGAATCAAGAACTAAGTACTTTTAAAGAAGGTTTCAACATGAATGATGATGATGGTGGATCACAAGATTTAAGATCTATAGTCCATGTTATTAACAACATCAAAGCTGCCATAAAGAAAAATTAAATATCCTTAGTAGTGTCATCAAGATCTAAATGGTAAGAGTCCAAAAAAATATGCAAACTATTTAGTAAGTAGACCCCCTAATAAAGTTCATACTATAGGCATAAAGGACCTTACTAAAACTAATAATTTGAATCCCCTGAGAAATAACCTAAACTTTAATGAAGATACATTTGATAGATGAATGTCTTACAAGAGGAAATTTTTGTCCTCAATACTATCATTTAGATCTAAAATATGAGTCTCTACTTGGGGTGATCCCACAATAGTGGTTTACAATTTTTGGCCAAACTGGACACTGATTTTTTTTTTAAACTAAATGTTCACATTGGGGCACCTATAACGGTTAAACCGTGAGGAATTTGAAGATGATGCAAACTAGAGTCTTGTCACATTTTGTCTGTAGATTCTAAAATGATTTTTTTCAAAATTTTTGGAATCCGGTGCACTTCTTTTTCCATCTCGAGTGAGGGAATTGGTTTTCAAAAAAACAACATTTTAAAGGAGTGATGCTCACTGTACAACGCATAACTTTTTTTCCATGAAGGATAAAATTCTATTTTTTTGAATTTAGATTTGAAACTATGATATCTAGTGCTACCAATTGGTTAGATGGTTTTTTATTGAATATTTTTTCCTTAATCAAAGTTTCAAAGTCGATAATTACAATTCAGACATAACACGACCGTATAACCCATAACTTTTATTGTATGTATCAATTTTTTTTTTTGTTGGATCAAGGACTCTAATATCTGGTTCACTCATTTTTAAAAAAAATAAAAATTGATAATCTTCTATTTTTCCACATGTGCAGAACAAAGAGTTTTGTTTTCAATGAAAAACCTATATTTAATAAAACTTAAAAAAAAAATAGATAATATAATCAAAAGATATTAAAATTATATTCATTGGATAGCTCATTTTGAGGGAAACCTGATACCAGTTGGTTTTCTAAGATCTCCTCCATTTTCATCCTAAAATCGAGCTTCGAAGTGCAAAATTCTGAGCAATTTTGGTGCCTGAAGGGATGTGGGTGAAAATAAGTGGGTTCGGTCGAACAACTGTTCAGTCGAATAAAAAAATAATGTTGGTCGAATAGGGGTTTGACCGAACTAGTGTTCGACATAACGCATTTAACATACAATAAAAAAATAGATTTGAATGGGGTTCGGTCGAACATTCTAAAAATGTTCGGTCGAACCCTCTCTATTAAAAATTAAT
>VDFB02271358.1:298618934-298664568 GCA_007258455.2 Sequoia sempervirens
ATCTTGATGTACAATAGATGTCAACATCACCCTTCTTGTAGTGGCCTTATCCATTGATCAAGATCCTTTCCCAATGGAATCTAAAACCTTTTTAACATTTTGAACAATATCCTTTTGTAATCCCATGTGTTTCTTCTTATTTGATGATGAATGCACACCCAACAATTGTAATGACTCTTTCAGTTCATCACGAAGAAGTAAACGCGATAACAATTGGGTTTTTTCAAGTGTATCAAGATGATTGAAATGATGATTGATCATTCCATTTACAGATTTAGTCATTGACCTCTTTCTCTTATTATAAGGCTGGTTGGCATAATATTTCAGTTTCTCCATATCCATTTCAAGTAAATGATTTAAATTTCTATGAAAAATTTGTTTCCTCTCCTTCTCAGCTAGTTTTATATGGTCATCCATACCAGTAGGAGGAAGTGATCCTGACCCCTCTCCAACATGCATTTTTTGAACTTGTGCCTCCTCCCTATCTTCAAGGACCATGCATTCTTGAGTGGATTCATTTGATCCAATGTCTAGATTTGGCTCGACTTGAGCATGAAAACTTCCTTATTGTTGAGCCCTTCCTACATGTCACAAAATATTTTGCAAAAAAAAGTGAGAGATGATGTTATATAAGTGAATTTTGTGTATGTAAGCAAACAAATTGATAAAACATGATGCTATAAGTGAGAGAAGTTTGTGCTAGTTTTATATGCTCATCCATACTAGTAGAAGGAAGTGATCTTGACCCCTCTCCAACAAGAATTGTTTGAACTTGGGTCTCCTCCCTAACTTCAAGGTCCATGTGTTCTTCAATGGATTCATTTGATCCAATATCTAGATTTGGCTCGACTCCAACTTGAGGAATCCCTACAACATAAAACATAAAAATAATTTGAGAACATTGAAGTGATGAAAATAAAAGACCAAAGACACAAAATAGAAATATTGAAACAAAAAGAGTTGGCTTAAGGAATTGGAGTCAAGGATCATATAAACATTGTAACTTACATGACCAAGATGACTTGAGGACAATTAAAAGTATTTATAGTCATTCAAGTGCAATAACATGGTTAGAAACCTTCAAAACAAATGTGTTTTAAGACATAATTTAAAGAATAATCTATCATATATAACTAATATTCCTTGGCACCATATAGCTTGAGTTTTGATGTATACATGTGTTAGTCTCTAGAAAACCTAACATTGCATTGGCTTTAAGTATAAATTGAGTTCTAATTTTCAAATAATTCTAGAGCTTAGAATTGGGCATTTACTAAAATATTTAAAAAATATTTTTAAGGAACTATTGATCATTAGATTAAATTCAATGGGAGTTTAGAAAAATCTTAAGCTAATTAGATGTTGCAATGTAGATTGGATAGAGGATATTGATCACCAAATATCAACATTAGAATGCTACTTCATTGTACATGAAGGTAGTTTCACAATAATTAAGAAAAAATAATGGTTTCTTTCAAAGCGCAAAGTTAGAATATATAGGAATTTGCAAAGCCATAAAATAATTAATGTGGTTGAAAAAATTATGAAAATCAAAGTGGCATAGTGAGGGACACAAAATTTAAGGTTTCATTGGAGAACTAAGCATGTATTGAAGCACACTATCATTTTCTTCATGAACAAAGTAAAGAGAAAATTGTGTAGATGCAATACTCAACAATGATAATGTGATGACAAAAACATTAAACAAAGGTATTGGTAAAAGATAAGTGTAAGGTTTGTAGGGAAGGATTTAATGTACAATATTTTAGTTTAAGAGTACATTTTAAGTTGGGGTATTGTAAGTTGAAAAATGGTCATACATTAAACATTTCTAATTTTAATAAGAAAGCCAATGCAAATTGTATGCACATACAAGTTTATATTTAGGTGTACTAACCAAATTATTGGGTGGAGTAATGCACAAATTATGGAGATGCACAAATTATGGATTCCATCCCATCAAATAAATACTCATGTTTTTTCAAAGTAAAAGTCCTAAACACACACTTGAGAGTGAGAGAGAGAAGAAACAAGCATGTACCTTGTTTCTTTCTATGATAATTTTCTAAGTTTTGTTCACGCCTCTTATGTTCTTCTTTTGACAATTTTCGTTGAGACGCATTTTTTCTTTTTCTTTGTTGTCCCATTTTCTTCTTCAACTTAAAGATGACTCAAAACAAGTCCTCTACCAACTTAGTTAAATTATCCTCCAAGTTTTTCCTTGATTGATAAAAATGAAAAGTTTTCAAGCTCCAATATTTGCCTCCTTGATAAATGTGCAAAAACTTCTCCAAAATCTATGCTCCAAGTGATATAAATAAGAATTAATCTTGCAATTTGATATCCAGAATAATGAAAAATAAGCATCTATTTATATGCATATCCAGGATGGGAAAAAAATAATTCTAGTGCACATGGAATAACTAGATCCTAGTTTAAATTAATCAAGTAGTAAACAAACAAGTTATTTCATTGTGGAGTTTGTTGTTATTTAATTCATAGGTATGCACAACATATCTAGTAATTTTAGAATTTTGTTAAAGTGTCAAAAATGTATTTTAGAGGTATAATTTGAATTGAATTTTCTTAATTATATTTGAATTGAATTTCAAGTTACTTGTCAAAAATGTATAATAGAGGTATAATTTGAATTAAATTTTCTTCATTATATTTGAATTGAATTTCAAGTTACTTGTCAAAAACGTATAATAGAGGTATAATTTGAATTGAATTTTCTTAATTATATTTGAATTGAATTTCAAGTTACTTGTCAAAAAGATTATATCTTGTTCTCAACTCAATGGTTCATGTTGCTTGCTATTTTAAAAAATATATTTATTGTGATCAACATAAACGAACTTAATTATAAAGTGGCATTGATTTCCTAAAATTCTACTAGAGATCAAATGTATATTGAATATAAGGAAATGTAAGTTGTAAGAGATCATAAAATAAGAAAACATGTATGTATATTGAATATTTAAAGCAAATGCATACATATATTATGTGTAAACATGTTGAAACCATAAGCAAACACATGTACACACATGTAAAGGGATTCAATACATATAAACATAACACATATTATAAGCAAAGAAGAAAATGTATGTATATATCATATACGAAAATATATGTACATATCATATAAGAAAAATGTAAATTAAATATCATCAAATGTCAAACACTAAAGATCAACAAATAAGCAAATGTATGTATATCATATAAGCAAATGTAAGTTAGAGATCATCAAATTCCAAATACTAAATATCATCATGTATAAGGAAATGCATGTGGTAAATATCAAAAATATAGTGTGCATGGCCTAATATGAATGTCTACTCCTAGTTGAATGGCCATCTGAATGAGAACGGTTCTACTCTAATGGATGTGCTGAGCCCTGAAAATAAAATTGTGTACAGGATGTGTTAAATACATATAATTTATATTAAATAAATTTTATGAAAGTTATTTTTAAATGAACTTGTATTTTTAAATATCAATCTAGATCTATGCATACATAAATATTGCATTTACATATACACGTGTGATTATATAAAAATGTAAAACTCACATGTCCACTGGTAGCAGATTCATCCACAGAGTCACATCGATCATGCACACGATTTGGACCAAGGCTAGGAGTGATATAAGGTATGTCCACCTGTAACAATATATATACATATATATATCAACTTACATGAATATCTAGTTAAATTTTTTTTTAAAAATAATAAAAAAGAATTGAAACATGCACATGCACACATACATGAATATCATCTTATATCGGATGACCTAATTCCTCTAAAACAGTCGCCTCCACCATATCCACCAAAAGATCAAGCGGCAAATCAACATCTGCATCCATCCGATCTATCCCATGTCGTGCCAGAAATGTTGAATGTAGAGGACTATGAAGGTGAGATGGCATTGACGATGATGAACCAGAACCAATCAACATATTAGTAAAACTCATAGTCTGTGCAGCTACCGAATGAATTGTAGGTGGATCCTGATGTGCACTAGTGCTTGGTTGAGAGTGATGGGATCCTGGAACTGAATGACCTCTGCATCTCAAATGATCTCTAACATGCTCTATACCGATCCCATTGTCTGATGCAATGTTGGCATATGCCTCCAACAAGTCCTCAGCCAAACAATGTAGAGTCATGCATGACATATTTCCTGTAAGTGCATCAAGCTGTGTAGGAGTAGGGATGTCGGCCACTGTAAAAGGATCCATGGTGGTCCATTGTGCTGAAAATGGCATGGATCGGGAATGTATGGACATCAAATACTGACCTACACAATCATCAAATATCCTAGTGGTGCCAGCTGCAATGTCACCTACAATGTCAATTGCTTCCTTTTGGAAAGCAACGACAACCTCATCTGCTATGGGGGATAGAGCTGGGGTGAGAGCAGTAGACCTCTCACTAACCAATACCCTAAACACTAGGGGTGGTCTATCTACTCGACGATAGGTGGGCCTATCAGCAATCCCGCCATGCCCTTGACCAGCATATGGTGGAATGTCCAGGTAGTTAACTTTGAGGCCCAAATGGACCTCAACATACAACTACTAAACAAAATATAATGGAATGTGGTCATTGTTTGGGTATAGACCATGTGCTACGAGAAATCATGGGTAGATCAATGAGGCCATAGCATGATCGACACATCTAGTGACTTGGTATCCCCTAACCTTACGCACATTTTGATAAAATGGAAAACAAGTGGCTTTTATCATTTATTTGGTGACACTATCCTATATTTTTTTAAGGGGAACGCCACCATGTACTTCTTCCCGCATGCGGGAAAGAATAGCAGCTACTCTATCTAGGGAATATGCACTAGTCCTCTCAAGTTCATCTTTTAGTTTTTCTAGACTATGCAATATTAACATGCATCATGGTTCACTATATATCCCCGGGTTTGCACCCTGTGCTAATGAATCTCTCAATTTTTTAATCTCAATACTGGTATTTGCAAATAAAGAATCTAACGTAGCTGGAACATGATATGCATTTTCCATGTTATATATATATATATATATATATATATATATAGTACACATAAAAGAGCAATGAGACTTTGGTAAATAATATATCTAGATAAAGGGAATACAAATCTAAAATAGTTGTAATAATTCATCTACTCATCAATAATATTTTCATACCATTAACAATTTAAAAAGAATTGAAGACAACTATAATCTATAACATAGCATCCTTAAATGGTTAAAATTTTAAATGAAACGATGAAAGAAAGAATAAGAATACAAAGATTAGTATAAAATTATTTGAAAATAATTGGGGATAAAAATATTTAATCTAATAGTTGTTAACATAAATGAACTTCAAAATAGGATTATGTAAGTGAAAAAAAGTTTTATTGCCTTCATTGAACCTAAATTTATCTAGTTAAGATATGTCTAAAATTAAGAATTCACACTAGAATATCAATATTCCATAAGAATCTCATAAAGAGGATGAATTTAATGGAAGATAACATAAACTCCTCCATATGACAATGAATTTTATCATTACAGACATGAGTGAATCATCTCAATTATATAGCCAAGAACATAAAAACTATAGATTGGAAAGCAAAATTATCAGACATTTATCATATTTTTATATCTATAAAGTTTAGATACCATCAAACTATTAAACTTATAGATTGCATAAAGCTATAAATTGAATCATTAAAAATAATTTATTAAGAATAAAATCTAATAAAGTTTGACTTCATATTGCATACTTGTTATAAATATCTCACTAATCCAACCATACATTTTATATATGTTAAAAAATATATAATTGTTATGCCCATAATTTTTCACTATATCTTGACGTGGATCTCCTTGAACTAGATCAATTAAGAATTATTTGTAATGTTGGAGGAAAATGGATTTAATATCATTAGATTTTTCATGGAAATACCTCTCTTGATCAACAATAGATATTATCCACTCTCGAGAATGTAAATATGTTCAAGATAACTAAAAAATATTTTGTATCCCTTATATCCTTTCATCCAATGCAGCCTATCTCTTAATTGAGATCCTCTACCACAATTAAGTTCAAATCTTCTAAGTTTTATTTCAACGGAAACAACCACTCATTGTAGAATAGTTATTAGTAAGTGCTAAAGCCAAAAAAAGTTTTTTTTTTCTATTTGGATCCTTTTTTTTTTCCACTCTAGATCTCTCTTTCTAGCCATATTCTTATTGTAAGATCATAGTAAGGTAGTGCAATAGATTTAATCGCATCATTCCACAATTGTATCCACTTACCATTTTGATGAGGTCTAGGAACATCAGCCAAAGGGATATTAGGGAAGAAAGGTGATCAATTTGATTGAGGTGGGAAGTGTTGAGCTTGAAGGATAGATTATTAGGTATGAGGAATAAGGAGTTTGAAAAGTTTAAAGAATTGGGAGGTGATATGTGAGATAGGTTTAATAGAATCTACTTAAATAAGGGTGTTTTGTGGAGAGGGGACAATGGAAAGAGAAATAACTAAGTTTTAATCTATCAATACAACTAAGTTTCCCTTAGTTCACCATCTCTTTAGTTGATCCAAGTGAACTAGTGATCAGTATAAGAATATTTTTTGTCTAAAATGGGATCTAAACCCCTTATGGTATTTCTAGTTAGGATGTAGGAATTCAATTATTTTTTAGAGAGTTTATGAGAACTACACCAACTTGTATCTTGGTTTTTTCCACCATATCATATTCACCTCCTTGTAGCCATTTAGTCATAGGGAGGGCATAAAAATCCATTCCCGCAATTTAACTTGAGATGAGGAGTCATTAGGCATACAATAAAGAAAAAATGAATAGGTATTCCTTGGATTAGTATTAAGCACTAAGCAAAATTGTTGTTGGGATCCACTCCTCAATAGATGATAAACTTAGCCAAGTATTGGGAAAGGTGGGTCAACCTTGCATCCTAATATTTTGATTTATTATTTTGTCCTCATATTAGGAAATGAGGCATCTCACTTTGTGTTGGTCATTATTTGTCATTTGTTGAATGCTTCAAAGGAGGTGTATAAGATGTTCTAAATGCATATAATATTATTATAGCTTTATAAGATGAAACCCTCTTATGACTGTACACATGAAAAATTAGCATCATGCATTTGATTAGGTCATATTCATCCATTCATCAAATAAATCAAGTTTATTTATCAATCTCCTAAAGTCACCAACTTATATTAAATAAATCAAATTTGATCCTGACATCACCCTCCTTGATTAAATAAATCAAGCATTTATTTAATTAAATCTGAAATCACCTTCCATCCCTTTTGATTTAAATAAATCAAAATATTTAAGTCAAATGGGTCAAACTCCCCTAATCATCATCTAAGTTAAGCTAATCCTGATTAACCTAATCTAACCACCCATCACATCCTCTAGCTTTTCCCACTTGCACCAATAAATCATTTTAATTTATTTATAAATTCATTATTTTCTTTCAACTTGGCATAAAAATGGAATATTCCCTCAAGTTTGAATATGAAGACAAGTTGACTTGTCCCTTCCAACATTGCAATAACTTCTCTCTTTCATGTCCCCTTCTCAACATTTAATTCACAATTTCAAATTTGAATCTCCCCCTCTTTGGCACATTGGCCAAAACTTGCACATTCCTCAACCTATCATAATGTGACAAGTGGCCTCATCTCATTGGTCCAATCATTATCCCACATTGCTCTCTTATGAGCATTCTTTCAACTTGAAAATCTATAAATAAAAGGGTTGATTCTTCATCAAATCATCTACAAAGCTTATGAAAAGTTACTCTCTTAACATTGAGAACTGATTTTTTCCATTGCATCCTCATCATTAGCATTATCAAGGGTTGGGAAAGGGTCACTTCTCACAAGTGACACCAATCCACTATGGAATAGGTTATTCATTATGCTTTTTAGAATTTCAACTAACTTATTTTGTTGTGTTGTTTGTAGAGCATAATGGATTATTTCATAAAGAGTACTATTTTGTTTGTTTTCTTTAAACTAACTTCATAATGATATACACTATGAAATAGAGTTTAAAGTTGCAGATTTAAAATGGTGCTACATATGGTGCTAGAAGGAGGGCTCCTTGCAAGTTTTTAACATTTTGTCTGCAGATTTTTTTTTAACATTTTGCTTACAAGTTATGAATATGACTTAAAGCAGTTTTCCCTTGATTCCAATGTTCCTTGATTTTTGATAAATAGATGAAAAATAGGCAGACTATGCATTCATAAATTTAACATCTAATGGTTAACACCTGATGCATTCATAAATTTGACCTGTGATGGCGCGCTTGATGGGAGTATGTTCTATTTTTTTTTTTACTTGTGCTTTCGATGGTGCCTGGTTTAAAATATATTAAGATGATCTCTACCTTGGGGACATGTTCTCACTGTGTCTTTATACTAATCTTTGTTTTAAGATGATCTCTGCCTCAATAGCTTGAAATTCTTTGAAAGTGATTAGTTGCTGGTACACTGCCATTGATAGATCTGCTAGATCTCCTTCAACAAATTTGTTAGATCTCCTGCGATCCATCTTGGCATAGCACATAAGGTCCCTAGTGCCCCACTAGAGACTCTTTGTTCCTACAAGATCTCTAGCAAGTAGTCGCACTCATGCTCCTAGTTCTCAAATCTTACATTCTTGATAGTCTTATATAGTTTGACTAAACGCATCCACAACAACTCTAATCAATCCCATAGGTCTCAATGTTTTTAGCAATCTTGATATCATTTTATCAATTCCAACAATAGAGCGATTTGGGGCTCTTGACTGGTAAAGTGTAGGCAGTGGAATGTCTTTATAGTAGAAAAAAATGTGTTCACAATTGGAATATGGAGATAGGAATTGTCTCTACTCGGCAACTTGTTATTGTCTATACTGAACATGCTTTTTCTTTTTATTATTCAGAGTTCCATCGACCTTTGTGACTTTGATGTAATTTGGATATAGAAGGTAGGTGTAATAATCTAGATGAGTTTTTTGTTGGCTCTGATAAAGACTTTAGCACGTGGACGAGTTTGTTGTTTGCAGATTAAGTTGGGCGTCAATTGAAGAATAGTCCTCTATCCTTCAGTCAACATACTTATGGATGATAGGCTCATTTTTCTAATTTGCACATATATCAATTTCTACATTTAATATTGGCCATTTTAGTGATTAAGTTGTAGGTTAGTCCAAAAATAAATCACCATCCACAGTGACGCCAAGCCCTCTGACATCCCCCTTGAAGTCTCTTCAATGACTCCTTTCATTATGTTGTGTGCGACACTCCAAGCAACTATCCAATCGCAACGCCTTTCATAACTTGGGTGTCATATATTTCTTTGCATCACAATATAATGAGTTCCTTGTTCTATCATTAGAGTAGTGAGCATCGTGAATCTTCTTTTGTGCAATGAATTTTAGTCTCTTAATACTAAATACACTTTTCTTTTTCCATGCCTTTCTTTTTGAGTCTAATCCTTTTTTGTCTCCTTGGGCCTCTCTACTCTCGATTTCCACCTGCTGATTTTGTTGTTAGAAAGTTTCTAAGATCACAACAGTTTCGAATGTTGTCTCCTACATTTGGTGCAATTATACAAAGTCATGGTAGGCTGTACATAGCAATCAATATCAAAGGAAATACTTGGCAATAAAACCAAAAAAAAAAAAGGCCGGCTTGATGTATTCTTAGTCAACAACTTGCGACTCAAGCAATCACAGCCATCCACTCTTTACTGCAAGTTGTCACGTATCGCCTATTGAATTTTTATTAATATATTTTCTCTTCTTGGTAATATCACTATCTTTCTCATTATATTATTGTTGTTCTCATTAATGATTTTTTTTGGAAGTGATGGACAAAGTCTTTCTATCATATCAATTTTTGTACCTCATTATCATTCATGTTTCAATATTGATGGTTTTATAAGATTTAATGTATTGAATGTGTGTGAAGAGACAGAAGGAGCGCCTAAATGTAACATTCTTAGGCATTCAATGCAAGACAATCTTGAACCAAGCTGCTTGTTAAAAGTGATCATTTGGAATTTGAGTTTGCAAAAAATCTGTCAGTGAGGAAACTTTTCTTTGTCAAGTTTAATTTTATGTCATAGATTTTTGTGAATTTCTAGCTTCATTCAAAGGATTAACGTTCTAAATGAATTTTGTGTAGATATCTTGAACTAACATCATTTCTTTTATAGGGTCATTATACGAAATTCAAATTTTCTACGACTAACTACTTTGCACCAAGGTGGATAAATCCAAGCAAATTTGAGTGAAAAAGCATTGGACATTTAAACTTGAAAAATAATTTTTAAATGCTTATTATAATAGCCTAGAGCCTCCATTTACTGCTTTAATTTTATGTTTTAAACCAACTAAATCATTGTTTTCAAAGTTGGATTAAAAAATGAACGTTAAAAATTCACTAGAATTTGGGTTTTGAGGTCTAAAATCGAACAATCAATCTCACACTTCAAAGTTGGTGCTTAAAAAAAAAAGGAATTCATTTATGCTTTGAGGTTAAAATCAACAAGTGCTTTTGTGTTTTTGTAATCTTCTTTGCAGAGTAATTTCACTTAAAAGGCGTATGCACTTCTCTCGCGCTTCATGACGATCTTGAGAATCAAAAGTATTTTTTATGACATTAAGTTGCATAAAATATTGCCTCCACACTTCATTTTGGGCTTAAAATTGAACAAAATCTTGTGCGAGTGTGTGTGGGGGCATTATTGCATACATTCTCTCTCTTTGTTTCCAACAAATATTGATCGAGTTATGAATATTGTCTTTACTCGCTTTTGTTTATCCTAGAGGGCTTGCCTTGGGGAAAAAGTACTCACCCAAGGGAACGACTCAACCGGTAACACTCTAAAGCCAAGAGTATTTCCAACTAGGATATAAATGTGGGTATTGGAGTAAACGCTAATATCACGTGATTGATTCCGACAAGATGGACTTGAAAGGGGACTCTTTCCGTATGGGTCAATCTCCACGAATGGAAAGTCCTTATTAAAACCCATGTGCTAGAATTTTCCAAAATCCCTTAATCTATTTGTTGGTGCAAGAACGGTCGTTCTGAAGCCGCCCCACACTTTTACGGTCTTTTAGTAGAAATGGAAAGCATGCCATGGGAGTTTCATGGGTGTTGATGCTTGGCTGGCCCAATTGACATTAATGAGCCATGGAGGGGAGCCAGTGGGGTCAAGCATCTAACTATTCACTAAAGATAAGCATAGCTAGACTTGTCCAAGTGGGAATCCAACAAATATTAGCTTACACATCCATAGGGTTGTACTTATTCTTGGGTTACAAAATGCATTGCTTGATCGAAAACATCTTAAAAATAAACACTTAACATCATCATCCAAATTTCGCACCCTTTTGGAGACAAATACAATTGACTCAATCCATATGTTATTGCTTGCCCTTGGGATTCATATCCTTAGAGGTTTCTAAACATTGGATTACATCTCAATTTGTCTACTTAAGTAAACAATAGGTAAACCCTTGCCTTGAGTTCATCAAATTTCCACATAACATACTTTGTGGGGTTTGAAGAAATTAAGACATTGGACATCTTAGTTTGAAAAGCTAATCAAGAAGTGTTTGTGATAAAAAGAATCCATTAAGCAAAGATTAAATCAATTGGACCCCACACATGTTCTTGGCTTCTTTTGGTCATATGGTTTTCATGCAAACATTGGTCTTTTGACTTTGAATTACTCGTAGAGAAAGGAATGTTCTTCACTATCTTGGTCTAGTAAACAAGTCCTTCCTAGGTTCATTTAGGATCAAATCAAACACTTCATCCAAATTCCAAACATTTATCAAAGTCCATCCCATGAACAACTTTAGAGCTTTGGAAAGATCATTCTAGACTTGGGTAAATCATCAAACCAAATATCACCTTGTTTAGTTAGGAGTATGGGAATGCATCCTTTCTCATACCTCTAATTAAATCAGCAATCCTTTCAAAAAGTTCATCCTAAGATAACATCTTACATCTTAGGGTTTACAAGTTCATTACCCAAATCAAACCAATCAAAATCAAACCCTAAGTCTAGCATTGATCCAAAGTCCCTAAACGTTCAACACTCATATCATTTCCCCTTTTCATCCTTCATCTCATCATTGGTCCTAAGAACCTTAGAGGTAACTTTTGCAACAAGGTCAAAACACAAGAGGAACATGTAATATAAACTTGATCCACACATCATGAGTAATCCAAGTCAACTAAGCTATCGAATTATTACAACACCGATTGATTATCAACACTCACATCTATACAAACTGTACATGGGATCATTACCTTCAACAAATGTCAATAGTACAACAAATGTGAGTATGCCCAAATCAAAGTTTGGGACACATTTCCCAATGGTAGATTTAAATCCAAGTCCAAACCTACAAATCCACCAACTGAACAATCAATTCATGAGCCTTCAAACAAACACCGTCATCCCACCAAATCCCTAAATGCCAAATGAGAATGTACCAAGTACAAGTTTTCCAAACATGAATTCGGAAAACTTTGGGATGGATATGTTTTCAAATCATACAAATGTTGTTCAAAATCCAAACAAGATGTTAACGACTCCACGTCAAGGTAACACCATGCAAAATCAAAGTTACCTAAATCAAGGCAATGTGATTCCCAACATCAACAATGTTCAATTTCAACCTATCATGCCAAATCTGAACATCATCCTGAATTAGAACATCATCCCAAATCAGAACATTGTCCATGATCCCATTCAAAAAACACAAGTATGCATCCCAAATGTGCTTGAACAAAAACCAAATCAACTATATCAAGGGAGTCAAGATCAAAATCAAGACCAAATTTGGCGAGATCAAATTGCTACACTTACCAAAATAGTTGAGTCATTGCGCCAAGAGACATATCCACCACCATTACCCATATCAACATCATTCCTTGGTTTAGGGCTTCCCCCTTTACCTAGCAGAAATCACTCCATCCAAATCAATCCACCTAACATCAATCAAGCCATCACATCAAATCCTTTGAATATACCATCGACATTGCACCAACAAATGGTATCTAATCAAATGACAACATCAATCCTGACAAATCAAAATATGGTCTCCCAAAGACCTATCACCTCAGTCATTCCAACCATTCCTATCACCTTGATCACTCCAACCACCCCTATCATGCCCATCACATCTCAACCCCTCACTACCATAATCGCTTCAAACATATCTCAACCACTTGTCACCACATCCAACACAATTCTGAATCTGCCACCACTACCACCAAAACCAAACGCAGCAAGACAATATAACATTGCACTAAAAGCTCACCGGGCCTACCAAATGGTCATCCAACAATATCTAGACATGCAACAAGCCGCTCAAACAACACAAGATCAACAAGTGCAACAAGCCTCTCAAGCTACCCAACAAACACAAGCACAAACAAGAAAAATGATAACTATTGGGGATAACGATGAACATTCAACCACTGGTGATAGCATTGACAATCTCCCCACCACAATTGATGAAAGTAATGATCAAGATCTATCCATCAAAGAACACATTGAAGATGTTTCTATCTCGTTCGAAGATCAAATCAACATACATCAAGAGTCACTTGTCAATCATGATCAAAATCCACCAACCAACAATGATCCAATCCAAGAAATGTCAACATCACTTGACCCTATGGTTGAAGACATTCACAATCTCTCCACTGCAATTGTTGAAAAAAATGTTCAAAACCTATCCATCAATGAGCACATTGAAGATGTTTCCACCTCATTCGATGATCAACTCACCATACATCAAGAGCCACTCTTTAGTGATCTATTTCAAGGAGTGTTAGGATTATTTGATCCTATTGACATAATGCATGATCCATCGAACAATGATCATATTGAAAATGTCTCTACATTGCCTTATGAGTTAGAGGACATATCTCAAGAATTTATTCCAAAGCATGATCAAAATCCTTCACCAAAGTCTAGCAATGGTCCTTTCCAAGACATATTGACATCCTTTGACCTCATGGTTACAGATACTAAAGGAACCCTGAGCTCGACACTTGAGGATATTGAACCACTTACTATGACTAATGACGACATCCAAGAACCCTTTGTAAGCAATCCATCCTTTGAAACTGACCCATGTCAAGAACTTGATCCAAATCATGTCGAAAGCAACTCTGGAATCATTCAAGATCAAGAATTTGTATCTCCAAGATACTACAATAATCTAATGGACACTCTCCTATCTATGCAAGATGCACATACTCCTCCATCTACCCATGAGATGCTTTCTGTGGATGGACACGTAGATGATCTTCATCTAGAACAAGATTTTGTTACACAAAAAGAGCAAAGTATTAATTCCTACAGTCAAATTGAGTTATCAACATCAGGATCAGATATATCCCAAATTCAAACTAAGGACATCAGGTATGCAGATATCCAACATTATCCACTCAAGGAAACAAGTCAGATAGAACAAGATATTTTAGAGTTAGCAGAGTAGTGAATTGAAATAACATCATCTGCAGTGGTCATTTATCAGAGAATGCATTCTAAACAAGAGCTCTAAAAAAGGGTAGAATCAAAGCATGAAGCTACTTCCAAAATACTGGGGGAAATTATGTCTCAAGCAAACATCAACATAGAGAGCATGAAGAGTCCTTATGATGAAACTAGTGTCAATACTACAACTAGCCACGTCATGAATCTTCATCCACCCATCACCCCATCCATGAATTGGGACCAACATCAAAAGAAAGATTTGAATCAAAGCACAAAGGACGTTATCAAAGAAAAAGAAGCTAAGAAGCATATCGGACAAATCAAATACAAATGGATACCAAAGAATACAAAGAAAGATCATCCCTATCAAACTCCATCAGTCAAAGAAACTACGGGGAAAAATAAAAAAGGGAAAAGTATCCATCAAGGATGTCCACAAAAGCAAAAGCAAGATTTTGAAATGACATACAAAGTGTATCAAGCAGTTGGTCCTAATTACACACACTTTCGTATCCACCCATCATTGCTCATCTTCCCAAGTTTGGAGAGTCAAAGGTTCCAAACTGTCAACCAATCCATATTTTATCCCTAAACACACTCCATCCACGCCTCCACACATGATATCCAATTCTTACATTGACCATGTAATGGCAATGACTCTTCATCATAAGGATTCAAAAGGCACTCTATCGCGATGTGCACACAAAGATAAAGTTGACTTCAGTATCGATGAAACAGATCAAGAATCTCAAAAGTTGCATTCAAGTGCACGTATCTTAGCAAAACAACTTCTTCAGGAAGGACATTAATGGCACATCATGACAGGGGAATCTACATCAGGAACACCTTGTGATTCAGTATGAGCTTAAAATCTTTTGAAAAAACCAAAAAAATCAAAGAAGTATAAAAATCCAAAAAAAATTAAGAAAAGGATTGAAAACAATAAAAGAGAAAAATTGTCCTCTAGTGAAAACCACTACGGTGGCACTTTGGGCAAGACAATGATGAAAACCTAGCAAACAGGCGTCATGTGTAGAATCAAGCATCTACGTGCGCTAGTTCAGTTGAAAGCATCTCATCCCATTCATAATAAATCTAGCATTCCATCCATCTTATTCATAATAAATCCATTCATCCATGAATCATTTGTCCAATCCATTTTCATCCATCTACATTCATAGCCTAAGTTATCTTGATCTTGACAAACATTGGTGTACACTTTACACTTGCGTACGGTAAACATCTTGACATAGGTCATTTTCATTGATCCTATCCTATCCAACGTTATCTGAGCCATGAAGCATTATCCAATGAAGCATTCCCCCATTTAAACACCTTATCTTATCGCAAGATAATCCTTGAAATCCTTTGCATGCTTACCATATCCATCCATCCATACACCTATCCAAGCATCCACCCATCACATTTCATACATTGCTAGACATTGGGGGAAAATATTTAGATCTCGCTTCGAGAATAAATCTTGATCTATACCCTCCAACTTATGTGGTGATCCGAACATTGGAAAACGTAAAATCAAATTGGTCAAAGCATTTGTGATCTAAAATCCAAGTCACTAGCCCATGGCATATTTTGATGAGAAGATGTTCCTTATCAATTGTCATCTTTCATCGAACATCAATCCAAACAATCATTATCAGTGACACCTAATTTGCACGTCAAACATCACATCAAATCATTCAAACAATTTTTGTTCCAAATCAAGCTTCATTAATCATGATCAATCAAACCCAATCAAAAAATCATCATCTCAGGATATCCTTGTGTTTCTTAACACTATCTTGGCATTGTTGTGCATCCTCAACAATGTTATCATCATCAGTCTTGATCAAACCATCATTAATCCATCATCATCTTGGGGATATCTTTCCCAATCCTTGTGTTGCTTAAACACTATCCGTGCATTGTTGTGCATCCTCAACAATGTTATCATCATCAATCCTGATCATTCAAATCCTTGGATTGTTGTGTATCCTCAACAATTTTATCATCATCATCAATCCATTGATTTGATTAGTCAACCTTAGCTTGGTATTTAACAAAATCCCAAAAA
Organism: Sequoia sempervirens; assembly: GCA_007258455.2. Taxonomy (NCBI): domain Eukaryota; kingdom Viridiplantae; phylum Streptophyta; class Pinopsida; order Cupressales; family Cupressaceae; genus Sequoia; species Sequoia sempervirens. Next base: position 298,635,545 of record VDFB02271358.1, read on the forward strand.
AATCATTGATATCATATCCATATCCAAATCGTCAAAAATCCAAAAACATCCAAAACATAAAAAAATCCAAAGACATTCATAAAAGTCAGAAAATATCAAAAACATGGCATCCAAACTATGTCGTCTCTAAGCTTAAACATAGGCAAGGCTAATATCTGATCAGCCCCTGAGACACAAAAATCCAAAAACATTAAAAAAACACAAAAATTCAAAAACATTAAAAAAAACACAAAAATCCAAAAACATTCAAAATAACATGAAAATCCAAAAACATTCAAAAAATGAAAAATCCAAAACATTCATAAAATCTCGAGAAAACCCAAAACATTAAAAAAATCAAAAATCAAAACATTTGTAAAATCTTGAAAATACCAAAACAACCTCAAAACATTCCAAAAACATCAAAACATCCAATTATTTGAAAAAATCCATCCATCCCATTTCGCTTTCACTCAAAATAATCAATCATCCATAATAATCTGATCGTCACCTTCATCCTTTGGCAACACAAACAGAAACAATCATAGCAGTCAGCAAAAGCAAGCTTGAATTGTAAAATCAAAATCGAAACAACAAACCTTTAAAACAAAAGCAAACTCTTGATCATTTTCAGACATGTCAATCAAACTTATATCAACATCCTATCAATCAACTTATCAACCCATCATCATCCTATACAATGCATGTCCTAGGATATATCGTTCTGACAATGGGCATCATTTTGGATATCACTTTGGATTCTTATCCTATCAAAACAAAATCCCTTTGGCTAGAGGTATGAAGAACATTGACTTGTTTGTGTACTTGATATTTTCTTTTGATACCTTATTGCGCTCACTCCAAGGACCTCTCGATGATATCCGAATGAAGGATTTAGAGAGATAGGAATGGGGCAATGATCATTATCCTTTTGTCTGTTGTGCTTGTTGGACGTTCTTCTAAAATAACTTGGTGAATACTTGCTTTGTTAGGTACGTCCTAGCAAAGTTTTCGTATGTCAAGTGTGAACAAGAATACTCCTATCTATTTGTTGAGTCAAAGTCCATCGTACTAGGTACAATGCCATCCTAGTTCTTTATACCTTGATGCATCATATCTACATGTGTTATCAAACATAAGGTAAGTAACCCTTTTAAAATCCCAATCCTTGATAAGAAAATCATCATCATCTATCATCATCATCTCTAATAAAGTCTCATCAGATCACATGGACTTGTTGGATCCTCTTGTCATCATCTCATTTCTTCTTTCTTCTCTCCGCACTAACATAACATCACCAATGCATCCATCATGCATCCATCCTGCATCCACAAACCGTCACCATACCACATATCATTCATATCATACATAATAGGAAACATTGATCATTTCACATGCATTGCATTTGCATCATCATCATAATATAGATCTGTTAGTCTAAGCACCTACATAAAACATTCATTCCAAATCATATAGGCATCACTGCATCATCCATTTCACATACATCATATCATCATTTAAGTTGTTTAGGATAATATAGATTGGTTGTTCTAAGCATCTTAAAACCATCTCATTTGCATCATCATCATAACCATCCATTTTGAACTTCTTTATCGTGTGATCGACCTTCAAATCAAATCTTTTGGCTCGATCTCTCGAGGGGGCAATGTACCAGTGTAGTTCTTTCCGCTAGGGCATCCAAAAAAAATAGAAATTTTTTAAAATTTGGTCGCAGTAAGATTATTCTTTGAACCAACGCAACAAGTACATTGCTTCAAAGAGGGGAAAAATGTAGACATGTAAAATTAGCATCATGCATTTGATTAGGTCATATTCATCTGTTCATCAAATAAATCAAGTTTATTTATCAATCTCCTAAAGTCACCAACTTAAATTAAATAAATCAAATTTGATACTGACATCACCCTCCTTGATTAAATAAATCAAGCATTTATTTAATTAAATTTGAAATCACCTTCCATCCCTTTTGATTTAAATAAATCAAAATATTTAAGTCAAATGGGTCAAAATCCCCTAATCATCATCTAAGTTAAGCTAATCCTGATTAACCTAATCTAACCACCCATCACATCCTCTAGCTTTTCCCACTTGCACCAATAAATCATTTTAATTCATTTATAAATTCATCATTTTCTTTCAACTTGGCATAAAAATGGAATATTCCCTCAAGTTTGAATATGAAGACAAGTTGACTTGTCCCTTCCAACATTGCAATAACTTCTCTCTTTCATGTCCCCCTCTCAACATTTAATTCACAATTTCAAATTTGAATCTCCCCCTCTTTGGCACATTGGCAAAAACTTGCACATTCCTCAACCTATCATAATGGGACAAGTGGCCTCATCTCATTGGTCCAATCATTATCCCGCATTGCTCTCTTATGAGCATTCTTTCAACTTGAAAATCTATAAATAAAAGGGCCGATTCTTCATCAAATCATCTACAAAGCTTATGCAAAGTCACTCTCTTCACATTGAGAACTGATTTTGTCCATTGCATCCTCATCATTAGCATTATCAAGGGTTGGGAAAGGGTCACTTCTCACAAGTGGCACCAATCCACTATGGAATAGGTTATTCATTATGCTTTTTAGAATTTCAACTAACTTGTTTTGTTGTGTTGTTTGTAGAGCATAATGGATTATTTCATAAAGAGTACTATTTTGTTTGTTTTCTTTAAACTAACTTCATAATGATATACACTATGGAATAGAGTTTAAAGTTGCAGATTGAAAATGGTGCTACAATGACATATTCTTATGAAAATTAAGATCATGACTATAGAATATTTACAGTAAAGTATTGACCAACATTATGAAAAATCATAAGAAATCTTTTAAGAAATAACAACTGTGTCAAGGAAAAAGATGTGGACATTTACAAGAACTTTTTTTTTAAGCAAAAGTGGGAGACCACTTATAATTTTATTTATATATAATATTTTACATATAGTTGATTCAGGCAGACATACAAGCGGGAAAGATCCAGCAAGAAAACCCCTAGTTGCAGTCTGAGTAACAAATTTTAGAAAATATCAAAAAGACCAGTGAGGTCCTAGTACAAATGACCAATTGTTTGATTACAATGTTACAAAAGCACATCAATTGGTTGAATACATCAATACATATGTGCATTCTCTTATGCACCCAAAATACCAAAAAGAAGACATCATACTAGATATACCCGTGACCTGAATACATAACACATTGGAGATTACAAAACCTTACTAAACATAAGACTGATAAGCTAGGAAGCCACTTTCAAAAAGATGTAGATTTTCCACCAACATGCTGAAAGCCATTAACCGAGCTTTCTTTTGTTTCCACTCATTTACATTTGTGTTGGCGATCATGCTCAAATGAAGGTTTTTATTTGTTAATATTAGGCACATGTAACGATAACAAAATTTCTTTTTGGATGAAGATGGAAGTTGCAAATCATGAATGAAAACATGACTTCTCAAGAAAGAAATGGCATGATATTTTCTTTTTAAATCATCAATCTCCTCCATGGAAATGGCAGATCTGTATCTGTTTAGAACTTGGTAGAGATGTGAAGAAGTGTCATGCATTGTGGATAATAACATGCCTTGGAATATGTGAACATAGGTCTCTTCTTATGAAACAAACCTCTTTGAATAATTAACATTAGAAATTAATACGGTTTGTGCATATTGTATAATCACACTAGAAACCAACAATGGAAGATTGGGAGTCTCAACTAAGAATTCCACCTTATAGATAACATTCATACTAGAAGCCAACAACTAAAGACCAAATTTCATAAATAAAGTTCATGTGTTATATATCATGCCTTTGAGGGGTCCACAAGTACCATGAGCCTTTTGAAATCCTTTCTCCATCTAAATGCATCCATTCCAAGACCATTGGGAGGTGGGTATACAATATGAGCCAAGTATTAATTTCTAATGTTAATTATTGAAATAAGGTATATAAATTATTCGAGCATCTTAATTCTCATACAGAGTTACATCTTAGTCAATTTATCAATGTATGAGTTCCATATATTTGTAATTTTTTCTTAATATAAAAACATATTTTATTTCATTAAAATTAACCTATCTATATTCCATGTTACAAATGATGCTCTTATTTTAAATTATAAGTATATAATTCAAAATTAATTAGTAATTTTCAAGATAGAGTACACACAATTTCTTTAGTTAAAATAAAATAATATTCTTATTTCTTTCATATATACTAGATTTTTAATATTACATTATGAGTGAATCATCTCAATTATATATCCAAGCACATCAAAAAATTATAGAGTGGAAAGAGAAAAAAATCACACATTCATCATATTTTTGTAAGGTGTTCGAAAAGACTAAAAGTTTCCCTAGAAAGACCTAATTAAGGAATTAAAAAAATGGAAAGTGTCTACCTCATTGTATGTTGACCTTTCCCATATAAAAAGATCATGGAAATGCTAAATGAGTTGATATAAGAATTTTTAAGAATGAAGGCACAAAATTCATAACACTAATCCTAAAAGCAACAAGAAAGGCAATGAATAAAATCTTCCTAGTTATTTTGAAAGAAACTTTAAAAGGTTCTAAATCCCCTTCACACCCCTTTCTAAATGAAGATAAAATAAATAAGTTACCAAATATTTCTTAGAGTTTAAGGTGGTGATTTTAATATGATTTGAGAATAAATAAGATAAATTAGATGAAATCAAGTTTTGTTGTAAAGGTGATGAATTTTGGGGGAATAAGATGAAAATAATTTTGAACCTAGTTGACTCATTAAATGGCAATAAGATAGATTTTAAAGGGGCTTTATTTAAAATATGTAATAGTTAGATATGTACTAATACATTATATTCTCTATTAGATAGTTATTTCTTCCATAAACATTTCTTACAATCTTATAATTTATTAATAATAGTGATGTGTGCATCCCTAGACACTCTTGATAACCACACTATTAACGTTTCTATTTTTACTAGAGGATACTCTAATTGAAAAGCATGTAAAGAGGAAGGGTTAGTTAACCTTGATATTAATGCAATGAAAGGTGGGATTATCTTGATGATATCAAAGTTATCTTAAAGATATATTGAAGGTTTTTCTTCTATGCCTAAACACATTTAGTGAAACATAATGAATATGTGTTATCCTAGAAAAATATGTATAGCATTAAGGATAAAATTTAGACTTTAAGTTGAAAGAAAATGTCAAATATTTAGAATAAAAATGGTGGGGATGGAATACAAGCTTCAAGAATCTCCTTGTAATAATTAATTGCAATAATAAATGATTAAAACTAAACACGAATGGATATGTCACCAATAATTTTTAGATAAAAAGACTAAAATTAGAGCTAAGATATCTTAGTTCAAGTATCAGGATAAAGGTATCAAATTCTTATTCAATGTAAACATAGCGAGTTTGATAGATAAAAAGTTGGCCCCATTAATACTAGGGGAGCATTGTCTAATGAGATTAAGTTGACACTATTCAATTTTTAGAAGTTAGAACCCTAACATTTATATGAGGCTTGTAAAATAGAACCTTATTAGGAAGAGTAGGAGAGGAGAAATGAACCCATAATAATTATACTTATACAAATAAAAATAATAATAATGTTTAACCATTTCAAAATGTTAAATTTGTTTCACTATGGTGATCAATAGCTAATTTGTACAAGGAGGCCACAATTTATAGGGAAATGAAGACTACATAAGAGGAGAATTTATTAACATAGTAGCTTGGTTGTAGTTGTTTCTTTAGCATTAACTATTTTCTCTTTTTTCTTTTGTTGTTGAATATTTTATTTGATCTCTTAAAACTTATCAATGGTACTTGATTTTCATAATGATTATTTTCTTCTTTTTCAATTATTATCATTAGATTAGAAGGAATACCATTTTAATTTAGAGTAGGGAGAAATGTATTTTTCTTTTAAAGTATTTAAAATATTATATTTATTTGATGGTTCCTTTTTAACCTCTTCCACTCCTTGGAAAAAATTATCCAACCATTTGAATCTCCTTATATTAATCAATTTACTTCTATGATTTATGTATGTGTTTTTAGTGATTTAATCTTTATCCTTTCAATTTATTCACATTTTAATATAGTTATAACAAGTATATAATAGTTTTTCATAATTGGATATGCCTTAAGAAACTCTTTAAATGTGAAATTATTTGATGAGGGAAGATATAAATTAAGGTTATTCTTTCTTACTTACAGGTCATGCTCATCCATATTTTTTGTCTATAAATATCTCAAATCAATTTGGATTTTGCAAAGAGGATAGCTATATTTTAAATATTCGCTCTTAGTCAAAGTCATTTATTTCTTTGTACAAATTTAAAATTGATTTATGTAATTTAATTTTTAATAGTTTTAACATGGATATATGAAGAATAGTTATATATATATATATATATATATATATATATATATATAGTAAAGTGGACATATTTTTATATTTTCCTAATACTAGAAAATTAATAATACCTTCATTCCTTCTAATCCTAATAGAACTATTTTATTATACATTTCATTCAAACAATCTAGTTTCTTTCCTCTAAATTTATTCTTCGATTCATACATTTAGTTCACCAACCATTTTTGTAGTAATGTCATAAGACTCAAAGGCAAAATATGAAGAATTTTATCCAAGTTTCCATTGTATGCACCCTAAACTTTATATCATGAATTGTTTGATATAATTTCTCAAATAAATTTGTTAATGAACTGTTTGATATAATGCCTCAAATAAATTTCCAATGGTGTTTTTGACGAAGTATGACAGATATAGTGTTTTTGATATAATGCCTCAAATAAAATTTTTAATTAACTGTTTGATATAGGGTGCATACAATGGAAACACTATTTCTATCATACTCCATCAAAAATTACCATGAACTGGTTGATATAATGCCTCAAATAAATTTGTTAATGAATTGTTTGATATAGGGTGCATACAATGGAAACACTATTTCTATCATACTCCATCAAAAATTACCATGAACTGTTTGATATAATGCCTCAAATAAATTTGTTAATGAACTGTTTGATATAATGCCTCAAATAAATTGGAGGTTCCCTGGTAGAAATGTATGCAAAATGTGGAAGCATAGACAGGGCATGCTAATTTTTTGATAGAGTAGAAATATATCATAGAAATAGTGTATGTTGAAAAGGCTTTAGAAACTTTCAAACAAATGTAGTTTCAATTCAACAAATTTGAAATTTTTTGCATTTAGGGTTTCAAAATTTAACAAACAAATGCATTTTGAACTAGACTACGAAATTTGAATTTGACAAACCTGGTGCTCAATATGCAAGTTGGGTTGATGAACTTTGGAGAGATGAAGTTGCCTTTGTGTTCGCCGGAGAGATGAATTTGAGTTTGTTTGACGTTTACAGATCACGTTCTTCATTCGCCCACGCATAGAGCACAGGGAAAGCAAGAAAAAAGTGAAAATGACAGTGACATGTTTTTTTTTAATGTCTTACTTGAGGGGTTTCGGTCGAACCCATGTTCGACCAAACCCCTTAAATTTTTTTTTTTGTTTATGTTTGGGGTTTGATCAAACCAATGGTTCGGCCGAACATATATGTTCGGTCGAACATATAAGGTGGTTCAGTTGAGCCATTGAGTTCAACCGAACCTATTGAGCTTGGGAAAAGGAAGAAAAATTAAATTTCCTTCCTCATAAAATTTGTAAACCACTATTGTGGTTTGACCCACAAACAAAGAAAATGTGTTTGGTAGGAATGTGCCTCGTGAGGTGAATCATGAAGATATATATAATCCTATTACAAATACTCATTGGAAGATCTTGAAGAAACAACTCTAAACTAGTAATTGGTGTAGGAGGAATGTCCTCAACTACATATGGTGTTTAGAAGGAGGAGAAGGATTATAGTCTTAGTATCATTCACATGGGAAAGGTTCTTTGAAGAATTTTCAATATTAGATGGAGAATGAATATATTTTTTGTTTGAATAAATTACATTTACTTTAGGCTTAAGTTTTAACTTAGGCATAATTTTGCATTTTGTTATTCGGGTAGTTTTTCCCATGCTAGGAAGTTTCTCACCCATCACCCACCTTTTATGCCTTTTTAAGGAACTATGTACAATATGTAATATCATCTCATATTTCATTTTTCTCTCTGCAAAGTAGCATGGTGCTCCTCTCTATCTCGTGAAGGTTATTCTGCAATTGATTTTCCTAGGTGCTTTGCTCTCACATGGTATCAAAGAACCCAACTACAACTCCTTCCTGAGAGTTTTCATTGGAGATCTGTGAGATCAATTTGATTTGTTTCTTGACATTTAATTTTTTTGTAAATTTCAAAATTGCCTCAATTTCAATTACTCTTGCTAGTGAATGCAATTTTCATCTCTAGATTTAAAGGTTGTGAACTATTCATTGTGGTTGGGAATGATTTCTTGAGTCGAGAAGGAGTTCTCACTTTAAGGCTACGATATACCTTGTTTTCTACTATGAGCATTAAAGGGCACGGTTCTACTTGTTGAAGGCCTGATTTCTCTATAGAAGGATTTATCCTCTCTATGAAAGCCCATTTTTTAGGAGGAAAATTTTTCTGTGGAGAGAGGTATTTAAATCTACAAGGAGCGTCATTTTTTTTGGTGATTGAGGGCATTTCTTCTTCATCTGGGCACGATTTTGTCATCTCTAGGGGCTGCATGAGCCAGAGAAGCATTTTTTTCCTAAAGAGACAACAATTTGAATGATTTATGGAGGGTGTGTGGCATTTTTTTTGTGGAGCTTTCACCGCCTAGCTGCAGGCCACATATTGCTTCTTAAGGATCGATGTGTATCAGTGTAGTGCACGTGAAAATCTACGCTTTAATTTGCTATTCAAGAGGCTACGATTTTGTAGTGGTGGCAAAAAAAATTGTATTGAAGGTCGATTCAACCCTTTCAGGCTATTGAGTTGCGATTTGCACAAGAGGGAATGATTTCCCTATTTGAAGGAGGCCAATTTCTCTGCCTTGAGGCCGATTTTCATTTTTTGTGAGTCGCGAGTTTCGTTTGTGGCCACGATTTTTGTGTTGGGAGGTGGCTACATGATTTTCTAGGACGATTGCAACTATTTGCGATTGTGTTTGAATTCCCAGAGCAGTTTGCCGCCATTCATTTCCAAAGTAAGTTCTTTTGGACACATAGGCCCAATTCTTTGTTGAAGAGGGGTGAGTTTTTTCACTGATGTAGAAATTTTTTCCAAACTTTATAAAGTTCTCCCTAAGATATTTCATTTTAGGGTTTCAAAGTGTGTATAAGTGGAGGTGGGCCCCTTGTGTTTGAAGTTGTTTGGGATTTTAATCCCACATTGTTTACGAGAGGTTGTTTTTGGATCCTTAAATAGATTTGAAGTGCCTCCTAATATTGTGAGCAAAACATAGATTGTGAAGAGGTTGTCTCCTATTTATGGTGATTAATGCTTGTTGATTATTGAGCTCTACTAAACTTAGCTTGGTGAGGCTTGATTGGTTGGGACCATCTATTTTGCTGTTGAGGATGAATGTGGTCATATGGTGTGACCAAGAGCTCTAGAAGATTCTGAAAGTGACTCTATAGGCCTTTTTTTTATTTTTGCATATCTAAATTGCAAACAAAGGCCAACTTTGATAAACCATATATCAACAGAAAGGTATTTTTATCACCTTTGTAGTGGTTGAGGAATTTTTCTCATATTTTTCTATTTGGTGGTGCTTTTAATTCATTGAAGTTCGATATTAGTTTCGCTTCATTTACAGTATTGGGGAGTTTCTATTTATTGTTAAAGGTTACTATCTTTTTATTTTTTGGAGATTTGTTATAATTGATTATGGAGTTTTCATTACATCCTGTTGTGATTGTGTTGGAAAGGGGGAACTATACACAATGGAGAGATGGTATATTGAAGCACTTGAGATGGTTTTATCTTTGCCATATCTATATAATCTTGTTCCCCTTCCTGATATTGATAGTAAGAAGTTTGCATGGAATTGTAAAAGGGATAATGTTCTAGGAGTTATTACAATGCATATTGATGATGGAACTTTGGATGTTATTGATCATTTTGAGTGTCCATATACTCTTTAGATTAAAATATGGGAAATACACAAAGATACTAATACTCAGCCATTCCCAGATGATCCTATTTCAGATTGTCTTGTGCCTCTTCATTTTTCAGACATGATACCCTATGATCATTTAGGATTGTCTTTGTTGAGAAGCATAGAGAGAAGTATTTTTACTCTATTTTGGGGTTCTCTTTGCCTCTCTTTAGAGGACCATCTTTGAGAATAAGTACCTTACAAAGTTTCAGTATTGGGACTTATTTAAATTTCTCTTTATTCCTAGGATGATAATTTATCTTTAGATGTAATGAGGTACTTATAAACCTTTCTACTCCATCTCCATCTTATTCTTCCACATTACCATCTTCCACAATTAGGCCTAAGAGTCTTGATCAAACTTTGAAAAATTTAAGCACTATCTTGGAATTATATGATCATGTTTTCCAAATATCTTCCTATTCTCACCCTTCATCCCCCTTTGGAGTGGGAATACAATAGACTTATAGCTTAGTTCTATTTCTTTTCAAAGGAAGGTGCATCATTCATTGCAAAGGGACCTACTTCAACAATTGTTCTAAAATATTTTGCATTATCATTCTCTCCATCATGTGGACTCTTTATACAAGTGCAAGGACATCAAGAAATCACTTTATTTTTTGAGGTAGCACAATCTACCCTTTTCTCTCCTCTATCATTTGGGAGGGGTCCCTTCTCTCTATATTTTGGGGATTTGGGAGGTTATTCTCTCTTCTTGGGGGGTTTCTTCTCTTTGGAGGGGTTCTATTTTTACATGGGTACATCATCAAGCTTTATTTCTTGAGACCCATCTTTTCATCCACCTAACCTTAGGAGGGCATTTTCTTTCCTTTAATTGAGGGAAATAGGAGGAAAAAGGGCTTTTCCTATGGTTTTTCTTATTTTCTTCATTTATGAGAGATCTTCTTTTACATGGGTACCTAACAAGGTCTTGTTCATAGGATCCATTTATCTTTCCTTATATGTTACACATATGGGGGGGGGGGGCTTAATTTATATATTTCACTTCACCTAAGATAATGCTCATCCTAATTGTTATATTGCACATAGCTATTAAATTTATTCAAGAAAATAGAAATATTTATTTTTTCTCTTCCAGGTAGGTAGTAATGACATGTGTTCACATTGACTTTAGGTAAATAAGTGCCACCAATTTCTAGTCAATCCTTGACTAATATTAGTTAAGTGACATGTTTTTCTTTGTTAGATAACATTAACTCACCTCTTGATTGAGAGTGATTACGAGTTAACTCATAACTCTTGGAGATGTCATATACATGATTCATACATCAAATACACCTACAAATATGTATAATCCTCTAGCTTATGGATTCATTCATGCTAATGGGAGCTCTCTCTATGTTAGTTTTGTTTTTGAGCATTTACATTTTTCTCCTAAGAAACTAACTCTATTATACTACTTTGATGTCATAATCATTTATATTTATAGTTTCATAGTTTACATTCATTGCATTAAATTCTAAATTATTTTTTGTTTTATAGATTCCAATACTCCAACCCTATCCATTATCATACTCCCAATATATAAGACAAATATTAATATAATTACACTCTCTTTTTTAATATCTACCAATATATCTATCTATTTCTTTTCAATATTAAATCCTCCTCTATCAATTAACATACTATTATAATACTTATTCACTAACACCTTAATCACATTTTTATTAAATCCAGTAACAAATAACCATATTATTCAGTAATGATACATATAGAAAACACATGTATAGATGATAAAATCAAAATTATATGGAATAAAAAAGATGATAGTGCCATATCGATACAACTCAAAGTCCACTGTTCAATCATGCTAGATGGTCAAACTATATAGTGAAGCATAGTGCAATAATTAACCCAGTGGTCGAACTGGAGAAAAGATATGCCGTTGATGGGTTGTCATTAATCCTTTATCCTTTTATACTCGAATAGAACTCCATTCTCATTTTCATATCTAATCTACAGCAAACCAGTTACTGTAGGACATGATTGTGTGGTCGTTCAAGCGGATTAGGGTGTAGATTTCTGATCCCCAGAAGAAATTATCGTACGATGAGGCACCTTGGATTGTGCGGCCATTCAAGCGGATTGCGGGGAAGATATTATCGTGCGAGTGACGAACCTTGTAATGACAGCATTTGTCCCTTTTAATTACGTTATCTGCTCCGCGTGGAGGGAAATCAAATCGCCCGCATAAGTGAGGAACACGTTATTTCTTTACTTATGTACAGGAATTATTATAATGGTAAGAAATAGTGATTACTACGTACGAGGATAACCACAATCCCGAAAGCTAAGTCATCAATCAGATTGAAAATCCTTCAATAGTTGTACTGAAATAGTGATCACTACGTACGAGGATAACTACAATCCCGAAAGCGAAGTCATCTATCAGATTGAAAATCCTTCAATAGTTGTACCGCTGCGGAATTTGTCTTTTGAGCATTTTTCTGGAGATCGCTTTGGTAAAGATTTATAATAGGAGAGTTGATCTGGAAAGGAAGTTGAAAAAGATTCGATTTTGGGTTCTATAGACAGTTGGTTTCATAAATGTCGTTAAAATTTCAAAATTCTTTCATTCATCCATATTCTCCTTCTCCTTCACTTGCTTTATTTGATTAACAGTAATGTAGATAGTACCATTTAATGTATGTTTAATTATGTTTGTGTTTCAGAAAAAAAGATTAACAAGAATCAGGACTATAAGTATTTTCGGCTGCTCTCGCTTTTAATATGAAACAATTTAATATATGCTAAGACACTCATACCATAAATAAATGTAACTAACATGATAATTTATTTGATTGACTATCATCGAATCAACATTCTTGATATCTGATGCTTTTATTCGACACATTTTGGGGGCTTTTGATTGTAAAAATTAAAGCCAAACATATGCATATATTAGTTTCACAATACACGAGCCCTACCAACACATATTGAAGAAAGACAGACTTTGAATTTTTCATGTTCATCTTCTTCCTTTTCTCATCAAGTATGTGCACATATGTTGCACACCCAAGAAAAATAAGTGGTTATTATTGGTTTGATGTTCGATGAACTTGTTCTAAAGTTTTTTGAATTGCTACCTTGGTTAGAAGTAACCGCATTAGTCAAAAGCTCAACTAATAGTACAACATGGTTTATCATGCTCTTTGTATGTTTGACTACCAGTTAATCCATCCAAGAGGTGATCACATAGAAGATACGAGGAAAGTACTATAGAGATGTAACGATCATGGGATATCCTTGAATGCAAAGAAGTGTGGTTTTAGGGTGACAAAAGGTAAACTTCTAGGTCATCTTATCTTAGGACATGGGATTTCAGATGATGTAGAATGAGTAGAGGCAATCATGAAGATCTAGTCTCTAACTAGGAAGAAAGAATTGAAGTCTTTTTTTGGTAAGATATTTTTTGTAAAAAAATTTATCACAAGCTTCACGCAAAATGTAAGAACTTTAAATACAATGTCAAAAAAGGATGCCAACTAAACTAGACACCTAAAGCTAATCTTACATTTTAAAAATTAAAGAAGGCTATTGTAGATGCCTTTGTTCTAGTGAGTCCTAATTGTTCCAAAGCATTTTACATTTATTCTTTCACATTAGACCATATGTTCACAGTCATGCTTACCTAGAGGAAAGATCCTTCATACGAAAGACACATTGCTTTCATGAGGGCATCATTCATGGATGTAGAATTGAAGTATCCTATTGTTGAGAAATAAGCTTATGATTTGGTGAGAGATGTTACTAATTTTTTTTATTATATTCTAAAAATCCAAGTAATTTCACTAGTCATAGATGTTGTGAAAAATTTACTAGTGTAAAATGAGTGAGGAGACAATAGGGGAAAGTGGGTTATTATACTTCAGGAATTTGACATAGAAATAATCCCCATAAAACTTGTTAGATGACAAGTGCAAACTAAAACCATGGCTGAAGTGTATCTAAGCCTATCATGTCAATAATATTCATTGGATGTAGTATCTCAAGATGAGTGGTATGTTGATATCATACATTATTTGTTGAACCACATATCACACATTCTTAAAAAACACATAGAAGAGATAACTACATTTAAAAAGCCAAAGTTACATGATTAAAGGATTTTTTTCAAATGGAATCATGAGGGAATATACTTGAGGTGTCTAAAAAAGGAAAAAGAAGATCGAGTCTTGAAGGAATTTCACAAAAAAATTGGTATTAGACATGGTTTAGCAATCACATTTGCACACTACGACTTGAGAGAAAGGTATTATTGGACAACTATTTTTAAAGATGTGCAGTCTCATGTAAGATCATATCACATTTGCTAGACAACAATAAAGCAAAGGAACTTAGGTCAACTACTATTGTCAATTATGGAGATACACCATTTTTTACAATGTGGATTAAACATTATTAGTATGATAAAATTTACCTCCTCTATTGGTCATAAGGATGTCCTAAATGCCACTAATTTTTGCACTAGATAGACCACAACCTAGACTTGTAATAGCGTGAGATTGAGGTAGTTATAAAATTTGTGGAAGAGGATATGTTGATGAGGTTTTGAGGCCCTTATTCTTTAATATGTGATAATGGACCCACATTTCCATCCTTAAAATTTTTAAATTAGACATTTGGGCATGTGTATGTTCTAATTTTATCATCTAGCAATAATCCCTAAGGAAATGGGTTCACTAAATCAACAAATAAGAACATATTAGACATTATTCAAAAGTTATTAGAAAAGAGCCATAGATGAATGACATGTAATGTTGAAATGCACTTTATGGGTTGATGGAACAAGAGTCAAGTCAGCATTAGGAACTTTACCATACCATCTTGTATATGGTCTTCGCCCTTTGTTTCTAGTAAATCCTATAATTCTTATGCTTTAGTTTGTATAGGACTACTTGGACACCAATAACAAATTAGAAGCTAGGATTGCCCAATTGTTGCATCTAAAAGAAAAGGGAGACAATCCCATTGAAAATTTTACAAAGCACCAGAGAATAGTGAAAAGATAGTTTGATAAGAGTGATCGGGTCACAATCTTTAGGATACCATATATGGTTCTATGTTGGGATAAGGCTCATAAGAAGAAAAGAGAACATGAGAATTTTGATCAACTATGGTTGGGTCCATTTCAAACCTCAAAGATTTTAGGGGATTACACCTATTGACTAAAGATTATGACTGGAGAAGGCATCCTATTACTTGTTAGTGAATCAAATCAGCTACCAAATAGGACCTAGAATGATTCCTAGCATTTACATGAGAATTGAATCAAGAACTAAGTACTTTTAAAGAAGGTTTCAACATTTATGATGATGGAGGTGGATCACAAGATTTAAGAACTATAGTCCATGTTATCATGTAAGCATGTAGAGGTGGAGAATGCATATTTAGAGAAGAAGATGCAACAACATCAAAGCTGCCATTAAAAAAAAATTAAATATCCTTAGTAGTGTCATCAAGATCTAAATGGTAAGAGTCCACAAAAATATGCATAATATTTAGTAAGTAGTCCCCCTAATAAAGTGCATCCTATAGACATAAATGACCTTACTAAAAATAATAATCTGAAGGCCTTGAGAAATAACCTAAACTTTAATGAAGATACATTTGATAGATGAACCTTACAAGAGGAAATTTATGTCCTCAATAGTATCATCTAGATCTAAAATATGAGACTCTACAAACAAAAAAAATGTGTTTGGTAGGAATGTGCCTCATGAGGTGAATCATGAAGATATATATAATCCTATTACAAATACTCATTGGAAGATCTTGAAGAAACAACTCTACACTCTAAAGTAGTAATAGATGTAAGAGGAATGTCCTCAACTACATATGGTGTTTAGGAGGGGAAGGATTTATAATAGTCTTAGTATCATTCATATGTGAAAGGTTCTTTGAAGAAGTTTCAATATGAAATGGAGAATGAATATATTTTTACAACTATTTTATGATGGTCTAAATAGTGAAAGGACACTTAATATGCTTATTCTAATATAAAATATCTGTAAAAATAATGAGACAAATTAATCAATATTCCTTGCCATTATTGTTTAGCCATTGAATTTTTATATTTTTAGTCACTTGATTCAACGAGAAGTCCACGCTTTTGTTAACATTACAATTGCAGATATTTGAGTTAGTCACTTGTTTAGCCATTGAATTTTTATATTTTATGTGGGCAGTTTGATTTCCCTCCAAGTGTAGCAGATAACGTCATACAAGGGACAGATGATGTCATTACAAGGTGCGTCTCTCGAACGCTAATATCTTCAGGGGATAAAAAATCTACACCCTAATCCACTTGAGCGGCCACACCTTAACTGGATTACTGTAGACCGAACATGAAAATATGAATGGATTTGTATTCACGTACAAAAGGATATGAGGTTAATGACAGCCCATTAATCGACATTTATTTTCTCAATTTCGACCCATAGATGAATTGACTTTTACTGCACTATGCTTCACTATATAGTTTGACCATCTTGGCATGATTGAAAATGGATTTTGAGTTGTATAGGTATGACATTCATCTCTTTCTTCCATATACTTATGATTTTATAGATATGACACATCATCTCTTTCTTCCATATGCTTATGATTTTATCATGTATAATGTGTAACATTGATGAATAATATGGTTTTGTTATTGTATTTAATAATTTTTTTCTTATATATATTGAATAAAGTATAAAGAATTTATAAGAAAAGAGTTACGAAAAATAGTTGGAGTACATAGTCAGTAAAAAAACTAGTCATATTATACAATTACGACAGCTGTTCAACAACATATAGACATAATTACAAGAGTTGTACAACATACCAGCGATAAAATACAAATCACAAGAGTTGAACAACAACATATAGACACAATTACAAAAGTTGTATAACATGTTTACAATGTTCATGTTTATTGACCAACTGAAACTTCACAATCTGATCTTTGATTTGTTATAGTTGTTGTTCAACCTTCTCATTCTTCTTACATAAGACTTGGATCTACAAAAAAAGAACAAACACCTGAAGACATATGTCAGAGTAAAGCCTTAGAGTGTCAGTTACTCGATAATAATTATTAGAAAACATTGCAGCACATCTATTTTTCCATAATATTTTTAAAAACTACATGCCGAATAGAATCAACAATCACATCCTTTTACATACCAAAGCCAAAAATGGCTTCTTTTTAGTTCAATTCGTGATTAAAAATCATTCAAAAATATCTAAAAACTACAAACCATTTCCTTTTAACATGTAAACAATCCCAAAAGATGTGTTTCAAACTTTCAACACCATGACAAAAAGGATAGTTCACTGGTTGGACCATAATACACTTCAATCTATTCCCCACATGTAGCTTGCAGTGTAGTATTTTCCAAACCAGCACTTGTAAATCAAAATCAACTTTGGAGCACCATATTTGAGCACTTAATTTAGACCAAAATTTTGAACTAAATCTGCATTTCCACTTGTGATTCAAATGAGGGGAAATATTCCAACTAGGAAACAACTAAAAATAAATATTCTTTAAAGGAAAACGATTGAAATGACTGCAAGACAACTATTTCTAGTCTCTAAAGAAATAACAATCCCTTGAAGTGCATAACTTCATAGACAAATCAACGAAAACAAGGGATTTAATAAAAAATAGGAACTATTTATAATTATTACTCAACCTATGTTGCTCCTTAATTTTGTCCCATGAGGCCCAATCAAATATATCAAAATCCCAAATATCTTTAAATTGTCTAACTCCCTTCTTAAACAAGCAGTGAGCTTGTCTTGGGAAACTCATTGTTAATGGTTGATCATGCTAAGTAATTAGTTTGTTCCACCAAATTGACATTGAAGCAAAATTGAAACTCGTTTGCAAAGAAGAGTCATTCCATTTAAAAAATTTACTAACTCTTTGTCATGCTTTCCAAATAGACTAGAAAGGGGAATAAGCTTTGATTTTAAAGAATGAAGAAAAAAGCATTTTATCTAGCCAATAGACACCCTGCCATTTTTTAATTTATAGAAGCTTCTATAATTCATTAGTGGACTAAAATTTTCCATGGTTCATCTCCACTAACAACTTTAATAATCCATTTTGTAGCAAGGAAAGTCCCTTGGGTTTTTGGGTCAATAAGCCCCATATCTCCTTTATATTTTGGTTGAATGCAATGAAACCATGAAGAAGTAGTAAACTCATCAATACCATCTCATTTGGACCACAAAAATCTATGAATTATTCTATTGAACTATTCATAACCTTGTTTGGATGGCATCCAATGTAAGAGTAGTACACATGTGACATAATGCAAATCTTATTAGCAATTTGAATCTTGTCAACCAAGGACAAAAATTTATTGCCAAAATTGAACAACTTACTCTTAATTCTATTTAAGAACCAAGTCCACATTTCAGAAAGAGATACTCCCAAACCAAAAGGGATACCCAAATATCTAGTTATCTTGCCATGTTTGATTTGCCTCCATTCTTTTGGTATCCATTGAGACATAGGATAGAGTTGAGTCATCAAAATCATAGTTTTATTACATCCCTACCTTTTGGAACATTGTAACTCAAAAAGAGTTTGACATATCCTTATTAATAATCAAGAGGCCATTAGCATCTTGAAACAAGATTTGAAAATACTTTTTAATTTTAGGACCAAAACCCAAGCATTGAAGCATTTTAAGGATAAAGTTCCAAAAAATTCTATTGTATTATTTATCGTAGTCTATCTTGACTATGAAAGCATTTTGGCCTAATTGTTGTTCCTATTCCATAGTCTCCCAAGCCAACATTAAATTATCAAGGATATATCTTCCTTTTAAAAACCCCATTTGAGGAGCTCTCACAATAATTTGAACAATAGGTTTGATTCTGATTGTTAAATCAGGTTTCTAATAATTTTATATGAAGTGTTTAATAAAGTAATTGGCTACCAACTAGCAAGGGTATCCTCATTTTTCCCCTTAGTCCAATAATTTTAATTATATCTTTATTGATAATAGGACCTAGAGAACCATTATGTAGGGCTTATAAATATAGCTTATAAAAATCATCCGTAATATGATTCCACATATTTTGATAGAATTTTGTTGGAAGATCATTAGAGCTGGGGTTTTTATTTAGTTTCATAGAGAACAAAGCACGTTCAATTTCTTCCAAAGAGAGAATTTGGTCCAAATATTTACTACAACCTACATCAATCATATTTGGAAAAAATCTTGGATGCTATCTTCTAAAGCCTATTGGATATCCATCCAATAGGTTTCCTCTTTAAACATCTTTTCATAAAAATTATAAAATAGATTAATGATTTCTGCATTATTAGTGTGATGCTCAATTTCATCCCTTATAGCTTCAATTTTCTCTTTTTTATGCTTATAGTTAAGATAATTAAAGAAATACTTAGATCCCTTCTTCCCTTCCTTGATCCATTGAATTATGGCTTTGATGTTGGCACCTTGTCCTTTGTAATGATCTAATTTATGCAGTTGAACTTTAGTGATAACAATGTTCTTCTGAATAGTTTCATTATAAGGATCAAAATTATGTTTATTTCTAGCAAGTTCTAAATACCTTGGAGAGATTTTTCTCTACATTGACATTTCCAAAACATCCTTCTTCTAAATGTGTGAAGAAACTCAACACATTATGATATAGCAATAATCCAACACATAATCCATGACTCCCCTTCAAGAGGTTTTAGTATTGAGTTCCAAATTATCTCGACTGAGGCTGAAACACATTATGTGTTTTTAAGATGAGAAGTATTATGTTTGAAAGGAAGTTGAGAAGAAGACTCAACATCAACATCTTGAGAAGAAGAGAATGAAAAGATAATTGGAAAATGATCAAATAAAGTTGTAGAATAATCCACTTGCACCCAATAGTCTTGGGGCAACTTATCTAACTATATGTTGTGAGATAAATAAAAGCAATCCAATTTGCTTAATTTCCTATCATTACCTGGTTTGTAATTACACCAATTATTAGCATTCAACTAGAGAATTTACTATGGATAGGATCAACACTTCAAACACATTTCGACAATAAATTCATTTTTCAAATTCTTCCTAACTGAGTTTAAAATGGCTAAACTAGCTATGATCCTCATGATGTTCCACCATGTTAAAATCTCCTCCAAACACCCAATTAGAAATAGGAAGGTTCTTAGGCATCCAATTTCAAAGAACAACTCTTTCTCTTGGATTGTTAGGAGCATAAATTGAACATAAACCCAAGGGTTGTCTGTTGATAAAAGTGAGGGCCCAAACATAGCTATGTGTTGGGTCCTCACCCTTATTATTGACATGTTTGGATATCGAAGGATAAAATGCAAGAACTCCACCAATACCCTCCTTATGCAAGGTATGGATGAAAAAAGCATCTTTCCAAAGATTGAAAAGATAAACATTTAAGCATTCATTGTTGATTTTAACTTCTTATAACAAAGAACACGTGGTTTCCATTTCTCAAGGGTGTCCTTGAATTTAAATTTATGATGAGGGTGAGAAATCCCTCTCACATTCCAAGATAATATCTTGAACATCATGATGAAACATGAAGAGGGTCATCCTCCCCTTGTGGCAAAACTCCATAGTGATTAGAAATGGAAACCACTTGATTATTATTTAGTTTTTCATTCAAACCAACATAAGGAGATCTAGATATTTTTATAGAATTAGGAGGAGAAGTTAGAGATCTGTTGGGAGATTTCAACAAACTAGAAGAGTTGGGACGAGATGTCTCATTAAGAGAAGAGTAGGAATTTGAGGAAGGAGAAGAAGGTTATTTCCATTTATGAATAGTTCTCCACTCATCAATCATAATATCATATTTATAGGAAGTTTTGACCACTAAAGGGGGATCAAAAGGAGAAGGAAGATTAGAAGAGGGGATACTAATGCTTTTTTGAAGGGAAGAAGTTGGGGGGGGATTTATGATTGATTTGGACTGCAAAGTGGGATTAGTGACAACCTTGACTAGGGAAGCTTGCAAGGGTGAAGAAGAGGACCTACTTTTCTTGATGGGACAATCTCAAATTAAATGACCATCTTGGTAAGAAAAGAAACAAGCATTTGGCGTATTCAAATAGACTGTTGGTTGATCCAATTCAAAACCTAGGCCAAACAGTTTAATATTCTTTGGCAAAGGTTTGTTCAAATCAATTTAAAGAAATACTCGAGTGAAATATTAAACTAGAAAATTTGTTATAATTTTTATTGGACCATATGACCTCACCAAGTTGGGCTACAATATCTTTCAAAAAAAGTTTGAAGTCTAAATTTAAAAAGAGGAATTCTAGCCATATGGGATAGTGAGAATGGGAAGGACCTTCAGGATGAAAGTCAAATGTGCAAGCTTGGAAATAACAAATTTATCCACAAATCACCCATGTACCATACTATAAAATTTCTTGAGCATGCTCAACAAACCTAAACATGTAGGAAACATAGCCTCTACCAAACCCTCTAATTCTTTCCATCACTGAACCTCTAGTTTCCTAGTTTTGTTTAGCCCATTTATAAAAATCTAATTCGATACAGATTCCCCTTAAGAAAACTAAAATAATAGCTTTATTTTGATTTTCAACATTGCATTCCACAACTTCATCTGGTAATTAGAATTCTAGGGATTTACCTTATTCTTGTCCATCCCCTGGAGTTTCAGCTTCTTTTACAACATTTTGAATAGGATCTTTGTTATTTGTGGGAGAGTCATTGATGGTTTCTTCCTCCTTATTAGATAAATCATCCATAGTTCTCCACCACATTCTTCTTCCAATGATTCCGATTCTTGATTTTTCTTGGACAGTCTAGCCTCATATTTCAGCCTCATCTATATTTTTTCCCTCTAGTTAGTTATTTTCCCATGAATCCCTTCACTTAAATAAACCACTGAACTATCATCCCTTGCAACCCTCATTTATCTCTACTCAAAAAGACCTATGACGTCCACACTATTGTAGAGCACCATTTCTCTCAATTAAATCACCCCAAACTTATTTTAAAATGGATGGATTTTAAATAATTATCAATGATTAAATAAAAATTGAGATTTTAGTTGTAATTTTGATATATATTTACGGTGATATTGGATGAATAATATAACATGTAGTTAATTGAGAGAGGAGTAATTAATATTGGAAAATTAAAGATAGACATATTGTTAGGTATATTATCAGTGGAGAGAGTAATTATATTAATATGTTTTTAAGGTATTGGGAGCATGATAGTAGGAGATGAAGTGTCAATAATTTATTGAATAATAATAAATTAAAACATAAGAAAATAAATAGAAACTAAGACACTATAAGTATAGATGATTATGAAATCAGAATAGTGTGACAAAGCTAGTTTCTTAAGACTAAAATATAAATGTTCAAAAAAATAAAAATACATTAAGAGAGATCACTTTAACATAAATAATTTCTTAAGCTAGAGGAACATACATATATATGTAGGCCTCTTGGATGTATGAATCAAGGAGAAGACATGTCTATGAGGTATGGGTTAACCCTCAATCACTCCTAGTCAAGAGGTGAGTTAACTCAATCTAATTGAGATAAAGCTGTCACCTAACTATCATTAATCAATTATTGATGATTAATTAGTAGCACTACCTCAATTCAAGTTAAACACATGCAATTATTAGCTATCTAGGAAAGAGAAATTAAATATCCATATTATGATAACTAAACATAATAACTAGGTGCAATAATACACTTAGGATTAACACTATCCTAGGTGAAGTGAAGTATATATACCAATACCCCTCTTAAGTGTAACATAGAAGGAAAAAAATGGGTCATATGAATGATGTCATCTTAGGTATCCACGTAAATAGAGATATCTCATAAATGTGGAAAAGAAGAAAACTAATGGAAATCCTCCTCTTCCTCCCATTCCCACCACTAAAAGAGAGAAAGTACGCCCTAAGCATAGCTTAAATGGGTGAAAATTAGGGTCTTGGAAAATGAAGCATAATGAGGTATTAATGTAAAAATAGATGTCCCCAAAGAGAAGGACCCTATAATATAGAATATCCCCCCCACATAGAGATAGAAATGACCCCTCCAACAAGATAAAGGAGCCTCCCCAAAAAGAGCCTCCTCATGTCCTTGCAAGATCAAAGAGTCCATATAATAGAAAGAGAATAAAAATTAAAAATGTATCAAAACAAGAATTGAAGTAGGTACCTATGCAAAGAATGATGCACCTTCCTTTCTAAAGAAAGAAAATAGAATTGCAATTATTTTGAATTCCCACTCTAAGGTAGAATGAAGGATGGGAATAAGAATAAGATCTTTAGAAGAAATGACCACATATCTCCATAAAAAGTGCTTAAATGTGCCAAAGTTTGATTAAGAGTCCTAAACCTTAATTTAGAAGATGGAAATGAGGAAGCATAAAATGGAGGAGGAGAAAAATGGGTTTTAAGTACCCTCATTACATCAAGAGATCAAATCTACTACAAAAAAAAGAAATAGAAATGGATCCCAACAATGAGGGCATGTAAGGTATTGATGCATAATTCCTTAAAAGTGAGAGTAAAAATATTTTTATAGATGTTGCTCTTAATAAAGTTGATGCTAAACTATGAAAAGTGTTAATGAATCAAATTAGCTACCAAACGGGTCTTAGCATGCCTCCCAGCATTTATATGAGAATTGAATCAAGAACCAGGTAATTATATAGAAGGTATGAATGATAATGTAGGTGTATCATGGGATTATGTTACCATCTAAGAATCTAGAAATAGAGAATATATATCCAAAAAATTAGATGCAACTACATCAAATATGCCACAAAAAGATAAATATCCTCAATAGTGTCATTAAAAACTATGTGGTGAGAGTCCATAAATAAATATGATATATTTAGGAAGTAGACTTGATAATGAGGTGAATCCTATAGAAATGAAGGACCCTATAGAAAACAATCATTAAAATCCCTTAAAAAGGGGACCTAAACTCTAATGAAAGAACATCTGATAGATGAATGTATTTCAAGAGGAATGGTGTGTCCTCAATAGTATCATCTAGATTTAAAATATGGGACTCTACAAAAAAAAGAAAAGAACTATGGTATGAATGTGTCCCATGAGGTGAAAAATGAAGAAATATATAATCTTACTACAAATAATCATTGAAAGATCTTGAAGAAATAACTCTAAACTCTAAATTATAAATAGTTATTTAAGAGGAATACCATCAACTACATGTAAGGCTTAGTAGGAGAAGGAGGATGTTTAGGAGTCTTAGTATCATCCACAAGTCAAAGGCCCTTTGACCAAGTTTTTATATTAGATAGAGAAAAAAGACCAAGACATACAACTATTCGATGATAGTATAAATAGTGAAAATAAACTTAGTGTGCTTAATCTAATGCATAATATCCTTAAACATAGTGAGACATATTAGTCAATATCCCTTGCCATTATTTTTCAACCATTCAATTTTATATTTATAGTCACTTGATTCAAGAAAAATTACAAGGAAATGGGGAATTAGATCATGCATAATATATTGGTTTAGATCCTTAATTTATAGGAGAAATAGTTCACTAAATTGAATACCACAAATCATGATGAAATCCACCAAAATGGAACTTTATCTTAGTTTATGATTTATAATGACTTAAGATAAGATTGTTGAATGCACAAGAGAAATGAGAGGGTGGGGGGTTGAATTAGTTGTACCTTAAAACTTCAAAACCCTAAAA
This sequence comes from Sequoia sempervirens, assembly GCA_007258455.2. NCBI lineage: Eukaryota > Viridiplantae > Streptophyta > Pinopsida > Cupressales > Cupressaceae > Sequoia > Sequoia sempervirens. The sequence goes on from VDFB02271358.1 coordinate 298,660,402, forward strand.
AATATTTAGATCCACATTAATTCAATTTACTCTTAAAATGATTTATCAAGAAAGAAAAAAATAGAGAAATAATCAAATCAACACCATGCAAAAAGAAACACCATATTTACATGAAAAACCCAAGAGGGGAAAAACCACGGTGAGGATTATCTCACAACATAAAGTAATATAAACACTTATTACAAAGGGCTCATTGTCAAAGGGATCACTTCCTTGAAGAAAGAAAAGCTCACTACCAAAGGATCACTGGCAGAGTAGAAAAGAAGATAGGGAAGAATGTTACAGTAAGAAATCCATTTCAATACAACAAAAAATTCCACCATAGCATTACCAACACCTTTTAAGTATTAATAAAGATTGTAGAAACCTTTTGCTCACTACATCTAGTAATCTAACTCATAAAATCTCACACTGCAGTAAATAAATTCACACCTCACAACTCTAAAAATTGCATCATTTACATCACACATATCTATCTTATCATCCCATTCAAATTAGTTAGAACCAAAACATTCCCATGGTGGAAAGGAATGAATGAGGACCACAAAACACCTTAACTTAGACCGAAATCCACCCATACATGCCACGCCATGCTTCCACAAACATTGAAGAAAATTTGCAATTAGTGTAAACACCCAAAGTCGGGTGAACCTATGTAAACACAATTAAAATTTAAGTACAAACTTCCTCAAATCCAAAGATGACTCATGAACTGTTGATGGCGATTTTGGCACCTCAACAATGCAAGCAGAATATTGCTACTCTGCTTCTCCTGAAAGAGAAAGGCAACACATGGATGCCTTCGCTCCCAAGGTCTTTGTAGTTGGGTCTCAACTATGCTGATGTTACTCAGTGGTCAATGCAATAGTAATATTTAAGGGGCCTACTAGTGTGAGCTTCTGGATTGTTCTAAGATCAAGCATGAATTTAAACCTACTCTAACCAGGGGTTTTAAAGAAATATAAAAAGATAGATCAGGGCTTTGAAACAGAAAAGAACAATATTTCATCCAACCTTAACCAGACTTGTTACCTTCAAGGAACTATAAACTAAAAACTGCATAACGAAATAAACTTGTGATTGACACACAGTCTCATTCATTCACAGTGTAGATTTCAATAACAGATTTTAAGTTACCATTTAAACAAAACATAAAATAACATTTTTCATTCCTTGAAGACTTCACAAATCAAATGATTAACTCGATACAAACACCATTCTGAAACACAACATAAAATAGATTTTAATCTGGTTGCTTCTACTGTTGGTGAAACAGATAAGCAACATTTACAAAGCTGGCACAATCACCAGTGTATAGATAATCTGTGATTTCAAATTGTTTCCATTTACACTAAGGAAACTAAAAGGTACATTAGTCTATTCTAAATTTGAATCTAAATCCTAACCAAGAAGACAGAAGAAACTCCTATTACAAAGAATCAGGAGGCAGCTCTATCTCCTTCTGTGAACTTACTAATTCCTATATTTTTCTTCTGACTGTCTGTTCTAAACTCTAACTGTCTAACCTTAGAAATTATCTAAAAGTTCTAACTCTAAAAATTCTAATCGTAGAAGTTCCAACCTTTACAAAGAGGCAAGAATGCCTTATATATAGAATGTACTAGCAAGAATGTGCTGGCCCCTGCACTAGGGTTTACAAAATATCCACATCCAGGAGAGTCGGCTCTCAGATCTTTCTGAGGAAAGTCAAAACTGCATTCAATGTGAAGCCCTACTGTCCATCTGGCTAAAAGGTTGTCTATCCTCAGGAGAAGCCCTTTTAGATCCTTTTGGCAGCTGCAACATTAACTCTCTTGTCTTCGTGTCCACCTTCGAACTCTGTTGGGATCTATCTTGAAGGCTCAGAATATCAGCATTAATACTGATCTACCTCCTTGCCAGTAGTCATTACAACTGTCCCTATGAGTCACAGTTTGCTCGACCTTCTTCTGGCCTTCTTTGCGTTCTAGACCCCTTCGGCATGCTGACCTTTCTCCAGAAGCATCATCGGGCCTGCTTGTAGATCTGGATATTTCACCCGAGCTGACTCATTGCCTTTGGATCTCAGAAGGAAACCATCTTTCTTGCATTTTGTTAGTCTTCTCCATAGGGGTGGTCAATTGGTCAATGGACCATCTTGGTTTTCTCTGATTAGACGATCACATGCCATGCCAGATTCCTAAGCAGTCAAGAGCAGGCCACCTTAAATCGCATGTCGGTGATACACCATTGGTGTCTCCCCGATGCGATTTCATCTTATAACAGTTATTGGCATAGTATGGGTCATTCGGTGAAACGTTACGATGGGCTACGGAAGTCACATCGAGCTCACAAAACCTATTGGCAAGACTGCATGCTCTCGGAAAGACATCTCGGCAAACCTCAAGATCCCATGGCGATCTCATTTTTCATGTCGGGGAGACTATCACTTGTCACTGTGACCTCATAGCGAAGTCTCCTGACTCGTATGGAGTCTCCCTGACATCCTCCTGTTCTCGCCGATCTCGTTCCCTTATGTTTTAGTGTGATCAAGTCCCTTCGCCAGGACATCTCTGTGGGCCCTTTTGATTCTCAGCGAACGTGTTCATTCTCCCCGGGGGCACGTCCTATCGGTGAGACATAAAGATCTCGCTGAGGCCTTATTGCGATGGAATCCCCTCTGCCGATGCCTTCATTTCATGTCGGGAAGAGTTCCAGTGAACTCCTTCTCATTCTCGCCAAGCCCACTTTGTATCGGGAAGACCCTATAGGGTCGGCAAGATGTCATGTTGAGCTTTTGTTTTCTGTCGTCGAGCTTGTTCTGCATCAACAAGAGTCACAGCGATGCCAGACTCCTTGGGTGAGCTTTTGTTTTCTGTTAGGGAGACCTCATGGTTTCGGGGAGACCTTACCCTGAATCCCTTTTCTTCTTAATGAGGCCCCCCCTTTGTCATCGGTGTGACTTTGGATCATCGGCGAGACCTCTCGCCGCATTCATTTCCTTTCGCCGAATTCCAGTGTTGCCAAGACCTTCTTAGGTTGGTAGGACATCCTACCGAACCCATTGCATTCGTTCTAAGTCTCCTCGAGTTAGAGCTTTTCAGTGTGACTTCTTCTTTCGGCCAGACACTATGTCGAAGGCATCATCCTTTGGTGACCTTTTATTTTGGGGAGACCTTTCTTTAGTTATACTGACATGGATTCCTTTCATTCCCAGTGTGTCGGTGTAACACCCTCTTGTCGGGGAGATGTCCCATAGATACCTCGTGTCTCGCCAAAGGCTTTATAAGTTCACCCTTTTGTCACCATGTTGGTGTGACTTGATGCTTTTGCCGAGACTTCTCTCCAAAGAAAAGTCTCTCGCCAAAGATGAACATCTTTATCGTTGGTCGGTGAGACTTGAAGCTTTCAGCAAGACCACACACCGAAGACAAGACTCCTGCCGAAGTGACTGTTCGCTCCGTGCTAGTTGGTGAGACATAAGGATCTCGCCGAGACTACATGGCGAATACTATTTGTTTGGCTGAAGTGTTCACTCATGAGGCGATCGGTAAAAAATGAAAAGCTCGCCATGAGGTCATTCTGATGATGGTTTCTCTCACCAATGGGAACTCCTTAGTTGCTAGGACGATGGTTAATGTGTCGCCGATAGGAAATTGCATATGAATCCCGATTGCTGTGACATCTCTGGGGTCTTGCCGAAAGACAACACAGACGCATATCGATAGAATGCACTGGTAGTCGGAAAGACATCTAGGAGGTCTTTCCGACTTTCTTCTTCAAGGGAAATTATGACCAATTGGGCTGAGGAAAGTCTTCCAAGTGAACTCCTTTGAGAAATATCACCATGTGTGTGGCTTGTTCCTGCAAAACAAAAGGTATGCATTAGTCTCAAAGCATATGAAACATGTTAAAATAAATTATTCTGTTGCCTATAATTTTATTCAACTTTCAACAAGAAGAGAACCAAGTTAGGTTGAGACAGCACCAAGATTAAATCAGATAGATCAAAAGTCAAAATTAGGAGAACAGAAGAACTCCAAAGAGGAAAGCAAGTAACCAAGAGCAAAAAGAAACTAGAAAGAGAAAGGTGGACCCATTTTGTTCCAACTCAAAATGGGGGTGGTTATACAGGGCATAACAAATGGCAACTCGACTGGGAAAATGGCTTAACCATTTTCATGAATC
>VDFB02271358.1:298664668-298767907 GCA_007258455.2 Sequoia sempervirens
TCTCTCCCTCCTACCACTAGTAGAATTTAGCAAATAAATGACTACGTGACTAAAAATTTTAGTCATGTGACTAAAAATTTTAGTCACATGACTAACACTAGTAGAATTTGGCAAATAAATAACTAATTTGATCATCATAAGTGAATAATTTGGTCATCGGGTAAAACCACAACTAAATAATTGGTCAAACAAATAAAAGTGATTAAATAAATGACTATTACTCCTATATTCTATTTTTCTTTTGAATTTGATCATAATCTATAGAGCTTAAGCCCCCCTCATGGGACCCCGACCTAAGTGGGCCAATTGGCTGCCTAGTTTGCTTGGTGCACCAAAAATACCTATTGAGTGGAAGGCATTGTCTCTCGATGCAATCTTAAGGCCTTCACATATTTTATAAAAAAAAATTACATTTACATTCTTTAACTTTTATTACTCATTATGTTAATGAATCATTAATGTTTTTAACTATGATTTGAAGCCAATTTGATTTTCTTGTTGTGTTAGTATGTCAAATGTATCAAAGAGCAATTGTGGTCAATTTCACTAATAAAATATGATTTAAACAATCCAATTGCATTTTGAGGGCTATCTTGCAAACACTTTCATTTCAGAAGGTCAAGTAGTTATTTCTAGAAGCAATTAGATTCAATTTACATGGATTGTAGAAATGTAATGTATGCAAAAGTAATTATTTCTAGAAGCACTGCATTAAAAACGTAAGGTCAAGTAGTTATTTCTAGAAGCAATTAGATTCAATTTGCATGGATTGTAGAAACGTAATGGTCGAGTCTACTGAAACGAAGATTTTTCTCTTAAAAAAAGAACATTTTGCCCTAAAAATGAAGATTTTTCCTCAACAATGACTCTAATAATTGTGGAGAGATGTCTGCCCAACCACCCACTTTATATAAAAATATATTAATTATTAATTATTAATTATAATAATTTTATATTTATATTTAATAATTTTTATTATAGTATACAATGTATAATAATAATATAACATATATATACTATTAAATATAGTAATAAATATAATTATATTATATATAATTTAATCTGTATTACTATTATATTAAATATATATAATATATTAATTATATTTTGTATTATTAAAAAAAAATAAAATTATTAATTATTAACTATAATAATTTTATATATGTATTTAACATGCAAAAATTTGCTCATTATTAAGATCTTGTCCATAATTTTCATTTTAATAAACATGCTCTAAAACCTTCATCAAAATTCCCGCCAATATGGAGAAGTGAAAGTCAAACCTTATTTTCAGGCGTAGCCCACCAAAATGGAGAAGAAAGTGTGACGCTTGAATTAGGGTTGCAACCTCTGCCCATTTTTCCGCATCATCAATGTTGATAGTAGGACATGATTTGTGTAGAATCTTGTAGTAAGTCACTTTTCAAGGTTTTAGTTAATTTTATTTTTCAAATCTGTATGCATTCGAGCCATTTTTTATTGTGTTCTATTACTATTTTTTCTTAAAAATGTAAGATCAGGGTTAGTGAAGGGGAGTAGGAGCATAGTGAATGAGCTGAAGGCACTGTCGAGCAAGAGGCTCGTATAGGTCAAGGGTTTGGTGGTCATGGTTTTGAATCCCAAGCATGGGGAATTCAGGGCAGTCTTGTTGTTTGATGTATATTTTCCACTTGTATTATGGGAAAATCCTTAGTTATCGAAGCCCAACTCCATGCCTTTTGTTGTGCTCCGCCATTTGAGGTAACCTTCTTCACTTGTGATGCTTATTTGCAGAATGCCCTAACTTTACTCTCCCTCTCTTTGTTTTTTGTTTCACAACTATGGACATCACTCAAACAGAGAACAATCTTGTTTCACACCTATGCCCTAGATTATTTTCATTTTATCTGCTTCACATTACTTTTGAAGTTGTATATGCTTTGTTTCAGCAGTTAATTGGAAAATTCATCAATTTGAATTATAAAACATATTTCAAATTTCTCAACTGGGTGCCTGTTGCTTTGAAAATGCTCGTGGATGAGCTTATTGATCATGTTGGTCTAGACTCTGCGGTTTACCTTCGAATATACATAGTTGGGTAAGTTTATATGTTTCTTTTGATGCATCATTCTTGTTGATTCTTCATCTATTCTAGCAATTTATTTTCTTATGGAACATTTACATCCTCTTTAAGAACCAAAAAATATGTGTATTTATTTATCTATTTCTTAGAAAATTATATAGAAATACTTTTTAATTAATAAAATTTTAGCCAAGGATGTTGTTTTTTGATATTTTAGAAATAGCTAGATCTATTTTAATTAGTTTGAGACTGTCAACTATGTTAAATTTGTGATTTGAAAATATTTAACTTGATATTTACTACAAGAAGGAAATGTTATCTACATTTTCTACCAAATGGATTCCCAATGGCTTCTGGGCATAGTAGGTGCATTATAAGTACAAATATGATATAATAGATGCTTTATAAGTAGAAATATTGGATGAAATATGTAGTTGTATAAATAGATGTCTCTGGTTGACTAACATAGTTAAGTTCTTTATTGAATATCATTGGGATCCATTAATGAGTTGCAAAGGAATAACAAGTGTTCAAGCATTGTATGAGGTTGTTATATATTTGTGTTTCTTCACCACATAGTGAATAAGAATTATAACAGTAGCCTAAGAGATATAAAAATTCCTATATGAGAGGAAGTGTGTGATTACTTTTAGATGATAGTTTGAGCAAACACTAGAATGATGCTAGAATGTAAGAATTGGCATTTTTTTCTTAAGATTCATTGGTAATTTCTCAAATTTTTACCTGTTTACAATTAAGTGCATATTGAAAACATGAACTATATTTCCAACTTGAAAAGAAACTTAAATGACAACACTTTAGAATGTGCATTGTACTTGAATTATTGTCAATTTGTTGTTGGAAATGAGACATGAGCATTAACAACAAAATTTAAACAATAACATACAGTAACACAAAGGAATTTTACCTTGGAAACCCATGTGTGGTAGAAACAAGCTTGGTAGTGTCATCACTAAGCTTTTCTTAAAATTTATAAATATCATTAGATTTTTCTTATAGTAATTCAACATTTTTCTAGTTTTATCAACTTGTGATTGCCCCCTAGACTTCCACTATTTACAATTGAATTTATTTTTTCAATCACTCCTATGGTCATGGCTCTACAATTATGTGTTGATACTTGCATATACAAATATTTGTGATGTGTGTACTAAATAACGCTTAAATATCAAGAAATAGACAAGACATCATTTCTTGGTTGTCTTTGATTGTGTTGTCTTATTTGGGTAGCACTGCCACTTTGTAGGGTATGAGTTTTGGTGACATTAGCTAGGTTACTAGTATAGTTACATATTTGTTTCTTGTTGTTGGCCTATTGATACATTGATGCAACCGTTGGTTGTGTTGTAGGACTGCTGATACACTTGCATAATTGTTGTTGGTGACACTTCCACAAGTGTTCATTCCACAAGTGTTCATGACACTAATACAATTGGTTTGAAGAAGGTTGGGGTGGCTATATCATTATATAATTTTTTTGTTTGTGGTAGTTGAATCCTACCCTGTCTAATTCAGGGTGAAAAATTTATAATTTTTTTTTTTCATCTATAATTATTTTTCATAAAATGAGTTTGTGTGCTGCAAAAGGCTAAGAACTGCAAAGTGCAATGTGAACATTTTTTGAGCTTAAAATGGAGGTATGACCAAAGTATTTATTCTATCAAATTGAAATACCTTTTGATGTTGATACTTACCCTCCATAATGCATTCTTGGTATTATTTTGAACCACAGATACAATTAGAAGTAAAACCCTTCCTATACAATGCTCTATAATACAAAGGCTCCACTAAACAATTTATTAAGACATGGACACATTACATTAGATCCCATGAGTTTATTTACAAGAGAAAAAACAACATTCATCGTTTGAAATTATGTGGGAAAATGATTCATATTACATTAGATTACATCTCTTCCATTTATGGTTGAGATCTTTACAGATCAGACTTGTTTACAACAATTTTTAGAAAGGGAATATATATTGAGAACCAAAAATGAGCTATTAGGTGTGTTAGAATATAACCCAAGTCTCATCCTTTTCAAATCGTGGGTTTGATCTTTTTGAAGTTCTGAGAAGCCCTTCCTAATGCAAAACAATCTAGATTCCTGAGGTTCTACATATTTCAAAGCTCACCCACATATTCCATGAGATGACATCTCTTTGAGGTATTTTGTCAAGCAGTTCACGTGCCTTTTCTATGCTTTCACATTTTACATGAATGTCCATCAGGGTAGTTGCATCTACAATGTCTGAAAAAATTCCTCTATTTTTTATGCTTTGATGGATGTGCATACCCTGTTCCAATTCTCCTATTTTAGCATTGGTAGGGAGAATGTTGGAAAAGGTTGTCCAGTTTGGCTTTACACCTGCCAATTGCATTTTCTTGAAAGTTCCTAAAGATTTTTGGAAAAATCTATTTTGGGCATATCCTGCAATCATTGCATTCCATGAGATAACCTCTCTTCAAGAGGCATTTTTTCAATATCTAATCTTCCAAAAAATCAACTATTTGCGGTGTTAAAATATCAAATCATTATTTTGTGTGAAACCTATGTAGAACATATGAGACGTTCAATTAAAAATAGGAATCCAAGTGTAGTTTGAAAGTTAGGTCCGCCCATTCAAACAAAGTAGGAGGGTTCTGAACATTGCATAAATTTTTCCTACACACTCTACCCATTTTTTCTCATCGACATCGTTGAAAACACAACACAATCTGTGTAGAATTTTGAGGTAAGTCACTTGCCATGGTCTCAATGAGTTTTAACTTTTTTTTTAAATTGTATGGTTGTTATCATTTTTTTATTGTGTTTTATTTCATTATAAAACAATTAACCCTAATTAGCAGCAAGCAACCTCCTTTATTTATTTACGAGACTCTTTCACCTCTGTTGGGTCTCAATGATCTCCTATGATTCTCTTTCTAAATGTTATGATGTCTTAGAATTGGTGTTTTGTAGGGACAATAGCTACATATCCTATGCAAGAGGATGATCACAGGAGCAGAAGCCATGGGAAAGAGTGAAATGGGTACTACTTAGGGAGAAAAATGGAAGATACCCATATGGATTCTGCATAGTATTAATTAAACGACGTGACGTTTAACAAATTCTTTTGTATTAAAAGAAGTTTCTCACACTTCTTTTTCTTTGACTGCTTATGTTGTAGCAGGTGTAAGGTAAGCCTCATTTTCTTATGACTAGGAGTGTAGTTAAACATTTTTCTTTGAATTTTTTAATAGACATATTTTTCTTCTATAGCTACATTGCAGGACTACTTCAGTGTTGAACTTACTCTTTTCAATCATTTAGTGTTGAATATTACTACTTCAGTGTCCTAAGATCTAGACTTTTAGACACCCCTAGAATTGTACCTTTATCATAGGGTACTACTATATTAGATTTGACCTAGGTGTGCCTGAAAGGGTGAAAGATGGGTGAGGAAAATATGGGGACTTAGTCACTTTAGTTTGAAAGAGACAATTGGAATGTCATAGTGACTGAATAAAAGATGAAAACCAGAGGGGGAATATCTATATGCTTCATAAGTGACTAAGAAGTGTTGATATGATTGAAAAACTTTCATTATTTTTGCAAAAATGGGGCATTTTTGGCTGCAATCAAATGGTTATCACTTGTGCACTAGGAACCTTTATAAAACAGGTATAAAAAAGTAGAATCTACAAATAAGGCAACTGAGAAGGTAAGTAGGAGAGCCAAAGGTTCCTTGAAATCTAGGAATGTCTAAGAATATGTCTAGCTTTAAGTAATAGGTGATAAGATGGGCATTAAGTGAGATATCGGTAACATAATAGGTGATAAATAGAAAATAAGAGATTTGTCAATAAGAAAGTGGGGAACAAGTGAGGAGTATAGAACAAGCAAGATGACATTAGGACTAGATGATGAGAGAGGCCATTAAGCTGCAATGGATGATCCCAAGCAAGGCTAGCAATAAGCTAAATTGAATGTTGAAAATGAATGCAAAGGAAAATTAAGTATATTAGATGTTGAATAGCTATAAGAGAATAAGGAATGAAAACGAAAACCTAAAGGGAGAATGGGGATTACAAGCCATAGGAGCATGTTTTTCAAAAATACTGAGCTTAATTTTTGCTGCAAATATGCATATATATATGGTTTTTACAAGTTTTTGTATGGACAAAACCAAAATGAATCAAACTTGATTTTTTTTTACCAAATCCACAAATTGTACCCTTGAACCCAAACCAAGATCAATAACTTAGATCTATACAAAATCTTTTTGAAGAATTAGAATATGTACTTTTTAGAGAAAAGGAAACATACTGAGTCAAACAAGATGTTTCATATTTCTGATTGTGGCAGTTTATTTTAGGTTGTAAAGAAGCATTAATTTTCCCATAGGAAACTCCACACTCGCATCCTATGTTACTTCCAACAAGAACTGTAATGTAATTTCTTAACATCTTCATCTTTGGCATTATCCTTCCAAACTATGACCACAACATTAGTAATCTTCCACACGATTTGTCTACCCTCTGTGGTTTGCTTGTTCCACACTCCATCATATTTTTCTCTCCATGGCTCCCCAAATAGATTTATGATACCCAATGGCTACACATTCCACAGGGCATTGGAGGTGTTCAAACTATAGGTTTGGGCGGTGCTAATACCACATGTCTTGAACACTCCTTGCCTTCTAAATGATGCTCCAATCATTTCATGTTTTTTAGTACATGAAATTATTTCCCTCATCAACTGTAAATGGAATTTTGTCTTGAAGTGTGATAGAAGTCCTCATTTAATAAACATTAAGACTTCATTATTTTTATGTGACCATATTCTTTATGTTTTGCAAATCTTAATCTTTATTAGCAAATATTATGTTATTATTCTTTGGATCAATTCCCAAGGCTAATTAAAGTTCTATAAGAAAATTAAAATTCAAGGATAAGCTTGATACAAACAAGTGGATGTAACACAAGTAATGGAGTGTTGATCACTAGTCTATTCCATTTCTTACAAAGGGTCATTGTCCTTGGGATGTGTCTTGTCAAAGGGAGCTTATTTTTTACTGGAAAGAGGTGGGGAGAAACCTTAGTGGTATTTTGATTTGAAGGATTGATATGAACTCTTATAGCTTCCCAAAATGCTAGAATAACACTTTCATCTGGAATTTCCTTGAAAGAAGGAAGATAATTAACATCAACAATAACATGGTCTCATGTGCCAACTTGAATCTATGAATGACATTGAATAACTATTAGCCAAACATAATATAACAATTACAAATGATATACCACATACATAAACTCTTCAAAAGGGCGGAGCATTAGCTTTGAAATGAATTGATTTAGTCTTGTAATTATGTAACAAAGTTCCTGGTAGCATTTTCTACAAAAAAATTCCTAATTGTGGCTTTGTCAAACTGTAGTTACTAGATTTGGTCAAATCTTGTTCAAATCGGGTTTGGAACAATTTTTTTGAATTAGTCTGATTAATGAATAAAATCTTACCTAAAAAATGTGACTAGAAAACAATGTAATGAGTTAAAAACTAAAATCCATCTAGATTCTAAACCTAGAACATGCCCATACAACTTAAAAGAATTAGTGCTTATGAATTGTTTTGTATGTGTGTGTATGTATATTGTTAGGTTTATAAAAATATATAATATCAAATGTATTTTTAGTTTTTATATTTATCTAGATCAAATTAGACCATTTAGGAAATCATGATATTTTAAACCTTTTTCTCTTCTTTCCAAACTGAACTTTTTGTACCTGGTAACTATGTTTTTGACCATAGAAACTAACTAATATTAATTTGAGAGAGTAGTTACATACTTTATAGGAGTTCATATAGTAGGTATTTCTATTAACAAGCATATTTTGTAATAGAGGTAAGTATAGAAAATGAGAATACAATTAATTACATGCATTACTAAATCATATCATCCATTTTATTTAGAAACTCATACCAGATGGCTTTGGTATAATTGCAGAAGCTGACAATCACCCTTTGAATGATAAATTTGGTATTGTGGGTGCTTTGACAAGTGTTGTACTTCAAAATTTTAGGTCATGGTTGTATCTACTCTTTGCACATGTATTTTTTTGTGATTATCTATCACAGTAGCTAAATTTGTACTAAACACACACTAGCAAGGGTGAAGAGTAAGAGTACTAAAAGTACTCAAAAAATGTTTAAAGAACTTAGTCCCTAAAATATATAGAGTTAGAAATTCAGCAAATCAATTTGATTATTTGTCTGATGATTTGATGAGTTCTTCATGATTCAATGAGTCATGAGTTATTTGCTACTATTTACTTGAAACTTTGGTGTGTGATTCAAGCTTACATTGGATGAATAATTGCTTAGTTGTTGTTGTCGAGTTGAGTATCCACCTGACTTGTGTTGTAATGCTATTTACTAGTTTTCTATATTGGATAAGACAATGTCTTATTGATGAGAAATCTCTCTTGTTGCTCTAGCTATACATTGTATTTTGGTTATGGAGGAAATTGCATTGCCTCTGGTCTAGTTGTCTACTATGTAAATAGTTCCCTATTCCTTGATACAATTTTCAGCTCCTTTTCCTTGATATAATTCATTTTCTTATCTTGTAAAATATGTCTACTATTGATGTAACTTCTATAGTAATTGTGGCAAGCAAGTATTTGCAACCTCTAGATTTTCTAGAAGTAGGTCAAACTGGTCATCTAGTCACACTTGTATCTCTCTAGGAATTAGAATGTTTTTTGGTATTGGGAAGGTTGTTTTCTATGATCTGTCTTGGTTTTTCTATGTTTGCATTAGTCTTTTTTCCTCGTCATTTGAGTAATGTGGTCTTTTCTAACGCAAGTTCAATGTACTTGTCACTTTTCTTAAACTATTATCTCTTTTGTTTGGAGGTTAAGGGCTCATTCACTTGTTTTAAATTTAATTTGAACTTCCTTGTATCCTAACACTTCTCACTACCCTAGCCAGATAATTATTGTGAATAATGGTTGTATCTAGTGTAATTTTGTAAGCAATATCCAATACCAACCATCCTTACAAAGTGTGACTTCCATGTTTTGATTTAGAATCTTAGATGCTTGTCATCTTGTATGTAAATTATTTTTGTATTTAAATTGATGTCAAAAAAATAGGATTTTGATAAAGGTATTGGCACCTAAGGTTCGTGGTTTTCTTCTGCCATGTACAAAATTTGATGAGCTTTATGTAGGAAAAAATATAAACCATCTTCCAAACCATTCTCTATGATTCATTTCTTTATTATAAGCATTTTTATTTCTTCACATAAAATAATTGAATGTTTCATATTTTATTATTATATTGTTAATATTGTTTGGCCATATGTCCTTTGAGAACGAATTTATGAGTTGTAAATTTTCTCAAATATTTGAAATGAGTAAATTTCATTTATACTTTTCCATTACTGTGCTTAAGGCTTTCAGCTCATTACTATATTTTTTCTTAAGAAATGTGAATGCCTAGGTTCAATAGACCTTTATGGCATCTCTTATTTATTGAATTTCATTCTTTCCCAAGCCCTAATCTATTTTTTGTAACAAGTGTTTAATTTCATTGGTTTTCTTTCATTACCTGTTCAATTTTTTATAGATGGAAAACCATAAAGAACTCACTTTCATTGTAGAAAGACTACAAAGGTGAACTCAAAAGACTACCTACCTACCTAGCAAGTTACCAGCACATGGGTATACTACCCAAGAGCACTACAAGACTCTAAGATAAGAGGAAAGAAGAGAACTAATCTATAACACATTGGCAACTTTGTCATTTTTGAATGGTTAATAGAGCCACCCGCTTCTTAATAATTATGAGCTTGTTATTATTCATAAGAGAGGCATAGGAATCTCTAATTGTATTTGGATCTGTGATGTTATGAACATCAATCATTTGTGAGAGAGATTACTTTTAATAAAACTCATTTTTAGATAAAATATCATTGGTGGTTCAATGTAAAGTTTTTCTTAGAGCCTATAATTTTTATTAGACCTTCATTGATTCCAAACTGGTTATGTTGCAGGTTCATTTATTATTTTTACACATCAAGTGAGGAAAGGCAATATTTATTCCATGATAATCATCTTTCTCACCTCTACAACATGTCAGTTCCCCATTGTAAAAGGTATAACACAATGCAACTTAGCAATTGTTGGTACTATTTGGGAATGTGAGGCATTGCATGAATTGAATCTCCTATTGTGTAATTGAAATCTAATTTTCATTTATTGTGAACAAATTGAAGTAGTCATTAGGGAGATTGGTTTTGGTTCATCTCATCTTTTAAAGATTACTACTTTGGTCAGTTTTCATAATATTTTTCCTCCAAACTATTTGCATTGATATCATTGAAACAGTTGACAACATGACATAATTTGTGCAAAATCGTGAGGTAAGTCACTTGCCTTGGTGTCAGTGATTTTGTATTTTGTGAAACTATACCTAGCGAGATCATTTTTTGTTGTGTTTTATTTCATTCTAAAATAATTTTGTCTACATCTTCCATCTAGTTATCACTGTAAGATAGTTACATTTAATATATTTTCTTGCTATTCCATTTCATTGTCACACTAGTGTTTGAATAACCATTTTTTGTTGTATCTACAAGTTTAGCACTAAGTGTTTCTTTTTAGGGAAAAATATCATTAAATGAAGCTTGCAAGAGGATATGGTTGGTGGACTCTAATGCCTCTCTAGGCCTCTCCACATTCCCTCACTCCAAATGCCTTGGATGCATGCACACAAAAAAAATGAATTTTTTATTATCTTAATTATTTTCAACATTGGTTCTTTGGATATATTAAGCTAACAATTTGAAGGAATCCTCTAAAAGATTACTAGACGCTATGGAGGTTGAACTTGATTCTTGTTCTGAGCATTACGTATCTCTTCTTTTAACATACATAGGATTTTTATTTTTTTTCTTCACTTTTTAAAACATTAGCTTCTGAAAATTCTAGAGTATATTTAGGTTGATCATGGTAGGCCTATCAAACCATGGTTATTTGTACAAATCAGAGTTCATGTTTGTAATCCTAATGTGCATAATTTAAATTGTTGTATAACTAATAATATAAGATTAAAATACATTTAAATTTTACTTTTAATGTCCTATCGGTGTATCCCTTGAACCTTTTATGGGTGCAAGTGCTAGTCTAGTAATAGTATATTTCTAAATTTATGCTTGTGAATGCAATTTGGGAAGTGTTTTTGTTTAGTATTTACTTTTTTGGTTGTCAACATATGAAGTTTTTTTTCCTTTATGATTTTGTGGGGATTCTAACTTGGTTCAAATGCTTTTTTTTTGGACTAGGTGGACAAAGTTGAGGCTGTACAGAAAATGTAGGTGCCAACTGTAGCAGAATATCTTCAACATCCTTTCAGATTCCAAGTTCTTTTTTTAAAAAAAAATTCAGTATTATGCAATTCTATATTTTACTTGTTTATATTTTATGACTACATGGTAAATGGAAGTCTTTGGGACATCCTACATGGTGATAAAATGATGTCATGCAAAAACATGATAGATTTATGAAATATGAGTCCAATCAATATTTCTACCATCTAATCAAAATAGATTGGGGAGAACCTAACAAACATTTTAAATTTTTGTGTAGGAACACCAAAGAAGATTAAATTAGACTGGAACACTCATTTAAAGATAGCCTATGGTGCTACAAAAGGATTAGCATATCTTCATCATGACTGTAACCAATGTATTGTTCACAGGGATGTAAAGATATCTAACATTCTTTTAGATGACAACTTTGAAGCACATCTATTAGAATTTGGCATTGCCAAATGCATTTCCTTGGCCAAAACTCACACCTCCACCTATGTTATGGGTACTATTAGTTATATTGAGCCTGAATATGCAAGAACCTCAAGGCTTAATGAGAAATATGATGTTTACAGCTATGGTATTGTTCTTCTGGAGTTGTTGACAGGTAGGAAAGTTGTGGAAAATGACTCAAATTTACTTCGATTGGTAGGATTCATGATTGGTGATAAAGAAACCAGAAAGATATGAAGATGAAGAGGTAAATGATCAAAAGGGATAGTTCAATGGTAAGAGAAACAATGAAGTAACAATTAGCATGGTCATAAGATGATAGTAATCAGAATGAGGGCAGCCTACAGATGATTGGAGCTTTATCTCAATCATAGAATGAAAGTTCCTTTGCAAAGATGTAGATCATGTACTTATGCATTACAAGGGTACGGGACTATAGGTTATGATATAAAAGAATAGTCATGCACAAATGAGAGTTAGAGTATTAATAAACATTACAAGGGTAAGGGACTGTAGGTTATGAAATAAAAAAATAGTCATGTTCCTATTCTTTTATAAGCTATTGAACAACATAAAGGCAAGGTTTTGGAGTAGATTTCAATTAGTTTTTTTCTCTCTCAACAATGCATTGTAATCTTTCAAGTTCTTTCATGTTGGGACAACAAATTGTAACTCCATTTCAAGCTTACACAGTTGTATGTAATATCTTTTTGATTAATAAAATAAGTTATTTTTACCTTCTCATTGTTGTTTTACTATGCAAATCTTTTAGATAGTTGATAAGTGATATTTTTTATTAATAAAATAAACTACCAAATGACAACAATTAAAAATGCACTAAATATACTACTAAATCAATGACTAAATGACTTTAGAATATATGACTAAATGACTAAATGACTAAATGATTAAATTAATGACTAAATATATGACTAAATATATGAATAAATTAATGACTAAATAAATGACCAGTTAAAAACAATCAATGACTAAATAAATCACTACCATGACTAAATAAATGACTAGAACAATAAACAATGACTAAATTAATGACCAAATCAATGACTAAATCAATGAACAAATCAATGACCAAATCAATGACTAAATCAATGACTAGATAAATGACTAAAATAGTTTAGTCATAAATTTGGTCGTGTTATAAATGACTGGCAATAAACTACTAATGGTCACGTGACTAAAATTAGTCATTTATATGCAATTTTTAGTAGTTTATTTAGTCATATATTGTTGTTTTTGTACTAGTCTACCCCCTCTCCCTCTTTCCCCTCTACCCTTTAAACCCTAAACCCTTGTACACCCCTACCTGTATCTCTCTCCCCCCTCCTATCTCTCAGTCTCCCTCCTACCCCTCTCCTCTGCCTTAACCTTTAACCCTTAAACCCTAAACCTTTTCCTTTGATTTGATTCTCTTCCTTCCTCCTCTCTCTTGATGTCTCCCTCCTACCCACCTCCTCTTGAGCTCCTCTACCCTTAACCCTTAAACCCTACCTCTCTTCATCTCTCTTCCCACCCCCCCTCTCTCTCTCAAGTCTCTTCCTCCTACCCTCTCTCCCTCTCTCCTCCATGATAGCCCTTAAACCCTAAACCTTGGCACCCCCTACTTTATCTCTCTCCCACTCCACCCCTCTCTCTCTCGAAGGCTCTCCCTCCCACCCTCCTGCAAGACCCTTAAACCCTAAACCCTGAATCTTGTCTCAAGGACTCCCTCTCTCTCTCTCAAGGATTTAACCCTTCAACCCTGATTTCTGCTACCCTTTATCTCTCTCCACCCTCCCTCCTACCCCCACTCTCCCTTTCTCTCCCACTCCCTCCATATCTGTCTCTCAAGTCGTAATTTAAAAAGAATATAATTTATATTTATACTTATATTTATATTAAAAATTAATGTTTAGTAGAGGGAATTTGACCGAACATCTTTAGAATGTTCGACCAAACACCATTCAAATCTATTTTTTTATTGTATGTTAAATGTGTTCAGTTGAACCCACATTCGACTCAACATTATTGTTTTGTTCGACCGAATAGTTGTTCAACCGAACCCACTTATGTTTACCTGCATCCTCTCAGGCACCAAAATTGATTAGAATTTTGCACTTCGAAGCTCGATTTCAGAATGAAAATGGAGGAGATCTCAAAAATCCAACTAGTATAAGGTTTCCCTCAAAATGAGCTATCCAACGAATATAATTTTAATATGTTTTGATTATATTATCTATTTGTTTTTTAAGTTTTATTAAATATAGGTTTTTCACCGAAAATAAAACTCTCTGTTCTGCACATGTGGAAAAATAGAGGATTATCAAAAAAAAAAAAAAAATATGAGTGCACCAGATATTGGAGTCCTTGATCCAAAATAATAATTTTGATACATACAATAAAAGTTATGAGTTATACGGTCACGTTATGTCTGAATTGTAATTAATTTGACTTTGAAACTTGATTAAAGAAAAAATATTCAATAAAAAACTATCTAACCAAGTGGAAGCACTAGATATCAAAGTTACAAATCTAAATTGGAAAGAATTAGAATTTTATCTTTCAAGGAAAAAAAGTTATGCGTTATACGATGTGCGTCACTTTTTAAAAATGTTGTTTTTTGAAAAAAACCAATTTTTGTGGGAGATGGAAAAACAAGTGCAATCTAATTCCAAAAGTTTTGAAAAAAATAGTTTTAGAATCTACAAAAAAAATGTAACAAGACTCTTGTTTGCATCATCTTCAAATTCCTCATGGTTTAATCGCTATACGTGCTCAAATTTGAAGATTTAGTTTTAAAAAAAAAAATTAGTGTCTAGTTTGTGCAAAAATTGTAAACCACTATTGTGGGATCACCCACATGTGCAAGAGGGAAGAAAGAATGCATTAAATGCCACGTGGCTCAAAGAAAAGGACATGTAAGAGAGAGTAAATTCCTTGTTGGATGTACATGTCAACTTGGATTTTTGAATTCAAACTTCAAGAATATTCCCAAAAGATGCCTTCTTGAAGAAAATAGAGATTTAATAAATCAATTAAATCTATTTTCATGTGCAAGTGGTAAAAGCTAGAGGATGGGACATGATATGAGATTAAATTAATCCAAGTTAATTATTTTAATGAAGGGGGGTTAGATGATGTGACTATTTGACTTAAATTTGTGGATTTATTTAAATCAAATATGAGAGGAATGTGATAAGAGATTAATTAAATAAAGATTTTGATTTATTTAATTAAGAAAGATTGTTAGATTAAACTAAATAAGGTTTTAATTTATTTAATTTAATAGATAGACTTTAGAGATTTAATTAAATAAAATTGACTATTTAATTAAATAGGATAATTACATCAAGGTGATTAATTTAATTATCGAGAAGAGGTGATTTAATTAGATAACTGGTTTATTTAATTAAGAGAGGAATATTGATGAATTTAATCAGATAGGGGTATTTGATTAAATGGTTAGACAGAAGGATGATTCAGGATGAAACGATATTAGTAGTCGGGATCAGATGCATAATGTCAATCGGTGCATTTTACGTGTCTACAGATACAATATTATGTTTCAGGGTAATGGTTTTGAGATCATAAAATGCTCTAGAATTGTGGTTGTTATTGGAAGAAAGATAGATGAAAATGTATATCAACTCAAAGGTGTTGATGGCTATTTTTTCATGAATTAGATCAATGAGATTTAGCTATGGAATAGAAGAATGTTTCACATCAATTTTGATAGCCTAGTGAGAATAAGTTACATTCAAGATGTGAGATATTTACCAAAGATTGCAAAGCCTATCAATGTTATCTATAAGGAATGTCAAGTTAGAAAGCAAGGAAAAGATTCAAAGTCGAAGAATAGTCTTCTATTGAACTATTGGAATTGGTGCATATAGATCTTTATGGTCCTACCAAAGTAAGAAATCTTCAAGATGATAGATATTTCATGCTATTGATTGATGGTTATTCTAGAAAGACATGGGTTACTCTTCTCAAAGAAAAATAAAAAGCTCTAGATAAGTTCAAAACATTCAAAGTTATGGTTGACAATGAAATACATATGAAAATCAAGTGTTTGAGGTTTGATAGAGGTGGATAGTTCACCTCCAATGAGTTTAGTATCTTTTATGAGAATCATGGAACAAAGAGGCATTTATCTACCCCTAGGCCACAACAAAATGAAGTGGTTGAAAGAAAGAATAGGACTATTCAAGAAGTTGCAAGGACAATGATGAAAGAAGAAAATCTACCAGAATTCTATTGGAGATAATTAATTCATACTACTATTTACATACTTAATAGAGTGAAAGCAAGAGAAAACAACACAAAGACTCCCTATGAGCTATGGTATGGAAGGATTCCTACTATCAAATACGTCAAAGTGTTTGGAAGAAAATGCTATATTAGAAGAGATGAATAAATCTTAGGAAAGTTTGATGCAAGATCTAATGAAGGTATCTTCCTTGGATATTCTACTAAAACTAAAGCTTATCGGTACTACAACAAGAGGCTAATAAAGATTGTTAAGAGTGCAAGTGTCATGGTTGGTTAAGATATATAGAAGAATTCAGTGGTGATAGATGGATATGAATTAGATGAGTCTTCTTGCAGAGAAGAAGAAAAAGCTAAGGAAAAAGAAGTGTAGATTAAAGAGGAAGAATCTCCAAAAAAGATTTCTAAAACTCCTAAGTATGTTCAGAAGAATCATTCTGAAGAACATATAATTGATGATAAGAGGAAAGGTGTACTAACAAGAAGGAAATTTATTGAACAATAAGTAAATATATGTTTACTTTCTAAAGTTGAACGTAAAATAGTGATTGAAGCATGCAAGGATGAGTATTGGATCAAGGCTATGGAAGAAGAACTAATGTAGATTGAGAAGAACTAGAATTGGGAACTTTTCCCAAGACCAACAAACAACAATTTTATTAGAACTAAGTGGGTATTCTAGAAAAAACTAAATGAGAATGGAGAAGTAGTAAGAAACAATGCAAGACTTATGTGTAAAGACTACTCACAGGTAGAAGGAATAGACTTTGAGGAGACATTTTCTCTGGTGGTAGGAATGGAAGCTATCAAGATGTTTTGGATTTTGCAGCACATAAGGATTTCAAAGTATATCAAATGGACGTGAAGTCTGCTTTCTTGAATGCTGAATTGGAAAAATATGTATACATAGAACTACGGGGAGGATTTTAGTTATCAGATAAACTAAATATGGTCTACAAATTGAAGAAGGCATTATATGGATTGAAGCAAGCTCCCAGAGCTTGGTATGCAAGGTTGATGAATCTCCTAAAGTTGATTAGAGCAAGTATAGATCAATGATTGGAGGATTTTTATATCTAACTACTACTAGACTAATTATCATACATGCAATATGTCTTGTGGATAGATTTCAAGAAGATCAGGCTAGAGATCAAATTTGTAGTAGTAAAGAGGATATTCAGATACTTGAAGGGCACTCTAGATAATGGTGTGTAATATCGAAAGGATATTGACTTTACTTTGAGTGGTTACATAGATGCAAATTAGGTTGGTTGTATAGATGACAAGAAAAGTACAAGTGGTGGTACATTTTGTGTGAACCCCAATCCAAATACCTAAAAAGCACAATAAATAAACACATTAGATAATCAATTGCAAGTAAGCACAAGGATTCCCCATGAAATCCATTAACATAGCTCAAATTAGGAAAAAACAATGAAAAACAAAATGAAATAGCAAAATAAAGATTGAATCCTAATTAAGCAAACAAACTCTTTGTTGGAAAATGTGCCTCAATTCTTACTGGCATGTAACTCCTGAAGGGAAGAGTCAATGTGACATTATTGATGTCTAGCTGACTAGCTGTTCTGAATCCTTGTGAAATGTTCATGTCGCCAAGACAATGTTGTTGTCTTGCCGACTGGTGTTATTCACTAGAAGACATCAGAGTGACATGGAGACTCAGTAAGATCTATTGCCGACAGTTAGTTCTCTCACCGATGGTTATACACTCACAGGTATTAGGGAGACTTGGCCAAAAGGTTTATTGTCGGTACATAGTCTTATAGATATGGAATGTCTTGCCGACAGAGCTACATGCATTTGTTATCGAGTGTCTTCGGTGAGATTCCTAGTGACTGGAGTCATCGGAGTAACACAAGGGTTTTGGTATGAAGTCTTAGTGATATGGAAAGTCTCACTGATGGGTATACATTTGGAGTCTTCGTAGTAACACAAAGACTTCGGTGTAACCTCTTAGTGACGGGTGTTGGTCTCACCGATAGTATATGGTCTTCGGGGTGACATGTTGTGTTCTCTATGACCTCTTGGCGATAGCGGTAAGTCCTGCTGATGTTTGTTTGGTGCTCCGTATGACTTGAGACTTCAGTGTAACCTTTTGGTGATAGAGAGAAGTCTTGCCGACTATTGTTTGGTGCTCGGTATGACCTGAGACTTTGGTGTAGTCTCTTGACGATAGCGGTAAGTCTTGCCGACTATTGGACATTTTGATGTGACTTTGGAGCTTCGGTATGATTTCTCACCAATAGCGATAAGTCCTGGCGATAGTGATACAAGTGATGATCATCAGTATGAGGTCTTGGCGACAAGGTGAAGTCTTAGCGATAGCTTTCTGGACTCAGTGTAACCTCTTGCTGATAGTAAGGACTCTTGGCGATATCGAATGATGGCTTTGTGGCATCGGGGAGACACGGTTAGTGTCTCACCAACATGCCAACAGAGGTTGAACACCCTTGATCGATTGATGACTATCATGTGTGGTCTCTCGTAGACCAATCAGAGGAAGCTAAATTCAAATGGTTGGCGGTTGGATTTTTGCAGCAGTTGCAACATTGGAACCGAACTGTCTGCAAGGAAAAATCTACGCTGGAAAGGAAACTTTCTTTGATGGGAAATTGTAGATAAGGATAAATAGAGGATAAAATCAGAGGGTGGTAAGATTCGATGAGATCATTCTGAGTTGAATTGGCATCGAATATGTGAGAGCTTTTTTCTATAATAGATTGAACAATGAATGAAGCAACTGTAAGAACTAATACTAGAGAGTAGTGTCTCTGCATTGTATGTAATTTGTTGATTACTAAAATACAAAGAGATTTGGCATGGTGTGGTGGGTTTTTTCCCGAAAGGGTTTTCCCACGTAAATCTGGTGTTCATTTGTCTTTGTGTATTTTTTTGTTTCTATAAATCTTTTATGTGTGTCTTAATTGGATTGTAATTTGGAAATTAAAAGTACTGTCTACATTCTTCCATGTGGTTTTGACGTTAGGATAGTTGTTTCCACACCTTAGCTTTCCTTACAAGTGGTATCAGAGCCTGGCCAGTTGTGTTATCCTTGTGAGTGGGTTGGGTTTTTTGTGTCAATTCTTTTTCAGTGGGAGTTTTGGTAGAGGTCTAATAATTTAATTATAGATTAAGATGGCAAGCACATCCAAAAAGATGGAAATAGAGAAATTCAATGGTAGCAATTTTGAGTTTTAGAAACTCAAAATGGAAGATATGTTAGTGGACCAAGATCTTTGGAATGTTGTGTCTGGAACAAACATCAAGACATGAAGCAAGAGGATTGGGACCTGGTAGATACAAAATCAAAAGGGTTGATAAGGCTCTATTTGGCAGACTCTGTTCTTTTGAACGTTCATGAAGAAAAGACTGCATCTTCCTTGTGGAAAAGACTGGCATCTATTTATCAGGGCAAGTCCTTGGTGAACAAATTGTTCTTGAGGAAGAAGTTGTACTCTTTGAGAATGCAGGAGGGTGGATATGTTGCTTATCATTTGAACACATTCAACATGTTGATTGCACAGTTAACATATGTTGGTGTGAAGATTGAAGATGAACATCAATGTTTGCTACTACTATATTCTTTGCCTGATTCTTGGGATCATCTAGTGATGGAAATTGGGAGTACAACATCCACATTCAAGATGGAAGATGTTGTTGCTTCTTTGTTGTCAGAAGAGATGAGAAGGAAATCTTCTGAGATTGCAAAGGAGGCTCTGGCTATTAGAGGCAAATCGAAAGAAAAAGGTAAGAAGAAGGACAAGAAATCCAGATCAAAATCAGAAGGGAGATCAAAGTCTCCTGGCAAGAAGTCCAAGGTGAAGTGTTGGAATTGTGGGCAACCTGGTCATGTCTGAAAGGATTGCAAGGAGGAGAAAAACAAGAAGAAGAAGACCTCTTCTAAAAATGATTCTTCTCAGAGTGATGCAGACGCCTTCATTGCAGCCTTGGCTATGTGGGCATCTGATGATGTCTGGCTGATTGATTCTAGAGCATCTTTCCACATGACATCTCATAGAGACTAGTTCATGAAGCATGAAAACTATGATGGTGGAAAGGTGTATTTGGCAAGTGATTCATCTTTGGAAATTTTTGGCTGTGGAAGAGTCAGAATTCAATTCCTTGATGGAAGAGTGAAGGGAATCAATGATGTGATGCATATACCAGGTCTGACTCAAAATTTACTTTTTGTAAGTAAGTTGAATGATATTCGATTGCATGTCACGTTCTCTGGAAATGGCTACAAGATGACTAGAGGTGCAATGGTGTTGGCTAGGGGTGCTCGAATCGGTACCTTGTACAAGCTAGATGCACTGGTTGTCCAATGCAATAGTGTCTCTACAAAGTCACTTAAGGCTACTCATGGAAATAAGAAGGAAAACGTTCCTATTGGTATAAAATCCATGGAGGTTAAACTTTCGGCAGAAAAGACTATGCTCTGGAATCATAGGCTAGGCCACATTGGTGAGAAAGGTTTAAAAATCTTGAAAAATAAAAACCTGGTAGAAGGGATTGAAGATTGTAACCTTGATTTCAAATTTTGTTAACATTGTATATATGGAAAACAACACCATGTTTCTTTTTATTCTAGTCCTCACAAATCTTTTGGTTTGCTAGATTATATTCATTCTGATGTTTTTGGTCCAGTAAATGTTCCTTCTTTGTCTAAATCAAGATACTATGTGTCATTTATTGATGATTATTCAAGAAGAGCATTTGTATATTTTCTAAAAAGTAAATCAGAAGTGTTTAGTCAGTTTAAGGAATTTAAAAACCTTGTAGAAAATCAGACTGGTAGGAAAATAAAATGTTTAAGGACTAACAATGGCGGTGAGTTTTTCTCAGATGAATTCAAAAGGTACTATAAAGATCATGGGATTAAAAGACATAAGACTACACCTTACACTCCACAGAAAAATGGAGTTGCTACAAGGTTCAACAGGATAGTAATGGAAAGAGCACGAAGTATGTTGAGCAGTGTTGTCTTGTAGGAGAAGTTTTGGGCTGAAGCAGTCTTTATAGCATGTTACTTGGTAAATCATTCTCCTAACTCTACCCTTGTTGAGAAGACGTCTTTGGAAGCATGGTCTGGAAAGAAGCCCTCTCTGAGACATATCTGTGTCTTTGGCTATGAGGCATATGCATATATGCCATTTGAAAAAAGATCTAAGTTGGAAAACAAAGTTGTAAAGTGTATTTTTATTGGCTATAGTGCTAGCATAAAAGGATACAAGCTTTGGAATCCTGAGACTGAGAAGGTTTTGTACAATAGAAGCATTATCTTTTGTGAGCTGAAGCCTTCTACATTGGATTTGTAGTCAGAAAAGAAATTAGAAAATAAAAAGGATGTAGCAGAAATTCCTCCGACACCAAATAAAGAGGAATTGAAAAATCAAAATGTACCTGATACTGAGGAAAGCTCAAGTAGTTCTGAAAGTTCTGAAGAAGATGAAGAACCACCTTAGCCTCAGAGTGTGAGGAGGTCAACTCATGAAAGAAAGCAACCTGATATGTATGGGTTTTCTTTGATAGAGTCTACTTGTGCCTATGCTTTAATTTCTAGCACTGATGAACCTAGGACTATGAAAGAGGCATTGAAAATGTCTAATTCAAACTATTGGTTGGAAGCCATGAATGAAGAAATCGCATCATTAGAAAATAATGATACCTAGAGTCTGGTGCCATTTCCTAAAGGCAGAAAAGCAATGGGATGCAAATGGGTATTTAAAAAGAAAATTGGTCTAGATGGTAGTGTAGAAAAATATAAAGCGAGGCTGGTTGCAAAAGGTTATTCCCAGGTAGAGGGAATTGATTATGGAGAAATCTATTCTCCTATAGCTAAGCTGACATCTATTAGATTTCTTTTGTCACTTGTAGCAGCGTATGACTTAGAGATTGAACAGATGGATGTGAAGACAGTGTTTCTTCATGGTGATCTTGAAGAAGAAATTTATATGTCCTAGCTGGAGCACTTTGCAAAAAAAGGTAAAGAAAGACTGGTTTGCAAGTTGAAGAAATCTTTGTATGGGTTAAAAAAGTCTCCTAGAATGTGGTACCAAAAGTTTGACACTATTGTTTTGTCATTGGGATTTGTAAGATCAAAATCTAATCAATGTGTATATTACAAAGCTGAAAGTGATCGAGTCCTTTTTATTGCTCTCTATGTTGATGATATGTTGTTTATAGGCAATAGTAAGCTAATGATTTCTAATATTAAGTCTCAGTTGTCTACAAAGTTCAAAATGAAAGATCTTGGTGCAACAAGGTATATTCTGGGAATGGAAATAACTAAGGACAAAAAGAATAGAAAACTTTGGCTCAATCAGAGTAAGTATGTTAAAACTGTTCTAGAGAGATTTTGCATGACTAATTGCAAGCAGCTAGTTGTTCCAGTTTTGCAGGGAATGAAGCTACCTATTGAAGAATGTCCAAAATCTCCTACTAAGATGGAGGACATGACCAGTGTGTTGTATGCTAGTGTAGTTGGCAGTCTAATATATGCAATGGTCTACACAAGGCTGGACATTGCCCAAGCAATGGGAGTTCTTAGTCATTTTATGGCTAATCTTGGAAGGACACATTGGGATGCTGTGAAGAGAGTGTCTAGATATCTGAAGGGCACTTCAGACTATGCTTTGTGTTACCATGGAAACTTGGTTGAATCATAGAGGACTCTCAGCATTCGAGGTTATGTGGATTCTAATTGGGCAGGGGACATTGACAGTAGGAGATCCACCAGTGGATATATTTTCATGATGAATGGTGGTGAAGTGAGTTGGATGAGCAAGTGGCAGGCTGTAGTCGCATTGTCCACTACAGAGGTAGAATACATGGCAGCTACACATGCTTGTAAAGAAGTAATCAGGTTAAAATGTTTGTGTTCTAACATTGGTTTTGATGCAAGAAAAATTACTATTTACTATGACAATCAGAGTGCTATATGTTTGGTGAAAAATCCTACTTTCCATGCCAGGATGAAACATATAGATGTACAGTATCACTTTGTACGAGATATGGTGGAGGATGGGAAGGTCTCTTTGGAGAAAGTGGATACTCTAGAGAATGTTGCAGATGCATTGACAAAGCCTGTGAGCACAGACAAGTACAGGTGGTCTGTCAGTTTGATGGGCCTCAAGGCCCATTAATTTTAGTAGTTTTATTATGCTCTGGAGGTGTCAGTAAGATCTTTGTCAAGTGGGAGATTGTTAGAAAATGTGCCTCAATTCTTACTGGCATGTAACTCCTGAAGGGCAAAGTCGGTGTGACATTATTGATGTCTGGCCAACTAGCTGTTCTGAATCCTTGTGAAATATTCATGTCGCTTAGACAATGATGTTGTCTTGCCGACTGGTGTTATTCACTAGAAGACATTGGAGTGACATGGAGACTCGGTAAGATCTCTTGCCGACAGTTGGTTCTCTCACCGATGGTTATACACTCGCAGGTATCAGGGAGACTTGGCCAAAAGGTTTATTGTTGGTATGTAGTCTTACTGATATGGAATGTCTCACTGACAGAGCTACATGCATTTGTTATTGGGTGTCTTCGGTGAGATTCCTAGTGACTGAAGTCATCAAAGTAACACAAGGGTTTCGGTATGAATTCTTACTGATATGGAAAGTCTCGCCGATGAGTATACATTTGGAGTCTTCGTGGTAACACAAAGACTTTGGTGTAACCTCTTGGCAATGGGTGTTGGTCTTATTGATAGTATATGGTCTTTGGGGTGACATGTGTTCGCTATGACCTCTTGGCAATAGCGGTAAGTCCTGCCGATGTTTGTTTAGTGCTCAGTATGACTTGAAACTTCGGTGTAACCTCTTCGCGATAGAGAGAATTCTTTCCGACTATTGTTTGGTGCTCGATATGACTTGAGACTTCGGTGTAACCTCTTGGCGATAGTGGTAAGTCTTGCCGACTATTGGACATTTCGATGTGACTTTGGAGCTTCGGTATGATGTCTCACCGATAGTGATAAGTCCTGGCGATAGCAATACAAGTGATGATCATTAGTATGAGGTCTTGGCGATAAGGCGAAGTCTTAGCGATAGCTTTCTAGACTTGGTGTAACCTCTTGCCGATAGTAAGGACTCTTGGCAATATCGAATGTTGGCTTTATGGCATTGGGGAGACACGGTTATTGTCTCACTAACATGCCAACACAGGTTGAACGCCCTTGACCGATTGATGACTATCCTATGTGGTGTCTCGTGGACCAATCAGAGGAAGCAAAATTCAAATGGTTAGTGGTTGGATTTTTGCAGCAATTGCAACATTGGAACTAAACTGTCTGCAAGGAAAAATCTACACTGGAAAGGAAACTTTCTTTGATGGGAAATTGCAAATAAGGATAAATAGAGGATAAAATCAGAGAGTGGTAAGATTCGATGAGATCATTCTGAGTTGAATTGGCATCGAATTTGTGAGAGATTTTTTTGGTAACAGATTGAACAGTGAATGAAGCAACTATAAGAACTAATACCAGAGAGTAGTGTCTCTGCATTGTATGTAATTTGTTGATTACTAAAATACAAAGAGATTTGGCTTGGTGTGGTGGGTTTTTTCCTGAAAGGGTTTTCCCACGTAAATCTAGTGTTCATTTGTCTTTGTGTATTTTTCTATTTCTGTAAATCTTTCATGTGTGTCTTAATTGGATTGTAATTTGGAAATTAAAAGTATTGTCTGCATTCTTCCCTGTGGTTTTGACGTTAGCATAGTTGTTTTCGCACCTTAGCTTTCCTTACACTCTTGATCCCATGGGGAATTGGTGCCAATTTGATGTGAAAACTGGCCCTTTCCCAATTCCTAAGGATGCAAGCTTGATGTGATGAAGAGATTTGATCCACTTTGTTGATGTTGATGAATGCTCCAATAAGAAAATCTGCATAACTTAGCTATGATTCAATAAAAATGGATGA
This sequence comes from Sequoia sempervirens, assembly GCA_007258455.2. Lineage (NCBI taxonomy): Eukaryota > Viridiplantae > Streptophyta > Pinopsida > Cupressales > Cupressaceae > Sequoia > Sequoia sempervirens. The sequence goes on from VDFB02271358.1 coordinate 298,689,766, forward strand.
GGATTGCTAATTATTTGAGCATGGTAACTTTGCATAATTTGTGGATGATCAAATGAGAATATGAGCTCTTTATTTATAGAATGCCAAGATGGATGAATGTCCAAATTTGAGCAATGTGGGACTAACATTCGTCCAATGGCAAGATGCCACTTGTCAATCTATGAGTGGATGGAGGATGTGCAAGTTTTGAGGATTGTGCCAATAAATGCATATTTTTGAATTTCAAATTTGTTGAAATGATTTGTAAGAAGGAAGGGAAAAATGCAATAAATGCCACTTGGATCAAGGCAAAGGACATGTAAGATGGATTAAATGCCTTGTTGGATGTACATGTCAACTTGGAATTTGAATTCAAACTTGGAGGAATATTCCAAAAGATTCCTTGTTGAGGAAAATAAAGGATTTAATAAATCAATTAAATCCATTTTCATGTGCAAGTGGGAAAAGCTAGAGGATGGGACATGAATTAGAATTAAATTAATCAAGGGTAAATTAATTTAATAGGAGGTTAGGTGATGTGACTTATTTGACTTAGATTTTAGGATTTATTTAAATCAAATAATGAGAAGAATGTGATAAGAGATTAATTAAATAAAGATTTTGATTTATTTAATTAAAAGAGATGATGTTAGATCAAATTAAATAAGGTTTTAATTTATTTAATTTAATAGATAGACTTTAGAAATTTAATCAAATAAAATTGATTATTTAATTAAATAGGGATAATTAGATCAGATTGATTGATTTAATTAACAAAAGAGAGAGACTTAATTAAATAATTGGTTTGTTTAATTAAGAGATGAATATTGATGAATTTAATCAGATAAGGGAATTTGATTAAATGGTTAGATCGAGGGATGATTTAGGATGAAACGATGTTAGTAGTTAAGATCAGATGCACAATGTCAATTGGTATATTTTACGTGTCTACATTTTTCCCCTCTTTGAAGTAATGCACTTGTTGCGTTGGTTCAAAGAATAAACGATCTTGATCAAATTCAAAAAAAAAATGTTATTTAAAAACTTGCCCCACTGTTGACCAGCAAAAGAAAACATGCCATTATATTTCCCCCTCGAGAGATTGGACAAAAATTTTAATTTTTGGGTGATCTCGCAAAAAAAGAGGACAAGGTGCCCGACAAGTCCGAAAAGGCTCCAGGAGGCCAAAAATGTGTCTAAATGCAATAAAACGATGTAAAACAGGCCTCAACTAGACAGAAACAGGGTCAAGGGTCCAAAACCCTAGCAGGACAACCAATCAAGGTGAAAAAACCCTAATTTTCAAGCTTAAAAGGGGTCTAAGGGGTCACATTCAATTCATTTTCACACACATCCATTAGCAACCTTGAGATTTGAGTTCTGACCTCCTAATGATATGGCACAACGACAGCTTCCCTTGCACATTTCTGATCGAGTCCGGACATACCAGTTGCCACCTGACATTGGGGCACCGGTAAGTGACCCTTACTTAAACTTTGTTTCTCATTTTTCGTGCTTAATTAATGCTTTCAAAGTAGGTCATTCTGTAGCGCCGCTATGAAATCAAACTGTGCCACTCGGTATGATATTGCACCCCAGTGACTAAGTTTGGAGTTTGAAAACTCCAACGTTGAGCTTGTGGCCGGCAGGGTGATTTGCAAAGTGCAACGCGGCAGTCTTTTATTTGCTCAAAGTGCGCCGTTGGGAGGGAAAGCGCACTGTGGCGGTGCTATTTCGAATTTTTGTGCCCTAGCGTCAGAGTTTGAAAAGAATCAAACTATGATGCCTTCACGGATTCTGACGCTGGAGTGGTTTCTTGGATACCAGGCGAAGAATTTTTCAAAATTTTTAACATGGTGACCTTCCTTGATGCAAGACGCAAGGAGGGAGCTCTACTCCCGAGAGCACAGGTCGCTAGCCTTGTTCGGTTACTTGCACGATCTCAACGATAGAGATCAGGATTGACTTCGAGATATGGGGTTGTGGTACATCGCTTATGCAGCGCCCATCCACACCCACCTAAGGATGCTTTCAGTGCTTGCTGAGAGATGGCACATCGAGACGTCTTCATTCCACCTTCCCAATGGTGAGGCCACCGTCACTCTGAAGGATGTTTGGCACATCCTACGATTGCAAATTAATGGTTGGTGTGTTATATTTGATATGGATGAGGGGCGTAATGCCTGCCACAGGGTCCTCATCACAAAGGACATCGTTATTTGCAAGGGTCAGATCGAGTTGGAGTGACATAGGACCTTGGTACCTCCCTTTCACCTAATTGTTGCAGCGGTTATTTTAGGTCTCGTTGCACCAAATAGACGAGGTCGATACTTCAGTCTGAGTTGGGGACTTTGCTGGGAGAAGATGGTTCACGATAGGCTAGTTCGTTTTGCATGGGGGCATGTTCTTCTTGCCTCACTATACAAAGATCTGCACGAGTATGTCTACATGGATAGTAGAGTGCTCAGAGTAGGTGTGACGCTCCTCCATGTATGGGTGTGGGAGCACATTGTTGTCCTTCAACTGTGAGTTGTTTCAGTTCCGATGATGCCAGACAATCCCCTCATATGGTGCTACAGAGGCGGTGTGTCCTTTACACACATAGGTGAGCACAACATCCCATACTGGAGGAGGGTGCTTGACGAGATGCAGGTGTTTACATGGCAACCGTACCTTGGTCAGCCTGAATGGTTTGGCAATGTAGATCAGCTATTTTATGCCTACTAGGACCGGTACATGCAGCGGGCACGAGCATAAGATGATCGAGAGGTACCTTCCCAGACGCGTGCAGTGTTAGTTTGGTGAGCCCCAAGATCGACCAGATGACGACTATGTGGTTGTCTTCGCCCGCACCATGACACAGATTTCATGGGGATAGTATATTCCTACCTCGGAGGCTATTGACAATTTCAGGCAGTTAGTAGCTCGGTCGTGGGCTTATGATCAGGGGCCTGTGGATCTAGGCACAACATAGGCATATAGGGATTGGTTATGGCCTCCCTTACGATTGACTATTCCAGGTGCAGATCCTGATCGACAGAGGGTTAGAGGAAGAGGGGGAGGACGAGGATGGAGGGGTGATGTACGACAGGACCAACTAGTTGGGCCCTTAGTGCAGCCAGATCAAGTAGACGTACAGATGCAGAACCAACAGCAGCTACCAGCAAGTCCACCACCATGAGGTGAGGATCAGCCTCTAATATAGACTCCACGAGCACAGCCACCAGTGCAGCCAGTAGGGCAAGTGGATGTCTGAGATGTGTTGATTGCATAGTTACATGTCCAGGTGCAGACAGTGACAGCTAAGAGAGATCAGGCTAGGACTAAGAGAGAGCAATGATGGTTGAGAGGGATCAGGCCATCCAACAGAGATAGGCTGTAGAGTTATAGGTGGCCACAGAACTAGGTTGGAGACAACAGTTAGAGAGTATGGCAGTCTCCTCCTCTCAGGGTACAGTGTCTATTAGGTCTTATCGGGAGGCTGTCAGAGAGGCTGAGTATTATTAGATGTATTATCACAAGGCCATACCTAGAGCATCACGGGTCCCAGAGTACTCACAGCAGACCATCCATAGACCAGCAGAGGTTCATGGTGATAGGGGCGAGGGCAGCATACAGGGCACTTGATCAAGATGATACTTTTGTGCCATATGGGCTCCTTTTTGATAGCCCGCTGGGCCTTTTTGTACTGATTGACATACATGTATAGTGATCTGATTATTCTTGTACTATGACAGTTACATTATTGATGATATATATATGAGTCGATGATAATTTTGATACGATGTGATGTGTACCAATTATTTATGCATGTATGGATGACTCTACTTCTATATGTTGTGTAATGATGTTTATATGATGCGATTATGGATGCTTTTCCTTTTGATAATGAATGCATTATGATTATGACTAACAGAACTATATTATGTTGACCTATTATATGGAGATGTATTTATGTGATGTGTAATGATGCAAAATGATATGATATGTAATATGAAATATGCAATATGCAAAATGATATGAAAATGATCTATGGTGTATACGCGAAATGATGTGAATCATGCTTATACATGAAATGATTATGGATGGATGTATGCTTTGTATGTAATGGATTCCTGTATGTTTCTATTTATGTTTATAATGAATGATTAATGAAATGCAAAAAATGATTGTGATGCTATTTATGAGATGACATGGATGATTAGTGAATGATATAATGCAATGTGAATGCAATGGTCATGTTTTATATGATATGATGCAAAATGAGACGGTTTTCTAAGATGCTTAGAATAAAAAATCTATATAATCCTAAACATATTAAATGATAATGTAATGTATGTGATGCATTTTCATGAGATGTACTATATGCAATGATATGATGATGTTTAATGTGAAATGAATGTAATGTGTGAGAGTATGTATGCAATGGATTATCTTATAATGCTTATGTGCCTATTATGTATGATTATGCAGTAGGTGGTAATGTGAAATGCTTATGCAAATGAATGTTATGCAATGATTTATGTGATGAATGTGATGTGATGCAAAAAATAGATGCAATGTAATGAGAAAGGGATGGGTTAATTCATGAAAGATGCTTATAATACCATATTTATATGATGATGGAAATGCAATGCATATGTTTCCTATATGATATGTTTATGTAATATGCTAATGATTTGTGAATGTAGGATCGATGACGATGGTGATGGCAATGAACAACTGTCATAGTACCTTGTTCGTGCGATGAGCAAGAAGAGAAGAAGTCATTTCAACAAGACACAAGATGATGAATAATGCAAAAAATGATGATGATGATTTTCCAAGGAATCAGGATTTTCAAAGGGCCAATTTTCTTATGTTTGATAACACACGTGGTACGATGCATCAAGGTATAGAAAACTAGGATGGCGTTGTACCTAGTGTGATGGGATTTGACTTAAGAAGTAGATAGGAGTATTCTTGTTCACACCTGGCATACGGAAACCTTGCTAGGATGCACTTTAGAAGTTTCAAAACACCTCGGACCAAAACATGGAAAGGTATAACCTATCAATGCAATAGTCAACAAGTTTCCCAAAACCTCCTCCATACATACCTAACAAAGCAAGTATTCACCAAGGTTATATTACAAGAACATCCAACAAGCACAACAAACAAAAGATCATGATTGTTGCCCCATTCCTATTTCTCTAAATCCTATGTTAGGATATCATAGAGAAGTCCTTGGAATGAGCGCAATAAGATAAGTCAAAAGATAAAGACAAAGTAAAAAAACAAGTTGATGCTCTTCAATACTGCTAACCAAAAGATGATGTGTTTTCTAAGGATAAAAACCAAAACTATTGCCAAAAGATAATGCCCATTGTAGGAAGGATTCATCCTAAGACATGTTAGTGGATGGCGGCACATCATTTCATTTATCAAAAAAATTCTTTCAAATGATTGATATGGGGCCAATTGGATGGTGAGTTATCGACACAAAGAGTTAACCAACTTGCTTACATATTGACTTAGACCTGAGACTTCACGGTTTGAGTTTTCACTTTTCATCTGCTAGACTTGTTTCTGATTATCTTACCAAAGATTGAGGATGATGATCATTTATTATGAATGATGTTATTGTGGGTGCAAGCGAGATGAGATGGATGGATTTTTTCAAATATTTGGATGTTTTTTATCATTTTCAATGTTTTTGAGGCTATTTTTGGTATTTTTTGAGATATTCAAATGTTTTGATTTTCAATTTTTTGAATGTTTTAGAGTTTTCTGAGATTTTGACCAAGAGACTAACCTAAAGACCTATCCTAGGGGCCTCGAGGGCTAATCAACATATTAGCCTTGCCTACATTATACACATAGAGACCACGTAGTTTGACTAACGAGCTGACTAATTTACAGACAATGATATACATGATGAAATGTCAGTTTATTATGATGGACGCCTAAGGGACTAACATAAGTGTCTCGGGGGATGATCAAAGATCAACCTTGCCTACGTTCAAAGCTCAGAGACGATGTATTTTGACAAGACGACTTTATTTTTGACTTTTTTTACTGACTTTTTGACATGTTTTTGGGATTTTGATATGTTTTGATGTTTTTGGATTTTTTGATTTTTAGGACCTTCAAGAATATACACGAATATGATCCGATAAAAACATGCCCCCAGTGTGATACAATAGACTACTCCGATAAAGGCAGGACAAGCTGACCTTGAGGATGGGCCGAGTTGTACTAGGAGGGATCATGATACGAAAACAGGACCAAGCTATAATGTGGATGCAGATGGATGGGTGATGGATGGAGATAAGGAATACGATGGATGATGGAAGCGTAGTGGATGGATGGTGTAGAACAAGAAATAAAGATCCTAGTGGATGGAAAGTGCTTATTTACACAAGGCGCCTGTTTGCCAGGTTTTCACCAAGGTACCTGCCCAAAATACCACCGTAGTGGTTTTCACTAGAGGACGATTTTTCTCTTTACTATTTTCAATCCTCTTTCTATTTTTTTGGATTTTTTGCTTCTTTGATTTTTTTGTTGTCACCAAGACACCTGTTTGGCAAGTTTTCACCAAGGTAACCATTTTTTTAGGACATTTTTTGATTTTTTGTATTTTTGGTTCTATACCTTGAAAGATTTAGGCATAAAATTTTTTGAGGTGAGAGCTATTCATGGGCTCTTGTAGAGGTTCCCCTTTGGGTGTTGATAACTGATATGCCCTTGATTTGTAACTTGTTGTGATGATGAAAGGCCCCAACCAATTGGGTTCAAATTTTCCTTTGCTGCTTGGGTTTGGAAAATTCTTTTGATTCTCTTTTAATACCAGTTCTCTAACTTGGAAAGTCCTACTTCTGATTTTCTTATTATAGCTCCTTTTGAGTCTATTCTGATAGACTTTCAAATGATTCAAAGCATCTATATGTCGCTCATCCAGTAGCTCCAACTCATTCAATCTTGACACTCAGTACTCTTCATCTATGATAAGGTTTTGCAGTGATATCTTGAGTGATGGGATCTCGATCTCGATGGGGAGTACTGCTTCTGATCCATAGACTAGGGAGAAAGGGATGGCATCGATGGGTGTGTGGATGTTGGTTCGATAGGCCCAGAGGGTGGGATTAAGCTGCAAATGCCAGTCATGACCTGCATCATTGATTGTTTTCTTGAGGATTTTCAGAATGGTCTTGTTTGTAGCTTCTACTTGGCCATTTCCTTGGGGATAGTATGGGGTGGAGAAGCAATGTTGGATTTTGAATTTTTCGCATAAGTCACGGACCTCCTAATTCTTGAATGGTGTCCCATTATCTGAGATAATGGCTTGTGGAACACCATATCATAAAATGAGATAGTTTAAGATGAACTTTGAAATCTGCTTCCCAGTTATATACGTCATGGGTATGGCTTCCACCCACTTAGTAAAGTACTGTGTTGTGGTTATGATGAATTTGTGGCTGTTAGATGAAGTGGGCATGATTTTTCCAGTGAGATCAAGTCCCCACTGTGAAAAGGGCCATGGTGTGATGATAGGATGAAGCTCTTGAGCTGGAGCATGGATGAGGTCCCCATGTTGCTGACATTGTAGACACCTTCTGGCATAGTCAGGTGCCTCTCTTTCCATTGTAGGCCAATAATACCCCATCCTTAATAGTTTCTTCGCTATGGTCATTCCAATCGAGTGTGAACCACAGATACCGTTATGTACTTCAGTTAGAGCGATTAATGCCTCCTAAGTGTTTAAGCAATGCAATAGGGTTCCTTCTATGCTTCTATGATATAGGCTATCTCCTAGGATGACAAATCTGGATGCCTTTTTGACAAAGGTTCATTTTAGGTTTGAGGGTAAATCAGGGGGTATGACTCCTATTCAAAGGTATGTGTAAATGTTGTGATACCAAGGATCGTCGGGACCAATGATTTCGCACACGAATTCTGATTCTGGTAACTCGAATGCAAGCACGAGAAGCTGCTTAATCAGGAATTCATATTTTGGAATGTTGTGGGGGATGTCAAGTAAGGATCCAATTGTTGCCATGGCGTCTGTTGCTCTATTGTTGCTTCTAGGAATCTGCTCAAATGTAATTTTGATGAAGGATTCCTTGAGAGTCTCCACCAATTTCTTGTATGGAGTGAGCTTGTCATCCTTGGTCTAGTATTCATCGTTCACTTGATTTATTATCAATTGGGAATTTCTGTATACTTTGAGAGCTATGATGTTCCACTACACTACTATTCTGAGGCCTATGGCCAAAGCCTCGTATTCCATAATGTTATTAGTGCAGGGAAATGCCAGTTTGTATGACCTTGGTATGCAATCCCCTTGTGGGGTGATGAAGAAGACATTGGATCCTTATCCATGTTGCGTGTATGAGCGATAAAAGTACAGTTTCCAATGGTTAGCTACGTTGAGATTGAAAATAGATTCATCTGGAAACTCTGAGACAAGAGGATTCTCTGAATAGATTGGTGCTTCTGCAAGTTGATCTGTGATGACTTGGCCTTTGACTACTTTCCGCTCCACATATTTGATGTCATATTCTGACAATATCATCACCCATTTGGTCATTCTCCCTGTGAGCATTGCCTTTGACAATAAGTACTTGAGAGGGTCGATTTTGGCAATGAGCTTTATTATGTGTGTCAACATGTAATGTCTAAATTTTTGTGATGCAAACACTACTATGAGGCATGCTTTCTCGATGAATGAATAGTTTAGCTCATGCCCAACCATTGTTCTGTTGATGTAATAGATAGCGTTTTCTGTTCCATTTTCATCATGCTGAGCTAAGAGAGCTCCAAGGGTTGCTGTTGTTGCTGATACGTATAGAATCAATGGTTTCCTTGGGATGGGTGGCATTAAGACTGGTGGTGTCAGTAGGTATTCTTTGATTTTATTCAATGCCTCTTCACACTTGGTATCCCATTTGTACACTACTCCCTTGTGGAGTAAGTGACAGTATGGGTTTTGTTTGTCCGCCAATTGTGCTATGAATCTTCGAATGGATTGGAGTCTGCCTTGGAGACCTCTCAATTGATTTAATGTTTTTGGTGCCTCCATCTCGAGGATTTCTTTTACCTTTGCTAGATCTACCTCGATACCCCTCATTGACACTATATATCCTAACAGTTTACCCGATTGTACACCGAAGATGCACTTCTTTGGGTTTAATTTGACCTTGTACTCCTCCAGTCTATCAAAGATGGCACTTAGGGTTGCTATGTGATCTTTTCTCTTTCTAGATTTAGCTACAATATCATCAACATAATCTTCAACTGTCTTATGGATCATGTCATGGAATATCAATTTCATAGCCCTTTGATATGTTGCTCTTGCGTTCTTTAAGCCGAATGCAATCATGTTCCAGCAGTAGGTCCCCCACGGACAAGTGAAAGTTGCTTTATGTTGGTCCTCTTTAGCTATCATGATCTGATTGTACCCTAAGAATCCGTCCATTAGTGACAACATTTCATGTCCAGCTGTCATATCAACGATCATATCGATGTTCAGAAGTGGGAAGCCATCTTTTGGACATGCCTTATTCAAGTCTCTCAAGTCTGTGCAGATTCTGATGTTCCCATCGGGTTTTGAAACAAGTACCAAGTTTGACACCCATTCTGGATAATCTATCGGTCGGATGAATCCTACATCTAATAGCTTTTTTAGCTCCATTTTGACTAATAAGGCGATTTGAGGGTGCATTTTTCAAAGCTTTTGTTTAACAAGCTTTGCTTCTGGATACACTGCTAAGTGGTGAACCACATTTTCTGGATCAAGTCTTGGCATGTCAGCATAACTCCATGCAAAGTTTATCTGTCTTTCTCTTAGGAATGTTGCTAGGAGCTCTTGTTCTTCTGATAGTAGTGATTCTGCATAGAATGTGATATGCGGGGTCTCCTTTGTTCTTAGGTTGACCAGATTGCATTTTTCTACCAGGACTGCCAATTTTGATGAATAGCTCTGATAGGAAGATTGAATCCCCCATCCTCAGGCGCCTCGGAGAGGTTTTCACTGTTGGATGCGCCCTTTCTTTTTACTTTTTTCTGGTCAAAGAGTACCACAGTGTGGTTTTCACTAAAGGACTTGGATATTATTCTTAATTTTTCACTTTTGCGACTGAGGGATTCAATCGTTTCCCCATAATAGGCATGTGTATCTAACTCCATTATGAAACCTGCTTTGTGATCCCCACATAGAATGTTGTCCCACAGTCCCATGAATTCTGGAAGCACTTCATCATTTTTGAATGTATCAAGAACTGGTGGTCCTTGTTGGTCGTAGTCGATGATTTGGGGATATACTAGGCAGATCTCATGATTTTGGTGGTCTAATTCAAAAGATAGGGTGCTAATCATGAACAGAGTGGTGTACTCAAATAGCCTAGGTAAGTTAGTTGTGGTATCCTAGTCATCACTACTACTACGGATGTCGGTTATATCAAATGTAAAGTTATCTATGACTCTACCTGTAGATACTAGTAAGCGTAGTTCTGCTGGGGTTGGCTAAGGAGGATTATTAACCGTTCTAACTGGAGGACATCGGCCACGTATGGTTATACTCAGAGGGGTACATCCAAGGCCAAGATTTGTGATCGGTCACGTCTTCGGAATGATAGGTGCTATAATCCCATTGTCATTTTTTCCAAGTCTTTGATTTTTGTCGTAGCCCACTGCGACCATCATTTCCAGACCCTTGCTTCTGTCATCCATTAGTAAGTCTGGTACTGTTCTTTCATCTTGATATAGCATATGAGATGGATTTGCCTCAATAACTTCTCGGCCAAGATCTCCCCAACTTGTAAAGTTAGGATAATCTTCAAGAGACATTTGGGATGTGGAGGCTTCATTTATTTGTGGACATCCCCATGATCTAGGAGATTGTGGTAACTCTCCTACCACAAAAGCATTATTAGGGAGCTTGTATTTTCCACAACCGTTATCTTGGATGATGACCTTGATGTCAGAGATGGTGGGAATGGTGGGAGTGGTTGGTGTCTCTATCGCAGAAGTGGATGTGAGAGAGGCGGGATTGATGTATGGTGTGGATGGACCTTCATCATTTTTTTGTACTTGGGGGATTTTATAGTACTTTGCTTCAAGGCTTTTGCAATAGGACAAAGGTTTGGGATCTCCATGGATGGTAACTTCTTGTCCCTCATGTGTGAATTTCACACATTGGTGGAAAGTCGACACTACTACCTTCATTGCATGGATCCATGGGCATCCTAGGAGGATGTTATACGGAAAGTTGAGGTCCAAGACCTGAAAAGTGGTTTCCATGATAGCAGGCCCTACTTGAATAGGGAGTTTGATTGTGCCCTGGGACACTCTTTCTTGATCATCATATGCTCTTATTGTGATACCCTTTCCTTTGTCAATATAATCTTCTAAGATTTTCAATTGTTTGATGAGATTGAGAGAACAAATGTTCAAGCCTGCACCTCCATCCACCAAGACCCTTTTGACTTCTCTCTTATGTACGATGGCTTCTAAGTGGAGTGTGCAGTTGTGAGATGGTTGAGCAGGGAAACCTGGTCAGAGAATGTAAGAAAATTAGGCATAATGATATTTCTGACCATAGCTTGGAATTTCTTCACATCAAGATCTGCGGGGATAGTGGATGAGGCCAATGCTTCTTCAAGGATTTTCCTATGGGTAGATGAGATTTTTAGCAACTCCATGATGGAGATTTGCGTTGGCATTCTCTTGAGTTGATCTAGGACATTGTAGCCATTAGGAAAAAATCTAGATGCAGGGACTTTGTTTGGCTGGGATGATCCTGTAATGGTAACTTTGTCGCCTCTTGTGGTGACTCCAGAATCAGCATGGGTGCCTTTGATGGTGATGACCATGCAGTTTTCATCTAGGGAGGTGATGACTATTTCATACACATGATTTACATTTGAGTGAGTTCCTTTCCCTTTATCATTGTTATTCCCTTTGTTGCCATGATTAGGCATTAGATTCATGTATATCTTAAGATATTGGTTTCCTGTAGGTTGTTCCACGTTTAAAATTCTTTTATCGATGAGATCTTGAACTATGTTTTTTAATCTCATGCAACTGTTCATGGTATGGCCTTTGATTTTATGGAACTCACAGAGTTGATTCTCATTATACCAAGGAGGTTTCACATCTGATTCTTGGTAATTCTCAAAGATAGGAGCCTTGATGAGTTTTTCAACTATTAGCTTTTTCATGATTACTTCTAATGGTTCCCCCAAAGTGGTGTACTTTCACTTGGGATAACTCTTGTTCCATTGGGGTGGTCCCCTTTGATCATTGAGATTGTTGATTGTTGGATCGTTGTTTGGTTGTTGTATTGTGTGATGATTGTTTTGGTGTTGGATTTGGATTTGTGGTGTGGGTGTATTTTGGCGAGGGCCACTAATGACCCCCTTGGCATCGACGACAGCATCATTAGTAATATTTTTGTTCCTTGCCCACATGCGAGGTTTATCATTGTAATTGGAGGGTGGGCAGTTGTTTTGTTGTTCGGGGTATGAAGTTGATCCCGCGGGTTGAATCATAAGGGCTCATTCAATGCTGAGTTCCTTGGGAATCAACTGGTCATATGTGGTGATCCCTTGAACCTTGAGATGAAATGCCAAGAGGTCGTCAAGGTTGGCTATGATGGTGCAAGCTTGTTGTTCTTTGGGCATGGTCCACTTGCTCTGATTGGCCTTGGATAGCCATCATTGTAGGAATGAAGCGAATGATTCACCCTTTCCTTGTTTTAGAGCTGAGAGTTCTTATACTCTAACATCCATTGCAATATTGCATGCATAATTTTTAAAGAATGCATCTATAATTTCTTGGAATGTTCTGATGCCTGTTGGTAAGTGAGAGAACCATTCCATAGCATGGCCAGCCAAACTCCTAGGAAATAGCCGCATCAGATAAGTATCGTCATATGCGACTTCCATGCAATGAACTTGGAATTCCTAATGTGATCTTCAGGGTTTCCCGTCCCACGATATTTGTCAAACATGGGGATCTCAAATCCCTTGGGGAATGGTTTCATCACTAGGCTCCTGTCAAATGGATAGGGGCACAAGTTACTTGGTGTTTTTGTGGTTCGCCCTGATTGAAGATCGAGTACTTGTTGCGAGAGCAACCTGATTTGTGTTGTTACATCATTTTGTGGATTAAGGGGTGGGATGAAGGTGTTTTGGGGTGTTTTGATTGTGGGTTGGATGGGTGGGTTGTTTGGTGTGTTGTTTGATGGTATTTGTATATTCTGCCAAGCTAGGTATACTTCCACCTGTTGATGTATGAACAATGCTTGTTGATCTTGTTGTTGTTGTGCTTGTTATTGTGCTTGTTTTTGTGCTTGTTGTTGTGCTTGATGTTTTTCCCACAATGCTTTTTGTTGGGCTACCAATTCGGCTGCTTCTTGCTGCTCTTGATATTGTTGTATTACTTGTTGATATGCTTGCATTTGTGCTGCTTGTTTTTGTGCAAGAAGTTGTGCCTGTGCTTGTGCTTGTTGTGTTTGATATTGGGCATTCACTTGAGCTTGAGCTTGTGCTTGTGCTACTTGTGTTTCTTGTTGTTGGAATAGGATTTGGGCTTGGGCAGCCTTTTGTGCTTGTAATGCAGCTTGGGTTGCTTGAGTAGCTTGAGCAACTTCAGCGGCTTGTTGTTGTTGTTGTTGCAATAAATCTTGGGCTTGTGCAGCTTGTTGCGCTTGTAATGTGGCTTGGGCTACTTGGGTAGCTTGCGCAGCTTGAGTGGCTTGCTGAGCAGCTAGTTGTGCAGATTTATACTTTTGCACTTGTTGGAATCCCCTTTGAAAGGCAACTTGTTGAGCTGCTTGCAATGCCAAGTGGTTTTGGCTTGATATGTTGGAAGTTGGTGGTGGTGGGGGTGGTGGTGGATTTAGGATGGCATTTGTGGTGGTGGTGAGTGGTGATGTCATGTTGGTGTTTTGAGTGGTGAATGGTGTTGTCGTGTTGGTGGTTGGTCCTTGAGAAACCATGCTTTGAGATGTTAGGGGGGTGGTTGATGATGTCATGATTGCTTGTGTAGTTGTCATCTGTTGTTGCGATATCAATGACAAGTTTTGACAGTTCGGAATGATGCTTTGATTGGTGCTTGGAATGTTGGTTTGATTTATATTTGGTAAAGGTGGGTAGCCTAAGCCAAGTAGAGGTTTGGGTAATGGTGGTAATGGTGGGAGGGGTGAAAATGTGAGGGGTGCAAGTTCTTGAGAAGATGTTGTGGTGTCAAAAATGCCCCCTAGTCTGAACATGTCTCCCTCTTATTGTGGATTTGTGAGGAGAGAATTTTGAGGTGCTACGCGGAAGGATGATGATGATGGACCATTAGTATTATGGAAAGTGAGAGGAACATATGTATGTAATGGGCTTCAGGGTATGTTTTGTTCCAATATGGTATTTGCATCCAAATCTTGATAATTAACAAGGGGGTGTGTTTGAATAGCATTAAGAAATGCATTTCCCTTATTAACATTAGGTTGGGTTGGAGCGAAAGATGTTGTGATTTGCAGAATGTTTTGAGTGATGCTTTGGGATGGGGGTGTAGATGAGCTGGGAATGGTGGATGATATTGGAGGAAAAGATGTCTCGACTATAGTGCTCATGTTGAAATCAGAGGGTAATTTAGCCCCTTGTTTTGCTAGCTCAAGCATGTATAGTGAAGGGTTAAGCCTCATCATGATGTTTGATCTTATGGTTTTCTGGATTTTGGAGCATTTCAGTTATTTCTTCATGTGACATCCCAAAGGTAAGATCTTCTCCTTGATTTTCCTCTTATGGATTTTGTGATGATGAGATGGTCAAAGGATTGTTTGATTCGACTGGATTCATTTCAACGTTTGTTTGGCTTAGATCACTTGAAGCGGGTATTTCTTTTTTGGCTTCCATTTTCTTCTTGTATTGAGATCTAGTTTGAACCATAAAAAAAGGATCAATTTTCAAGAATATGGGAGATGAATCTCTGATTCTTTCGATTGATCTTTAATTTATGCACAAAAGAGGAAATTTTAGGATATCTTAAGGATCAAAAGGAGTGATATGATGATGATGTAAGAGATGGATGATGTGGATGTTTTGATCTTTTGATAAATCTTGAGGGGAATGCTAGACTTTTAGGACTTTCGGATATGTTTTGGATTTTGATCTTGATTTTCTTGGATTGCCCTTCATTGATTGATTTTGATTTGCTTTTATTTTGAACAAATAGACCATAAGATGTTGGATGATTATCTAAGGGATAGATTTTCTCAAAGGATGATAATTTGAATATGTGTAGGGAGAAGGATGCATCAACCCACACCTATTCAAACAAGATGATAATTTAGCCAAGCATATGAAGAAGGATGCATCTACATATACCTAACTAAAAAAGATGGCTTGATAAATTTGACTAAGCATATGCAAAAGGATGCATCTACACATACCTAGCCAAAGCTGATTTGATAAAGATTTCAAGGATTTTATCTCAAGGATTTGATGATTTTGATTTTTTCCAAAAAGCCTAGCATGAAGGATAATTTTCAAGATTTCTCAAAAGGTGATGGTGAGATGATTTTTTGTTTTGATGTTTGAAGGATGGGTGAAAAAGATTTTGATTTCCTTTGATCCTAATGAACCTAAAAAAGACACTTTGTTTGCCTAGACCTAGGTATTGAAGAACATGCAATGCTTCTATAGACCTTTATAACCAACGAATGATTCATTTTGAACATACATTTCTGGATTTTGAAGCAATGACTTTTTTTTTGGGATTTGTCTTCTTGGAAATCATGAGGTTTCAACACATATGAGAGTTCATTTGTTTAGCTTTGCTTAGTGACTTTATTTTACCACAAACACTTTCTTTGATTAGGCTTTTCAAGCTAGATGTCCAAAGTCTTAATTTCTTCAAATCCCACAAAATATGTTATGTGGACATTCGATGAATTCAAGGCAAGGGTTACCTATTGTTTAACTTTAGTAGACAAATTGAGATGTAATCCAATGTTTAGAAACCTCTAAGGATAGAATCCCAAGGGAAAGCAATAACATATGGATTGAGTCAATTGTATTTGTCTCCTAAAGGGTTTGAAATTTGGATGATGATGTTAAGTGTTTGTTTCCCAATGTTCACGAACAAGCAAAGTATTTTGACTCATAAGCAATATAACACCCTAGCTCAATTGGTACATTTTTTTTGGTGGGCTTGCCTCATGCCCTTTGTAGAAGAAGAGATGATTTTACATGCAACCAAGGAAAGAGTATAAAGGTATGTTAATAATAAAGTCTTAACCTCTATACTTTAACCAAGATCGGACATGGCAAGCAACTTCTTGGAATCTAAGTTCCAATGCACCACTTTGATAAACTTGGTGAATGGGTTAATAGGCCACTACAAACAAGGGTTTTATTTCAGACTTTCCATTCGTGGAGATTGACCCATACGGCGAGAGTCCCCTTTCAGATCCATCTCGTCAGAATCAACTGCGTGATATTGGCATTTACTCCAATACCCACATTTATATCCTGGTTGGAAATACTCTCGGGTTCAGAGTGTTAACGATTGAGTCGTTCCCTTGGGTGAGTACTTTTTCCCCAAGGCAAGCCCTCTAAGATAAATAAAATCAAGTAAAGACAATATCCGTAACTCGATCAATCTTTGTTTGCAACAAAGAGAGAGAATGTACACAATAATGCCCCACTCTCACTCGCACAAGATTTTCATCAATTCTTAAACCCAAAATGAAGTGTGGAGGTGATTGTTTTATCTCAACCTAAAATCACAAAAAAGGCCTTTTGATTCTCAAGATTGCTATAAAGCATGAGAGAAGCGCATACGTCCTTTTCCAATGAAGTTAGTTTAAGTAAGTCTTTACAAAACAAAATGCCACATGTAATTTTAGATCCCACAAACCAATAATGAATTTTTTTTAAAGCACCAAAGGACAAATGAGAGTTGTTTTGTTCAATTGTTAATCAAAAAAAAAAACAAACTCTAGTAAGTTGTACTCCTAATGTTCGTTTTAAACCTTTGCAAAACTTGAAAGGATTCTTTTTAAAGCCCAAACAAAATTAATGTCCTAAGCATAAAGAGATAACAGTTTCCTAAGAGTGTTAAGCAAACACTAAAGTGTTTAAAAACACTTTGACTTCGTGACATATCATCATCATGCTTCTCCCTATTTCGTTTTCAATTGATCCAACCTACAAGAACGAAAACTAGACAGATTCTGCAAAACACAGAGATTAAAAAGCAGAAAATAGAAGATAAAATTATCATCTATCAAAAAGCATGTGCTAAAATAAAACTTCATTTTTTACTCCCTGCCAGCGATGCAACTCATGACTACGTCGCAGTTTGATTTCTCAGCAGTGTTGCACAACACTGCTTACCAGTCAGCGACGCTCTATGCCCAGACCAATGAAATCAATTGTGCCACCCTTTTGTTCAGTGTCGCTGTTTAAGATTTAAATTCAAAAAAAATTAGGCGGCATGGGTAAAGCGTCAAAGTTTGACTTTCCAGTGGTGCTATATGGTGATGCTGGAGAGTCAACGTTCGGTGCTAAAACAGTGACGCTGGGCTCCCAGGGTTGGAATTTTTTTGTGCACAAACAAAAACACGAAATTTTGTGAGAAAAGTGATAAAAAATGAGATTTTTCCCTCCTTATAGCCCAAATGTGTGAACCCCAATCCAAATACCTACAAAACACAATGAATAAACACATTAGATAATCAATTGCAAGTAAGCACAAGGATTCCCAATGAAATCCATTAACATAGCTCAAATTAGGAAAAAAAATGAAAAACACAATGAAATAACAAAATAAAGATTGAATCATAATTAAGCAAACAAATTCTTGATCCCATGGGGGAATTGGTGTCAATTTGATGTGAAAATTGGCCCTTTCCCAATTCCAAATGATGCAAGCTTGATGTGATGAAGAGATTTGATCCACTTTGTTGATGTTGATGAATGCTCCAATAAGAAAATCTGCATAACCTAGCTATGATTCAATAAAAATGGATGAGGATTGCTAATGATTTGAGCATGGTAACTTTGCATAATTTGTGGATGATCAAATGAGGATATGAGCTCTTTATTTATAGAATGCCAAGAGGGATGAATGTCCAAATTTGAGCAATGTGGGACTAACATTCATCCAATGGCAAGATGCCACTTGTCAATCTATAAGTGGACAGAGGATGTGCAAGTTTTGAGGATTGTGCCAATAAATGCATATTTTTGAATTTCAAATTTGTTGAAATGATTTGTAAGAGGGAAGGGAAAAATGCAATAAATGCAACTTTGCTCAAGGAAAAGGACATGTAAGATGGATTAAATGCCTTGTTGGATGTACATGTCAACTTGGAATTTGAATTCAAACTTGGAGGAATATTCCAAAAGATTCCTTGTTGAGGAAAATAGAGGATTTAATAAATCAATTAAATCTATTTTCATGTGCAAGTGGGAAAAGCTAGAGGATGGGACATGAATTAGAATTAAATTAATCAAGGGTCAATTAATTTAATAGGAGGTTAGGTGATGTGACTTATTTGACTTAGATTTTAGGATTTATTTAAATCAAATAATGAGAAGAATGTGATAAGAGATTAATTAAATAAAGATTTTGATTTATTTAATTAAAAGAGATGATGTTAGATCAAATTAAATAAGGTTTTAATTTATTTAATTTAATAAATAGACTTTAGAAATTTAATCAAAAAAAATTGATTATTTAATTAAATAGGGATAATTAGATCAGATTGATTGATTTAATTAACAAAAGAGAGAGACTTAATTAAATAACTGGTTTGTTTAATTAAGAGATGAATATTGATAAATTTAATCAGATAAGGGAATTTGATTAAATGGTTAGACCGAGGGATGATTTAGGATGAAACGATGTTAGTAGTTAAGATCAGATGCACAATGTCAATTGGTATATTTTACGTGTCTGCACATTCTTTCTTGGATACAGATTGGTGTCATGGCTAAGAAAGAAACAAGACTCAGTATCTTTATCTACTATAGAGGCATACTATATTGTAGCAACATCTTGCTACACACAAGTGTTGTATTGATGAGACAAATATTAAAGGATATCAAAGTGGTATATGATGAAAAAATTTCTATCTTCTATGATAATACAAGTGTTATCAATATATCAAAGAATCCAATAATGCATTCAATGACAAAGCATATCTCAATCTGATATCACTTTTTGAGAGAGAATGTTGTACAGAATAAAGTGAAGCTTGAATATGTTCCTACAAAGGATCAGGTTGCTGATATATTTATCTATTAAGGCTCTTCCTAAGGATACTTTTGAGTATCTTCGAGAGAACTTGGGGGTTATTGCCCCTTCCTCTTTGAACTAGATGCAAAAGGAGATGCATTAGTGTAATGGATCTAAAGATTCATTCTATGGTCTAGACTAATATTGGTGGCTACCTCTCAGGGGGAGTAGGTAGTGGCATTATTGGTTGATGTAGTCAGGATGAGTGAGTGTTGTCATTGTGTAGTGGTTGTTGATTAAAGCAGTATGGTGTGTGCTCATAAGGAGGAGTAGGAATAGCAGTAAAGGAAAGGAAATTTTAGAGCAATACAAGCTTGTTTGATATTAATGGGAGAGATACAAATTTGTTTCCCTTTTCCATTTATGTCAAAGGGGGAGAATGAATCATGTGAAAATATGAAAAATAAAGATAGTTGTGAATGCGGGAGAATTCAAGTCAAGTGAAAAAGAGATAATGAGTTTGTATAGAGAAAAATATTAAGGATCAGAGTTGTGTTTGTTGTTGATGGTTTTTCACATCATGTCTTGCCTTTAATGACAAAGAGGGAGATTGTTGCAAGTATGTATAATTTTTATTTTCATTGATGTCAACAAGCTTTGGTGTTTTCATTGGTGTCAATTGTATGAGAAAAGTGTGAGCAATTGGTATTGAGTTGATGTTGTCTCCAATGATGCTTTGATTAGTTCACTATGTTGTCATTATTGGTGTCAACCTCTAGTGTTTCTTTGATAAGCATTTTTCTATGGATGTATGGTAAAGTTTCTATGTTGCAGTTGGCTTGGTGGTGATGAGGAAGTGCTAAAGATGTTGAGGATGTGTCTCTGGTGCTTGTTTTCTAAGTGATTTTAAGAAAATTTGAATTAAAAGAGGAAACAATGTGTTGTAGTGGTGTTTTATGTTGTAGAGTAGCATTTTTGTTTTGCTCCATTTTTATTTTATGTTGGAAATATTCCTTTTTTTTTTGGATATGTTGATCAAATGTTTTTAGAGGTGTTGCATCTATAATTTTTTTTGATGGATCATTGTGCAGAGAAAGTTGTGTTCACCAATGTGTGAACTATGCATTGCAGAGGTGTTTGGGAGAAATGTTTTTCCTCCACATTTCTCCAAAGAGTGGTTTCAAGTCTTGAAAATTTGAAAGGATGTTGATAGTGTTTGTATCTTTCTTTACTTGATTTTTTTTGAGGTTTGGTGCTTTGGAAGTTGGTTTCTTGAGTAATAGAGTATGGAAGTTTTTTTGAGTGTATTGGGTGTGTACATTCTTCAAGTGAAATTTGTTGCAAAGGAATTTCTTGGATTCTAGGGTGTTTGTGGAATATTATAGATTGTGTTCAAGTGTGGTGTGGTGTTCATGTTATGCCCTGCATAACCACCCCCATTTTGAGTTGGAACAAAATGGGTCCCCCTTTCTCTTTTTGGTTTTTTTTTGCTCTTGGTTACTTGCTTTCCTCTTCGGAATTCTTTTGTTCTCCTCATAATTTTGACTTTTGACCTATCTGATTTAATCTTGGTGTTGTCTCAACCTAACTTGGTTCTCTTCTTGTTGAAAGTTGAATAAAATCATAGGCAGCAGAATAATTTATTTTAACATGTTTCATATGCTTTAAGACTGATGCATACCTTTTGTTTTGCAGGAACATGCCACACACATGGTGATATTTCTCAAAGGAGTTCACTTGGAAGACTTTCCTCAGCCCAGTTGGTCATAATTTCCCTTGAAGAAGAAAGTCGGCAAGACCTCCTAAATGTCTTGCCGACTACCAGTGCATTCTATCGATATGCGTCTATGTTGTCTTTCGGCAAGACCACGGAGATGTCATAGCGATCGAGATTCATATGCAGTTGCCTATTGGCAACACATTAACCTTCATCCTAGCGACTGAGGAGTTCCCATTAGCGAGAGAAACCATCATTGGAATGACCTCATGTCAAGCTTTTCATGTTTTACCGATCGCCTCATGAGTGAACACTTCGGCAAAACAAATGGTATTCGCCATGTAGTCTCGGCGAGATCCTTATGTCTCACCGACTAGCGCGGAGTGGATAGTCACTTCGGCAGGAGTCCTGTCTTCGGTGTGTGGTCTTGCTGAAAGCTTCAAGTCTCAACGACCAGTGATAAAGATGTTCATCTTCGGCGAGAGAATTTTCTTCAGAGAGAAGTCTCAATGAAAGCATCAAGTCACACCGACACGGTAACAAAAGGGTGAACTTATAAAGCCTTCAGTGAGACACGAGGTATCTATGGGACGTCTCCCCGAAGAGAGGGTGTTACACCGACAAACTGGGAACGAAAGGAATCCATGTTGGTATAACTGAAGAAAGGTCTCCCCAAAATAAAAGGTCGCCAAAGGATGATGCCTTCGGCATAGTGTCTTGCCGAAAGGAGAAGTCACGCCAAAAAGCTCTAACTTGGGAGACTCAGAACGAATGCAACGGGTTCGATAGAATGCCCTACCGACTCGAGAATGTCTTGGTGACACCGAAATTCGGTGAAAGGAAATGAATGCAGCGAGAGGTCTCGCCAATGATCCAGAGTCATGCCGGTGACAAAGGTGGGGGGCTCGGTAAGAAGAAAAGGGATTCAGGGTAAGGTCTCCCCAAAACCATAAGGTCTCCCCGATAGAAAACAAAAGCTCACCCAAGGAGTCTGGCATCGTCGTGACTCTTGCTGATGCAGAACAAGCTAGAAAATAGAAAACAAAAGCTCAGCATGACATCCTACTGACCCAATAGGGTCTTCCCGATACAAAGTGGGCTCGGCGAGAATGAGAAGGAGTTTGTTGGAACTCTTCTCGACATGAAATGAAGGAATCGACAGAGGGGACTCCATCGCCATAAGGTCTCGGTGAGATCTTTATGTCTCATCGATAGGACGTGCCCTTGAGGAGAATGAACTCATTCATTGAGAGTCAAAAGGGCCCATGGAGATGTCCTGGCGAAGGGACTTGGTCACGTCGAAACATAAGGAAACAAGCTCGGCGAGAATAGGAGGATGTCGGGGAGACTCCATACGAGTGAGAAGACTTCGCTATGAGGTCACAGTGACGAGCGATAGTCTCCTCGACATGAAAAATGAGATCACCATGGGATCTTGAGGTTTGCCAAGATGTCTTGTCGAGAGCATGCAGTCTCGCTGATAGGTTTTGTGAGCTCGATGTGACTTCTATAGCCCGCTAAAATGTTTCACCAAATGACCCATACTATGTCGATAACTGTTATAAGATGAAATCACATCGGAGAGGCATCGATGGTGTCTCACCGACATGCAATTTAAGGTGGCCTGCTCTTGACTGCTCAGGAATTTGGTGTGGCATGTGATCGTCTAATCAAAGAAAACCAAGATGGGCCATTGACCAATTGACCACCCCTATGGAGAAGACTAACAAAATGCAAGCAAGATGGTTTCCTTCTGAGATCCAAATGTAATGAGTTGGCTCAGGTGAAATATCCATATCAACAAGCAGGCACAATGATGCTTCTGGAGAAAGGTCAGCATGCTGAAGGGGTCCATAATGCGAAGAAGGCCAGAAGAAGGGCGAGCAAACTGTGACTCATAAGGATAGTTGTAATGACTATTGGCAAGGAGGTAGATCAATATTAATGCTGATATTTTGAGCCTTCAAGACAGATCCCAAAAAAGTTCGAAGGTGGACATGAAGACAAGAGAGTTAATGTTGCAGCTGCCAAAAGGATCTAAAAAGGATTCTCCTGAGGATAGACAACCTTTCAGCCAGATGGACAGTAGGGATTCACATTGAATGTAGTTTTGACTTTCCTCAGAAAGATCTGAGAGCCGACTCTCCGGGATGCGGATATTTTGTAAATCCTAGTGCAGGGGCCAGCGTATTCTTGTTGGTACATTCTGTATATAAGGCATTCTTGCTTCTTTGTAAAGCTTGGAACTTCTACGATTAGAATTTTTAGAGTTAGAACTTTTAGATAATTTCTAAGGTTAGACAATTAGAGTTTAGAACAAACAGTCAGAAGAAAAATCTAGGAATTAGTAAGTTCATAGAAGGAGATAGAGCTGCCTCCTGATTCTTTGTAATAGGAGTTTCTTCTGTCTTCTTGGTTAGGATTTAGATTCAGATTTAGAATAGACTAATGTACCTTTCAGTTTCCTTAGTGTAAATGGAAATAATTTGAAATCACATATTATCTATACACTGGTGATTGTGCCAGCTTTGTAAATGTTGCTTATCTGTTTCACCAATAGTAGAAGCAACCAGATTAAAATCTATTTCATGTTGTGTTTCAGAATGGTGTTTGTCTCGAGTTAATCATTTGATTTGTGAAGTATTCAAGGAATGAAAATTTTTATTTTATGTTTTGTTTAAATGGTAACTTAAAATCTATTATTGAAATCTGCACTGTGAATGAATGAGACTGTGTGTCAATCACAAGTTTATTTCGTTATGCAGTTTTTAGTTTATAATTCCTTGAAGGTAACAAGTCTAGTTAAGGTTGGATGAACTATTGTTCTTTTCTATTTCAAAGCCCTGATCTATATTTTATATTTCTTTAAAACCCTTGGTTAGAGTAGGTTTAAATTCATGCTTGATCTTAGAACAATCCAGAAGCTCACACCAGTAGGCCCCTTGAATATTATTGTTGCATTGACCACTGAGTAACATCAGCACAGTTGAGACCCAACTACAAAGATCTTGGGAGCTAAGGCATCCGTGTGTTGCCTTTCTCTTTCAGGAGAAGCAGAGTAGCAATATTCTGCTTGCATTGTTGTGGTGCCAAAATCGCCATCAACAGGAACTGGCACTAGAAGGAGGGCATAGAAGGGCAAGCTAGATAAAGCTGGGATTTCCTCTTCAGAAAGGTCCCATAGAGTTCTTCGGTCAGCTGAAAATCTGCCACCCTTGATAGAACTTAAGACCCCAGCAAGACACAAAAGTCATAAGCCTGGCCCAACCATCATACCACCCTTGCCAGCTCCACTCACTCCACCAAGATTTTAACCAATACCCCAGTGGGTACCTATCAATCCACCATCACGTCCATCTCAATTGTCATTATAGTTGGTTCAACCTATACAACAGCTGGGTCAACCACCACCACTGCCACCAATGACATACTTCCAGAATAATCCCTCTCCATTGGGGACTATCCCTGGAGGTTTTCACAATATGCCCAAGAATCCTGAGAAGTTATGTCCCAAGTACATCCATGGCGAATCAAGGAGTGTTGAAGAGCACATACAAGCTTTTAAGGATGCTTGTATCAGGGCTCAAATAGCCCACCATGATGTAGTTTGTAGGTTGTTCCCATATTCCTTGTTGTTCCCATATTCCTTAGGGGACATGGCATACAATTGGTACCTTAATCTCCCTCAAGGTTCCATTCTAACCTGGACACATTTGGAAAATGCCTTTATCAATCAGTTCAGGGTGTATGTGGATCCAGCTCTTTTATACCATCAGTTTGCAACCATAAGGAAGGAACCAGGTGAGTCTTTTCCTTTATTCAATACTAGGTTCCAACGAATGTATAGGAGATTGCAAGATCCCTATCTAGTTACTGAGAACAATGCTATCCAAGCATATTTTAGGGTTATAGACCCCTTGCTAGGATTTTTCCTGAAAGAACTTACCAGCCAGTTGATATTGATTCTCTATCCAAAGTCTATCATTTAGCTATTAAGCTACAACAACAAATCAGTTCTCAACAAGGGAGTCTGGGAGGAGGTTTCCATTCAATAGGATATCAGATGCACAACCCAACTCCTTTATACAACACTATCCTAGGGATGTCTCCTTCCCACTATGGGCCTATATATGAATTGCAAACTTAGCCTCCCATTCCATTCTTTGCTACTGGAACTCCTGATCTCTTTCAACAACCACAGGTTCCTCAAATTTCCCATGGTCATCCTAACCAAATTGGAACATCAAATCATGGTGGTCAGCCACCTGTTGCCAAGAGTGTGGAGAGTGAAAAGACAACCCAGCTTACAAATGAGGTAGAAACCTTGAAGAAAACACTGTCCCAAGTCACAAATGACATGGCTCAGCTTTGATTGAATCCCTCCCAAAATAGCAACAATCAAGGTAACTATCAGAATCATAACAATTACAACCAAAGGGGTTATCAGGGCCAAAACTCCTCTAATCAAGGGTATCAAAGTCAGAATAGAGGGTATAACCAAAGGCCAAATAACAATAGATAATGGAATACCGGGCCCAATAATAGTGGAGTTTCGCACAACTATCAAGCAAATGAAGAGAGATCACACACTGCAAATGTGGCCGACCTCAACTTCATGACCAACTGGTGTAGGCTTCATGATACCGCAACCCATTCTGAGGTAAACTTCCCTCTGATGGAGAAAGTTGTCAAGATGGCACACGAAGATGCCCAAACTTTCCAAGGGAATTCCAACAAAGGAGGCGACTCAATAGAAACAGCAATGACTTATGACCTTTTAGAAGAGGAACCTTCATTCCCAAGGCAAGAAGAGAATGAACCAGAGGGAGATTCATATGATGCCCAAGCTTTCCAAACCAAGGGAGGACACTTTTTGAGAAATTAGAATAAAGGTCCATTCACAACATCAGCACCTCCTAATCACATGGTGCCTGCAAATCAAAATGTTGATAACAATTCCTCTCCGCCAAAAGTTCCACATGATTTTCATAATAAAGGAAATTCACTTGGGGTTGTTAAAAGTAATGCAAGTTATGATACATAATTTGACATTGTTTTTGAGATGTAGAAACAAAAAACTTCTTTGTCATATTTTGACATTCTAAAGTGGTGCCCTACTCAAAGGGAAATAGTGCTAAAAGCTTTGCAGCAAGTTGACAAATTAAAAGGAAAGAGCAAGGTTGCACCTGCTGGGGACATGAATGCAACCTTGTACAGAAACAAGGTAGGTACTCCACCTTTTCTTTTGAGTTTAAGAATTTCTGGGAGGAACCTTCATAACTGTTTGTTGGATTCAGGGGCTTCAGGAAATGTTATGCCATATTCTATATGTAAAAAATTAGGATTAGACCTTGTTCAAACAAACAAGAAAGTTATCCAACTTGACAAAACAGAGGTCAATGTAGTGGGGGAATTAAGAAACATACATGTTCAAGTAGGATTAGGCCCTAGGATTCAAACCAATATAGATGTCCAAGTGGCAGACATTCTTGAGACCTATGGTATGCTACTAAGCCAGGATCCCAACTCAGATTAGGATTAAAAGTGAGCCCTGCCTCAAGCATATCATCGCTGAATATGATAGCCCAAATGAGGTGGCCTTTTTTGAAACTGAGATGGGGGTTTACAAAAGAGAGGAAATTCTAACCTTCTCGGTTCTCAATGCTAAGGACATGTCAAAACAAAAGTTCCATGATCCCTTGATTAATGAAAATCAGTGTGCCTTGATCAGAAAGCTTCAACAAGATAAGTTGATCTTAAGGGAAGACACCAATTTACAAAGCCTTTTACTCCCTAATTGGTGCAGGGTACATTACCAAAACCACTATGAATTGACTTGTCAACCCTGTATTGACATTTTAAATTATGTTCCCCTGGTTGAAAAGATTAGCCCAAGGCATTTTGAGAAAGCTGCAGATCACTTCCCATTTGAAGCTCAAGAAGCAACAATGCTAATCTGGGATAGGATGCCTTCAAAGGGAGTTCTCTCTGAAATTCAGCCTACCCCAGATATACTCCTGAACCAGCATATTGATAAAGAACAACCCCAAGGTGTGCTTGATACCCCTACATTCACAAATGAAACAAAACCCAGGGAATCAACAGATGGGACAAGTGACTGCTAGGAAGATAACCACAGGATACATGACTCAACTAGGCAGGAACTACAAAGTATACCTAAAGAACCTGTAGAGAATTCTTTCCCTATGTCTGATGCAAAAGATCAGGGAGCCCCACCTCTAGTTAATCCTATCCAAATACCTACAATAACTTCCAAAAGACTGACCCCAGCTTGTGATCAGCTATGGACCCTCACCTTTGATGGATCAAAATCAAAAACATGTTGTGGTGTTGGAATTGTACTAACCAGCCCGAAAGGGAAAAATTTCTTTGCTTCTTATAGGCTACAATTTGGATGCACAAACAACGTGGCAGAATATGAAGCTCTGGCACAGGGACTAATGTTTGCACATAGGAAGAAGGTCACAACCTTGATGGTCAAGGGAGATTCAGAAATTGTTATCAAGTAGGTGCGCAGCCAATACATGTGTCACAACAGAAGGCTGGCAGCTTACAGAAATCAAGTATGGAGCTTGATTGAGGACTTTGATACCTTTGGGATTAGCTTAATCCCTAGAGAAGAAAATCAGGGAGCAGATTCATTGGTTGTTGTTGCAAGCATCTTGGAACCTATGCAAGGCTCCAAGTTTAAAAGATTCTCAGTGGAACTGATGTCCACCCCAGCTATTCCTAACAATATCAAGAATTTCCAGGTCTTTGATGATGATCGACATATTCTGGCTTTCTTAGCAAGCTCAGATGTTTTTGAGGGGAAAATTATTGATGAGTCCAACAGAGATCAAGGGGATTGGAACCCTAAGGAATGTGATATAGAAGGAGTTCTTAACTTAAAGAGCAATAGCATTCCCAAGGGAATGGTGGCCTTGGAGAGAATTTTTGACTCAGATCCAAGGGCTCGAGAAAAGATACCAGCTGAAGACAAAGGAGGCGAATATGAAATTGTTAACCTGGCTAATTCTGGCCCTGAAAGGAATATCTATATGGGGAAGACTTGCCCTAAAGTGATCAGAAAGGACATATTCATAGCACTAAAAAAGGATATTGCTGCAACAGCTTGGGGATATGAAGATCTCAAGATGTTTGATGCTTCTGTTATGACTCACACCATCCCTCTGAAGCCCGAAGCTAAACCCTTCCGACAGAAGTAGCACCCAGTCAACGCCCTGATTGAACCACTGATCTATAAAGAAGTTTAGAAATTGTTGTCTACAAGAATAATCTTTCCTGTGCGCCATTCAAAGTGGGTGGCTAACTTAGTTCTAGTCTGCAAGAAAAATGAGGTGATCAGGCTATGTATCAACTTTTGAAACCTAAATAGAGCTTCAGAAAAGGGATAACTACCCACTTCCTTCCCTGGACGAAGTGTTGTAGACTGTAAATGGATCTCAGATGATATCCTTTTTAGATGGTTATTCTGGATATAATCAGGTAATGGTCAACAGTGAAGACAGGATGAAGACAACGTTCACTACCAAATGGGAAACATTTGCATACAGGAGGATGCCATTCGGCTTGATAAACATTGGGGCAACCTTTCAGCATGATATGGATATAGCATTCAAGGATCTAATCGGTAAGTGCATCATTGTTTACATGGACGACCTGACAGTGTTCTCTAAGGATCAACTAAAGCATGCTGTCGACTTGGCTAAGGTTCTCCAGAGGTGTATTCAGTATGGCATTTCCCTGAATCCTAGCAAGTGTGTGTTCAGAGTCTCTGAAGGAAATCTCTTGGGACATATAATTTCAAAAAGGGGAATACCAATCGACCCAAGTCGAGTCAAGTCTATTCTTAATATCGCTAGACCAGGAAGCAAGAAAGAAATGAGGTCTTCCTTCAAGAAGATCAATTTCATAAGGAGGTTCATTACAGGATTTTCTGAAATCGTGAAACTCCTGAACAAAATGATGAAGAAGGACGCCAAAATAGAGTGGACAGAGGAGGCGAAGGACGTGTTTCTGCAAATTAAGTGATCTATTTCAGCGGCACCCGTTCTCACTAGCCCTGACTACCTACGACCATTTTATATCTATTCTTTCGCCTGTGAACACTCATGTGCAGCCGTATTAACTCAACGAGGAGAAGAGTCAAGGGAGAGGCCAATCTCTTTCATGAGTTCTCCCTTCAAGAATGCAAAAATCAGATACCCACTCCTAGAGAAGCATGCTTTCGCGTTGGTCAAAGCTGTTAGGAAATTTTGACATTACATCCTTCACAGCCAAATCATTTTTGTAGTTCTGGATGCAGCTGTGAAGTCCTTACTCATGCAGAACGAACTGGGGGAACGAAGGGGAAAGTGGATGGCTATCTTACAAGAGTTCGATCTAGAGATACGCCCTATGAGACTAGTCAGGGACACGGGTTTATCCAAGTCCATGGCGAATGTTGGTAACAACATTGTTTTCCAACAATACATGAGCCAGTCCTTCTCCAATGATCCTTGGTATGTTGATGTTGTCCATCTGATGCTCAACAATCAGTGTCCAGAGGGGATGAATTCAACTCAAAGGAGAGCCCTGAGACTAAACATTTCTCATTATATGTTCAAAGGAGGGTTGCTATACAAGAGGAATTTTGAAGGACTATACTTAAGATGCCTAATCATCAAGAGGCCAAGCAAGTGATTTCTGAATTTCATGGGAAATATGGCATAGGTCATGGTTCTGCAGATTCTCTGGCACACTAGATCCTTAGGTCTGGTTATTACTGGCCCTATGTATTCAAGGATGCACACTAGCATGTGAGGACATGTCACACCTGCTAGGTTTCTGCACCAAGGGAACACCATTCAGCTATGCCACTACAATCTGTCTATGAGGTAAGGCCCTTTTCCCAATGGGCATTGGATTTCATTGGGGTTATTAACCCAAACTCTTCTACAGGGCATAAATTCATCTTGACTGCTACTGACTACTACACAAGATGGACATAAGCCATACCCTACAAGAACAGCACAATAGAAGTGGTGATCAAGTTCCTCACCGAATGCATCACTACAAGGTTTGGGGTACCCTTCACTCTGGTATGTGACAATGGCTCTGCCTTTTCCTCTACTGAGTTTATTTCTTGGGCATATGATCACAAAATTGTTTTGAAATACTCTTCGAACTATTACCCACAAGGCAATGGAGTAGCAGAGTCAACCAATAAGAACCTCTTAGGGGTAATTAAGAAACTGTTAGAACATAACCCTAGAGACTGGCATACCCAGCTGAGATTCGCATTATGGGCAGATAGGACTAGGATTAAGGCTGCTTTAAACACCTCACCATTCAAGCTGGTATATGGCCAAGAGCCTGTCTTTCCTATCCATCTGCAAATACCTATCCTTGATTTCATACAGAAATTCTACTCTAGTGACAGTAGGATAGAAGTCAAATTAGCTGCTTTGTTAAAATTAGAAGAACAAAGAGATGTTGCTTTGCAACAATTCTTCAACCATCAGGTTGTTGTCAAACGCTGGTTTGATAAAAGAGCCAAAATCAAAACTTTTAGGATATCAGACCTAGTGTCACTGTGGGATAAGGCTAGTGAAAAGAAAGGCAATCACAAAATTTTTGACAAACTCTAGTTAGGTCCTTATCAAATTGTTGAGATCCTAGGGGAAAATGCTTTCAGACTAAGTAGCCTAACTGGAAAACCTGTTCCTTTGCCTATCAATGGACAATTTCTCAAGCACTATTTTGAGCCATGAGGCTGGTTAATTCATGTTCTGTATTTATGTAAATAGCATCTGTGCTTTTACTTGTAAATAACTCTGTCCTTATGTAAATAATATGTTGCTCTCTTTGTAAATAGTTTTTTTTTCTATTTGTAAATTTTCTCTCTTCTTGTAGATAATTTTATGTTTGTTTGTTTCTCCCTCTGTTCTTTTATTTGTCTTGTTGTTTGGTTTTCTCCTTTGTTTTTGTTCTTTGGGGGTTTATCTATTTCTTTCCATCTCGAAGTAGTGGGTTGTTATCTGGAGCATACTTTGATCATTAGGAGAGAAGTGGTTTAGATATTTTCAGGTTTTCTGATTAGATGATTTTATCCTCAATTCATTGTTTCATGCTTGTTGTCAATGAAAGTTGTGGAAATTTTTGAAAACAAGGTGCCAAGTAAGTAGCCTTCATTAGCTCCTTTGAATCTTTCACAAATCATTAAGAACATCTCCTCTTGTAAGGGTATACCTATCTTAGGATTATGGTGTTGCAAGATTTGAGTAAAAAATCTGATTCCTAAGTGTTGTCTTAAGGTCCATGGTAGTTTTCAACCTAGATCAGATGTTAAACATCTGACATATTAAAAAAGAACTAAATGCAATATCTGAAATTAAAAAAAAAAGAGAGAGAAAAGAGAAGAATTATCAAAAGAAAAAGAGGATTCAATATGAATGGGTGATTCTTGTATCTCTATCGGGGCTA
Source organism: Sequoia sempervirens (assembly GCA_007258455.2). Taxonomy (NCBI): domain Eukaryota; kingdom Viridiplantae; phylum Streptophyta; class Pinopsida; order Cupressales; family Cupressaceae; genus Sequoia; species Sequoia sempervirens. Next base: position 298,721,168 of record VDFB02271358.1, read on the forward strand.
TGGACGCCTATCTGGCAGTACAGCAATGCTGTGAGAAAACTAGAGGTATCTCTGTCGGGGCTATGAATGCCTGACTGGCAGCGGAGCAATGCCCAGGATATCATTGCACGAAGGAAATCAACTCATGTAGCTCACATCTTGCACATTATTATTCAAAAGATGAAGAAAAATTTATGAAAGGATGATGCACCATCAAGCACACACATATATTCAAGGGTGGCCATTGATTGGCTTACATTTGAGATTCTAGCTCTACCTTGCTTGTTATAACTGACCCAACTGGAGTTGTGATGTTCATGAACCAGGAGTTCTGGGTAGCTGAATCCTTCAGATTCATGAAAATGGTTAAGCCATTTTCCCAGTCGAGTTGCCATTTGTTATGCCCTGTATAACCACCCCCATTTTGAGTTGGAACAAAATGGGTCCACCTTTCTCTTTCTAGTTTCTTTTTGCTCTTGGTTACTTGCTTTCCTCTTTGGAGTTCTTCTGTTCTCCTAATTTTGACTTTTGATCTATCTGATTTAATCTTGGTGCTGTCTCAACCTAACTTGGTTCTCTTCTTGTTGAAAGTTGAATAAAATTATAGGCAACAGAATAATTTATTTTAACATGTTTCATATGCTTTGAGACTAATGCATACCTTTTGTTTTGCAGGAACAAGCCACACACATGGTGATATTTCTCAAAGGAGTTCACTTGGAAGACTTTCCTCAGCCCAATTGGTCATAATTTCCCTTGAAGAAGAAAGTCGGAAAGACCTCCTAGATGTCTTTCCGACTACCAGTGCATTCTATCGATATGCGTCTGTGTTGTCTTTCGGCAAGACCCCAGAGATGTCACAGCAATCGGGATTCATATGCAATTTCCTATCGGCGACACATTAACCATCGTCCTAGCAACTAAGGAGTTCCCATTGGTGAGAGAAACCATCATCAGAATGACCTCATGGCGAGCTTTTCATTTTTTACCGATCGCCTCATGAGTGAACACTTCAGCCAAACAAATAGTATTCGCCATGTAGTCTCGGCGAGATCCTTATGTCTCACCAACTAGCACGGAGCGAACAGTCACTTCGGCAGGAGTCTTGTCTTCGGTGTGTGGTCTTGCTGAAAGCTTCAAGTCTCACCGACCAACGATAAAGATGTTCATCTTTGGCGAGAGACTTTTCTTTGGAGAGAAGTCTCGGCAAAAGCATCAAGTCACACCAACATGGTGACAAAAGGGTGAACTTATAAAGCCTTTGGCGAGACACGAGGTATCTATGGGACATCTCCCCGACAAGAGGGTGTTACACCGACACACTGGGAATGAAAGGAATCCATGTCAGTATAACTAAAGAAAGGTCTCCCCAAAATAAAAGGTCACCAAAGGATGATGCCTTCGACATAGTGTCTGGCCGAAAGAAGAAGTCACACTGAAAAGCTCTAACTCGAGGAGACTTAGAACGAATGCAATGGGTTCGGTAGGATGTCCTACCAACCTAAGAAGGTCTTGGCAACACTGGAATTCGGCGAAAGGAAATGAATGCGGCGAGAGGTCTCGCCGATGATCCAAAGTCACACCGATGACAAAGGGGGGGCCTCATTAAGAAGAAAAGGGATTCAGGGTAAGGTCTCCCCGAAACCATGAGGTCTCCCTAACAGAAAACAAAAGCTCACCCAAGGAGTCTGGCATCGCTGTGACTCTTGTTGATGCAGAACAAGCTCGACGACAGAAAACAAAAGCTCAACATGACATCTTGCCGACCCTATAGGGTCTTCCCGATACAAAGTGGGCTTGGCGAGAATGAGAAGGAGTTCACTGGAACTCTTCCCGACATGAAATGAAGGCATCGGCAGAGGGGATTCCATCGCAATAAGGCCTCAGCGAGATCTTTATGTCTCACCGATAGGACGTGCCCCCGGGGAGAATGAACACGTTCGCTGAGAATCAAAAGGGCCCACAGAGATGTCCTGGCGAAGGGACTTGATCACACTAAAACATAAGGGAACGAGATCGGCGAGAACAGGAGGATGTCAGGGAGACTCCATACGAGTCAGGAGACTTCGCTATGAGGTCACAGTGACAAGTGATAGTCTCCCCGACATGAAAAATGAGATCGCCATGGGATCTTGAGGTTTGCCGAGATGTCTTTCCGAGAGCATGCAGTCTTGCCAATAGGTTTTGTGAGCTCGATGTGACTTCCGTAGCCCATCGTAACGTTTCACCGAATGACCCATACTATGCCAATAACTGTTATAAGATGAAATCGCATCGGGGAGACACCAATGGTGTATCACCGACATGCGATTTAAGGTGGCCTGCTCTTGACTGCTTAGGAATCTGGCATGGCATGTGATCGTCTAATCAGAGAAAACCAAGATGGTCCATTGACCAATTGACCACCCCTATGGAGAAGACTAACAAAATGCAAGAAAGATGGTTTCCTTCTGAGATCCAAAGGCAATGAGTCAGCTCGGGTGAAATATCCAGATCTACAAGCAGGCCCGATGATGCTTCTGGAGAAAGGTCAGCATGCCGAAGGGGTCTAGAACGCAAAGAAGGCCAGAAGAAGGTCGAGCAAACTGTGACTCATAGGGACAGTTGTAATGACTACTGGCAAGGAGGTAGATCAGTATTAATGCTGATATTCTGAGCCTTCAAGATAGATCCCAACAGAGTTCGAAGGTGGACACGAAGACAAGAGAGTTAATGTTGCAGCTGCCAAAAGGATCTAAAAGGGCTTCTCCTGAGGATAGACAACCTTTTAGCCAGATGGACAGTAGGGCTTCACATTGAATGCAGTTTTGACTTTCCTCAGAAAGATCTGAGAGCCGACTCTCCTGGATGTGGATATTTTGTAAACCCTAGTGCAGGGGCCAGCACATTCTTGCTAGTACATTCTATATATAAGGCATTCTTGCCTCTTTGTAAAGGTTGGAACTTCTACGATTAGAATTTTTAGAGTTAGAACTTTTAGATAATTTCTAAGGTTAGACAGTTAGAGTTTAGAACAGACAGTCAGAAGAAAAATATAGGAATTAGTAAGTTCACAGAAGGAGATAGAGCTGCCTCCTGATTCTTTGTAATAGGAGTTTCTTCTGTCTTCTTGGTTAGGATTTAGATTCAAATTTAGAATAGACTAATGTACCTTTTAGTTTCCTTAGTGTAAATGGAAACAATTTGAAATCACAGATTATCTATACACTGGTGATTGTGCCAGCTTTGTAAATGTTGCTTATCTGTTTCACCAACAGTAGAAGCAACCAGATTAAAATCTATTTTATGTTGTGTTTCAGAATGGTGTTTGTATCGAGTTAATCATTTGATTTGTGAAGTCTTCAAGGAATGAAAAATGTTATTTTATGTTTTGTTTAAATGGTAACTTAAAATCTGTTATTGAAATCTACACTGTGAATGAATGAGACTGTGTGTCAATCACAAGTTTATTTCGTTATGCAGTTTTTAGTTTATAGTTCCTTGAAGGTAACAAGTCTGGTTAAGGTTGGATGAAATATTGTTCTTTTCTGTTTCAAAGCCCTGATCTATCTTTTTATATTTCTTTAAAACCCCTGGTTAGAGTAGGTTTAAATTCATGCTTGATCTTAGAACAATCCAGAAGCTCACACTAGTAGGCCCCTTAAATATTACTATTGCATTGACCACTGAGTAACATCAGCATAGTTGAGACCCAACTACAAAGACCTTGGGAGCGAAGGCATCCATGTGTTGCCTTTCTCTTTCAGGAGAAGCAGAGTAGCAATATTCTGCTTGCATTGTTGAGGTGCCAAAATCGCCATCAACAGTTCATGAGTCATCTTTGGATTTGAGGAAGTTTGTACTTAAATTTTAATTGTGTTTACATAGGTTCACCCGACTTTGGGTGTTTACACTAATTGCAAATTTTCTTCAATGTTTGTGGAAGCATGGCGTGGCATGTATGGGTGGATTTCGGTCTAAGTTAAGGTGTTTTGTGGTCCTCATTCATTCCTTTCCACCATGGGAATGTTTTGGTTCTAACTAATTTGAATGGGATGATAAGATAGATATGTGTGATGTAAATGATGCAATTTTTAGAGTTGTGAGGTGTGAATTTATTTACTGCAGTGTGAGATTTTATGAGTTAGATTACTAGATGTAGTGAGCAAAAGGTTTCTACAATCTTTATTAATACTTAAAAGGTGTTGGTAATGCTATGGTGGAATTTTTTGTTGTATTGAAATGGATTTCTTACTGTAACATTCTTCCCTATCTTCTTTTCTACTCTGCCAGTGATCCTTTGGTAGTGAGCTTTTCTTTCTTCAAGGAAGTGATCCCTTTGACAATGAGCCCTTTGTAATAAGTGTTTATATTACTTTATGTTGTGAGATAATCCTCACCGTGGTTTTTCCCCTCTTGGGTTTTTCATGTAAATATGGTGTTTCTTTTTGCATGGTGTTGATTTGATTATTTCTCTATTTTTTTCTTTCTTGATAAATCATTTTAAGAGTAAATTGAATTAATGTGGATCTAAATATTTTTTAGGGTTTTGAAGTTTTAAGGTACAACTAATTCAACCCCCCACCCTCTCATTTCTCTTGTGCATTCAACAATCTTATCTTAAGTCATTATAAATCATAAACTAAGATAAAGTTCCATTTTGGTGGATTTCATCATGATTTGTGGTATTCAATTTAGTGAACTATTTCTCCTATAAATTAAGGATCTAAACCAATATATTATGCATGATCTAATTCCCCATTTCCTTGTAATTTTTCTTGAATCAAGTGACTATAAATATAAAATTGAATGGTTGAAAAATAATGGCAAGGGATATTGACTAATATGTCTCACTATGTTTAAGGATATTATGCATTAGATTAAGCACACTAAGTTTATTTTCACTATTTATACTATCATCGAATAGTTGTATGTCTTGGTCTTTTTTCTCTATCTAATATAAAAACTTGGTCAAAGGGCCTTTGACTTGTGGATGATACTAAGACTCCTAAACATCCTCCTTCTCCTACTAAGCCTTACATGTAGTTGATGGTATTCCTCTTAAATAACTATTTATAATTTAGAGTTTAGAGTTATTTCTTCAAGATCTTTCAATGATTATTTGTAGTAAGATTATATATTTCTTCATTTTTCACCTCATGGGACACATTCATACCATAGTTCTTTTCTTTTTTTTGTAGAGTCCCATATTTTAAATCTAGATGATACTATTGAGGACACACCATTCCTCTTGAAATACATTCATCTATCAGATGTTCTTTCATTAGAGTTTAGGTCCCCTTTTTAAGGGATTTTAATGATTGTTTTCTATAGGGTCCTTCATTTCTATAGGATTCACCTCATTATCAAGTCTACTTCCTAAATATATCATATTTATTTATGGACTCTCACCACATAGTTTTTAATGACACTATTGAGGATATTTATCTTTTTGTGGCATATTTGATGTAGTTGCATCTAATTTTTTGGATATATATTCTCTATTTCTAGATTCTTAGATGGTAACATAATCCCATGATACACCTACATTATCATTCATACCTTCTATATAATTACCTGGTTCTTGATTCAATTCTCATATAAATGCTGGGAGGCATGCTAAGACCCGTTTGGTAGCTAATTTGATTCATTAACACTTTTCATAGTTTAGCATCAACTTTATTAAGAGCAACATCTATAAAAATATTTTTACTCTCACTTTTAAGGAATTATGCATCAATACCTTACATGCCCTCATTGTTGGGATCCATTTCTATTTCTTTTTTTTGTAGTAGATTTGATCTCTTGATGTAATGAGGGTACTTAAAACCCATTTTTCTCCTCCTCCATTTTATGCTTCCTCATTTCCATCTTCTAAATTAAGGTTTAGGACTCTTAATCAAACTTTGGCACATTTAAGCACTTTTTATGGAGATATGTGGTCATTTCTTCTAAAGATCTTATTCTTATTCCCATCCTTCATTCTACCTTAGAGTGGGAATTCAAAATAATTGCAATTCTATTTTCTTTCTTTAGAAAGGAAGGTGCATCATTCTTTGCATAGGTACCTACTTCAATTCTTGTTTTGATACATTTTTAATTTTTATTCTCTTTCTATTATATGGACTCTTTGATCTTGCAAGGACATGAGGAGGCTCTTTTTGGGGAGGCTCCTTTATCTTGTTGGAGGGGTCATTTCTATCTCTATGTGGGGGGGATATTCTATATTATAGGGTCCTTCTCTTTGGGGACATCTATTTTTACATTAATACCTCATTATGCTTCATTTTCCAAGACCCTAATTTTCACCCATTTAAGCTATGCTTAGGGCGTACTTTCTCTCTTTTAGTGGTGGGAATGGGAGGAAGAGGAGGATTTCCATTAGTTTTCTTCTTTTCCACATTTATGAGATATCTCTATTTACGTGGATACCTAAGATGACATCATTCATATGACCCATTTTTTTCCTTCTATGTTACACTTAAGAGGGGTATTGGTATATATACTTCACTTCACCTAGGATAGTGTTAATCCTAAGTGTATTATTGCACCTAGTTATTATGTTTAGTTATCATAATATGGATATTTAATTTCTCTTTCCTAGATAGCTAATAATTGCATGTGTTTAACTTGAATTGAGGTAGTGCTACTAATTAATCATCAATAATTGATTAATGATAGTTAGGTGACAGCTTTATCTCAATTAGATTGAGTTAACTCACCTCTTGACTAGGAGTGATTGAGGGTTAACCCATACCTCATAGACATGTCTTCTCCTTGATTCATACATCCAAGAGGCCTACATATATATGTATGTTCCTCTAGCTTAAGAAATTATTTATGTTAAAGTGATCTCTCTTAATGTATTTTTATTTTTTTGAACATTTATATTTTAGTCTTAAGAAACTAGCTTTGTCACACTATTCTGATTTCATAATCATCTATACTTATAGTGTCTTAGTTTCTATTTATTTTCTTATGTTTTAATTTATTATTATTCAATAAATTATTGACACTTCATCTCCTACTATCATGCTCCCAATACCTTAAAAACATATTAATATAATTACTCTCTCCACTGATAATATACCTAACAATATGTCTATCTTTAATTTTCCAATATTAATTACTCCTCTCTCAATTAACTACATGTTATATTATTCATCCAATATCACCGTAAATATATATCAAAATTACAACTAAAATCTCAATTTTTATTTAATCATTGATAATTATTTAAAATCCATCCATTTTAAAATAAGTTTGGGGTGATTTAATTGAGAGAAATGGTGCTCTACAATAGTGTGGACGTCATAGGTCTTTTTGAGTAGAGATAAATGAGGGTTGCAAGGGATGATAGTTCAGTGGTTTATTTAAGTGAAGGGATTCATGGGAAAATAACTAACTAGAGGGAAAAAATATAGATGAGGCTGAAATATGAGGCTAGACTGTCCAAGAAAAATCAAGAATCGGAATCATTGGAAGAAGAATGTGGTGGAGAACTATGGATGATTTATCTAATAAGGAGGAAGAAACCATCAATGACTCTCCCACAAATAACAAAGATCCTATTCAAAATGTTGTAAAAGAAGCTGAAACTCCAGGGGATGGACAAGAATAAGGTAAATCCCTAGAATTCTAATTACCAGATGAAGTTGTGGAATGCAATGTTGAAAATCAAAATAAAGCTATTATTTTAGTTTTCTTAAGGGGAATCTGTATCGAATTAGATTTTTATAAATGGGCTAAACAAAACTAGGAAACTAGAGGTTCAGTGATGGAAAGAATTAGAGGGTTTGGTAGAGGCTATGTTTCCTACATGTTTAGGTTTGTTGAGCATGCTCAAGAAATTTTATAGTATGGTACATGGGTGATTTGTGGATAAATTTGTTATTTCCAAGCTTGCACATTTGACTTTCATCCTGAAGGTCCTTCCCATTCTCACTATCCCATATGGCTAGAATTCCTCTTTTTAAATTTAGACTTCAAACTTTTTTTGAAAGATATTGTAGCCCAACTTGGTGAGGTCATATGGTCCAATAAAAATTATAACAAATTTTCTAGTTTAATATTTCACTCGAGTATTTCTTTAAATTGATTTGAACAAACCTTTGCCAAAGAATATTAAACTGTTTGGCCTAGGTTTTGAATTGGATCAACCAACAGTCTATTTGAATACGCCAAATGCTTGTTTCTTTTCTTACCAAGATGGTCATTTAATTTGAGATTGTCCCATCAAGAAAAGTAGGTCCTCTTCTTCACCCTTGCAAGCTTCCCTAGTCAAGGTTGTCACTAATCCCACTTTGCAGTCCAAATCAATCATAAATCCCCCCCCAACTTCTTCCCTTCAAAAAAGCATTAGTATCCCCTCTTCTAATCTTCCTTCTCCTTTTGATCCCCCTTTAGTGGTCAAAACTTCCTATAAATATGATATTATGATTGATGAGTGGAGAACTATTCATAAATGGAAATAACCTTCTTCTCCTTCCTCAAATTCCTACTCTTCTCTTAATGAGACATCTCGTCCCAACTCTTCTAGTTTGTTGAAATCTCCCAACAGATCTCTAACTTCTCCTCCTAATTCTATAAAAATATCTAGATCTCCTTATGTTGGTTTGAATGAAAAACTAAATAATAATCAAGTGGTTTCCATTTCTAATCACTATGGAGTTTTGCCACAAGGGGAGGATGACCCTCTTCATGTTTCATCATGATGTTCAAGATATTATCTTGGAATGTGAGAGGGATTTCTCACCCTCATCATAAATTTAAATTCAAGGACACCCTTGAGAAATGGAAACCACGTGTTCTTTGTTATAAGAAGTTAAAATCAACAATGAATGCTTAAATGTTTATCTTTTCAATCTTTGGAAAGATGCTTTTTTCATCCATACCTTGCATAAGGAGGGTATTGGTGGAGTTCTTGCATTTTATCCTTCGATATCCAAACATGTCAATAATAAGGGTGAGGACCCAACACATAGCTATGTTTGGGCCCTCACTTTTATCAACAGACAACCCTTGGGTTTATGTTCAATTTATGCTCCTAACAATCCAAGAGAAAGAGTTGTTCTTTGAAATTGGATGCCTAAGAACCTTCCTATTTCTAATTGGGTGTTTGGAGGAGATTTTAACATGGTGGAACATCATGAGGATCATAGCTAGTTTAGCCATTTTAAACTCAGTTAGGAAGAATTTGAAAAATGAATTTATTGTCGAAATGTGTTTGAAGTGTTGATCCTATCCATAGTAAATTCTCTAGTTGAATGCTAATAATTGGTGTAATTACAAACCAGGTAATGATAGGAAATTAAGCAAATTGGATTGCTTTTATTTATCTCACAACATATAGTTAGATAAGTTGCCCCAAGACTATTGGGTGCAAGTGGATTATTCTACAACTTTATTTGATCATTTTCCAATTATCTTTTCATTCTCTTCTTCTCAAGATGTTGATGTTGAGTCTTCTTCTCAACTTCCTTTCAAACATAATACTTCTCATCTTAAAAACACATAATGTGTTTCAGCCTCAGTCGAGATAATTTGGAACTCAATACTAAAACCTCTTGAAGGGGAGTCATGGATTATGTGTTGGATTATTGCTATATCATAATGTGTTGAGTTTCTTCACACATTTAGAAGAAGGATGTTTTGGAAATGTCAATGTAGAGAAAAATCTCTCCAAGGTATTTAGAACTTGCTAGAAATAAACATAATTTTGATCCTTATAATGAAACTATTCAGAAGAACATTGTTATCACTAAAGTTCAACTGCATAAATTAGATCATTACAAAGGACAAGGTGCCAACATCAAAGCCATAATTCAATGGATCAAGGAAGGGAAGAAGGGATCTAAGTATTTCTTTAATTATCTTAACTATAAGCATAAAAAAGAGAAAATTGAAGCTATAAGGGATGAAATTGAGCATCACACTAATAATGCAGAAATCATTAATCTATTTTATAATTTTTATGAAAAGATGTTTAAAGAGGAAACCTATTGGATGGATATCCAATAGGCTTTAGAAGATAGCATCCAAGATTTTTTCCAAATATGATTGATGTAGGTTGTAGTAAATATTTGGACCAAATTCTCTCTTTGGAAGAAATTGAACGTGCTTTGTTCTCTATGAAACTAAATAAAAACCCCAGCTCTAATGATCTTCCAACAAAATTCTATCAAAATATGTGGAATCATATTACGGATGATTTTTATAAGCTATATTTATAAGCCCTACATAATGGTTCTCTAGGTCCTATTATCAATAAAGATATAATTAAAATTATTGGACTAAGGGGAAAAATGAGGATACCCTTGCTAGTTGGTAGCCAATTACTTTATTAAACACTTCATATAAAATTATTAGAAACCTGATTTAACAATCAGAATCAAACCTATTGTTCAAATTATTGTGAGAGCTCCTCAAATGGGGTTTTTAAAAGGAAGATATATCCTTGATAATTTAATGTTGGCTTGGGAGACTATGGAATAGGAACAACAATTAGGCCAAAATGCTTTCATAGTCAAGATAGACTACGATAAATAATACAATAGAATTTTTTGGAACTTTATCCTTAAAATGCTTCAATGCTTGGGTTTTGGTCCTAAAATTAAAAAGTATTTTCAAATCTTGTTTCAAGATGCTAATGGCCTCTTGATTATTAATAAGGATATGTCAAACTCTTTTTGAGTTACAATGTTCCAAAAGGTAGGGATGTAATAAAACTATGATTTTGATGACTCAACTCTATCCTATGTCTCAATGGATACCAAAAGAATGGAGGCAAATCAAACATGGCAAGATAACTAGATATTTGGGTATCCCTTTTGGTTTGGGAGTATCTCTTTCTGAAATGTGGACTTGGTTCTTAAATAGAATTAAGAGTAAGTTGTTCAATTTTGGCAATAAATTTTTGTCCTTGGTTGACAAGATTCAAATTGCTAATAAGATTTGCATTATGTCACATGTGTACTACTCTTACATTGGATGCCATCCAAACAAGGTTATGAATAGTTCAATAGAATAATTCATAGATTTTTGTGGTCCAAATGAGATGGTATTGATGAGTTTACTACTTCTTCATGGTTTCATTGCATTCAACCAAAATATAAAGGAGATATGGGGCTTATTGACCCAAAAACCCAAGGGACTTTCCTTGCTACAAAATGGATTATTAAAGTTGTTAGTGGAGATGAACCATGGAAAATTTTAGTCCACTAATGAATTATAGAAGCTTCTATAAATTAAAAAATGGCAGGGTGTCTATTGGCTAGATAAAATGCTTTTTTCTTCATTCTTTAAAATCAAAGCTTATTCCCCTTTCTAGTCTATTTGGAAAGCATGACAAAGAGTTAGTAAATTTTTTAAATGGAATGACTCTTCTTTGCAAACGAGTTTCAATTTTGCTTCAATGTCAATTTGGTGGAACAAACTAATTACTTAGCATGATCAACCATTAACAATGAGTTTCCCAAGACAAGCTCACTGCTTGTTTAAGAAGGGAGTTAGACAATTTAAAGATATTTGGGATTTTGATATATTTGATTGGGCCTCATGGGACAAAATTAAGGAGCAACATAGGTTGAGTAATAATTATAAATAGTTCCTATTTTTTATTAAATCCCTTGTTTTCGTTGATTTGTCTATGAAGTTATGCACTTCAAGGGATTGTTATTTCTTTAGAGACTAGAAATAGTTGTCTTGCAGTCATTTCAATCGTTTTCCTTTAAAGAATATTTATTTTTAGTTGTTTCCTAGTTGGAATATTTCCCCTCATTTGAATCACAAGTGGAAATGCAGATTTAGTTCAAAATTTTGGTCTAAATTAAGTGCTCAAATATGGTGCTCCAAAGTTGATTTTGATTTACAAGTGCTGGTTTGGAAAATACTACACTGCAAGCTACATGTGGGGAATAGATTGAAGTGTATTATGGTCCAACCAGTGAACTATCCTTTTTGTCATGGTGTTGAAAGTTTGAAACACATCTTTTGGGATTGTTTACATGTTAAAAGGAAATGGTTTGTAGTTTTTAGATATTTTTGAATGATTTTTAATCACGAATTGAACTAAAAAGAAGCCATTTTTGGCTTTGGTATGTAAAAGGATGTGATTGTTGATTCTATTCGGCATGTAGTTTTTAAAAATATTATGGAAAAATAGATGTGCTGCAATGTTTTCTAATAATTATTATCGAGTAACTGACACTCTAAGGCTTTACTCTGACATATGTCTTCAGGTGTTTGTTCTTTTTTTGTAGATCCAAGTCTTATGTAAGAAGAATGAGAAGGTTGAACAACAACTATAACAAATCAAAGATCAGATTGTGAAGTTTCAGTTGGTCAATAAACATGAACATTGTAAACATGTTATACAACTTTTGTAATTGTGTCTATATGTTGTTGTTCAACTCTTGTGATTTGTATTTTATCGCTGGTATGTTGTACAACTCTTGTAATTATGTCTATATGTTGTTGAACAGCTGTCGTAATTGTATAATATGACTAGTTTTTTTACTGACTATGTACTCCAACTATTTTTCGTAACTCTTTTCTTATAAATTCTTTATACTTTATTCAATATATATAAGAAAAAAATTATTAAATACAATAACAAAACCATATTATTCATCAATGTTACACATTATACATGATAAAATCATAAGCATATGGAAGAAAGAGATGATGTGTCATATCTATAAAATCATAAGTATATGGAAGAAAGAGATGAATGTCATACCTATACAACTCAAAATCCATTTTCAATCATGCCAAGATGGTCAAACTATATAGTGAAGCATAGTGCAGTAAAAGTCAATTCATCTATGGGTCGAAATTGAGAAAATAAATGTCGATTAATGGGCTGTCATTAACCTCATATCCTTTTGTACGTGAATACAAATCCATTCATATTTTCATGTTCGGTCTACAGTAATCCAGTTAAGGTGTGGCCGCTCAAGTGGATTAGGGTGTAGATTTTTTATCCCCTGAAGATATTAGCGTTCGAGAGACGCACCTTGTAATGACATCATCTGTCCCTTGTATGACGTTATCTGCTACACTTGGAGGGAAATCAAACTGCCCACATAAAATATAAAAATTCAATGGCTAAACAAGTGACTAACTCAAATATCTGCAATTGTAATGTTAACAAAAGCGTGGACTTCTCGTTGAATCAAGTGACTAAAAATATAAAAATTCAATGGCTAAACAATAATGGCAAGGAATATTGATTAATTTGTCTCATTATTTTTACAGATATTTTATATTAGAATAAGCATATTAAGTGTCCTTTCACTATTTAGACCATCATAAAATAGTTGTAAAAATATATTCATTCTCCATTTCATATTGAAACTTCTTCAAAGAACCTTTCACATATGAATGATACTAAGACTATTATAAATCCTTCCCCTCCTAAACACCATATGTAGTTGAGGACATTCCTCTTACATCTATTACTACTTTAGAGTGTAGAGTTGTTTCTTCAAGATCTTCCAATGAGTATTTGTAATAGGATTATATATATCTTCATGATTCACCTCATGAGGCACATTCCTACCAAACACATTTTTTTTGTTTGTAGAGTCTCATATTTTAGATCTAGATGATACTATTGAGGACATAAATTTCCTCTTGTAAGGTTCATCTATCAAATGTATCTTCATTAAAGTTTAGGTTATTTCTCAAGGCCTTCAGATTATTATTTTTAGTAAGGTCATTTATGTCTATAGGATGCACTTTATTAGGGGGACTACTTACTAAATATTATGCATATTTTTGTGGACTCTTACCATTTAGATCTTGATGACACTACTAAGGATATTTAATTTTTTTTTAATGGCAGCTTTGATGTTGTTGCATCTTCTTCTCTAAATATGCATTCTCCACCTCTACATGCTTACATGATAACATGGACTATAGTTCTTAAATCTTGTGATCCACCTCCATCATCATAAATGTTGAAACCTTCTTTAAAAGTACTTAGTTCTTGATTCAATTCTCATGTAAATGCTAGGAATCATTCTAGGTCCTATTTGGTAGCTGATTTGATTCACTAACAAGTAATAGGATGCCTTCTCCAGTCATAATCTTTAGTCAATAGGTGTAATCCCCTAAAATCTTTGAGGTTTGAAATGGACTGATGTAAGTGTTCCTCTGGTTTGCTTGCACATCTAGCTAGGAAGACTTTTCCCTGTCTTCATCCAGGAACCTGATAGCTTCTAGGTCCTGATTAGGCTTAGGTCATTAACTAAGCTCTATTTCAACTCCTCTCCAAGAGTTTCTCAACTTTGTGCTTCACCCTAGGAAGACTAACACCAATTTGAATTAGCAACTTTCTCCTACACTTAGAAGACTCTAAGTGCCAAAATCACAAAACACTTTGAACTGTTAGCAGGGGTGCTAGAGATACTGGAAACATGCATTTCACATCCAATTAGATCCATATTGGATGGTCTTCAATCCTCACTCTTACCGATTTCAAGAATTTGCCTTGAGAAGGCCTAATTCCTTGTAGCCCTTGACAGTGACCTTTTTGACTTTCTTGCCCAAACTTTCCAAACAACCTGGCAAAAAAATTGCACTTTCAGACACCCTTTTTGATCCTTTAAATGATTCACAAGATTTCAGTTCCCTGTGCCCTCCGTACAGTGGTCTCCTATGATCTAGGGTAAATAGGGCTAAAAGGCCTAATTAATAGGGCTTCTCTGTTTTCTCACTCAAATATGAAGCAAATGGATTGATAGAAATCTCAATCCTCCTGGCATGTTAGGATATACCTGTACCCAACCTGGAACTGTACTTGTTCCGTACTGTCCTTCTTTCCCCTGCCCAATCTCTTTAACTTTTCACTATCAAACCTCTAACCGGACTTCCCAAGCTCGCCTAGGGTTTGATTTTAAAAATACTTGCTCGACTCCACATGACTCCTACTGCTAAATATTTATAGATCATTGGCTCCCCTATCATATCCATCTAATCTCAGGAAGTTCCCGTGGCTAGACTTTATGGGGGAGCCATGAAAAGACTGTCTAGTCAGAACAAAACAAGAAGACCCTCTAAACCTTAACTATTGAATTCAAAGCACCAAATCAACTCAAAACAACTTGATTACAGAATGGAAATTGCTCAAGACTACTTTATGAACACAAATCTAAAGCCAAATCAATATATACAATCCACTTGATATCACTGTTTCTTCAAAACACACGGTAAACTCAGAAATTGCAGACTTCTCTCTATTCACACAAACCAAAAACTTGATTACAATAGACTAACTGCTTGCCTTCGAGCCATTACCTTACATAGATGCCTTTTTCCATGTTTCAAGGGATGTTGGTCGATCCCACACTCCTACCTTTTAGGGGATCCAAGACAACTAAGTTGCATGCAACCTGACAAATGTTGTCATGCAACTTTGCAACAACTTTTTACAACTTCCCATTATGCCTTCTTCCAAACTCCTAGGACCTCTACCTCCTAGATTCTGAGCAACCAACTCCCTTAACTACCTCTTGGCATCTTCTAACAACATAGATGTGTTTAGAACACATTTAAGGCTCAACTTTCAATCCAAGCTACTAAGCTAATTAAAGCAAAAATTAACAACAATGATTAAACTATGGTGACCTTAGTCCTAGTGACTAACTCACCTAGTCCACACACAAACAAGACCTTCTAAGGTCCAAAATAAACACACTATTACCCTAACTTGGCTAAGGTCAGATACAAGCCAAAATTGACAATTAACAAAATGGAGGTTAGCCTAGGTGTACTTTTGGGACCTAACCATAGTTGATCAAAATTCTCATGTTCTCTTTTCTTCTTATGAGCCTTATCCCAACATAGAACCATATATGGTATCCTAAAGATTGTGACCCGATCACTCTTATCAAACTATCTTTTCACTATTCTTTGGTGCTTTGTAAAATGTTCAATGGGATTGTCTCCTTTTTTTTTAGATGCAACAATTGGGGGATCCTAGCTTCTAATTTGTTATTAGTGTCCAAGTAGTCCTATACAAACTAAAGCATAAGAATTATAGGATTTACTAGAAACAAAGGGCGAAGACCATATACAAGATGGTATGGTAAAGTTCCTAATGTTGACTTGACTCTTGTTCCATCAACCCATAAAGTGCATTTCAACATTACATGTCATTCATCTATGGCTCTTTTCTAATAACTTTTGAATAATGTCTAATATGTTCTTATTTGTTGATTTAGTGAACCCATTTCCTTAGGGATTATTGCTAGATGATAAAATTAGAACATACACATGCCCAAATGTCTAATTTAAAAATTTTAAGGATGGAAATGTGGGTCCATTATCACATATTAAAGAATAAGGGCCTCAAAACCTCATCAACATATCCTCTTCCACAAATTTTATAACTACCTCAATCTCACGCTATTACAAGTCTAGGTTGTGGTCTATCTAGTGCAAAAATTAGTGGCATTTAGGACATCCTTATGACCAATAGAGGAGGTAAATTTTATCATACTAATAATGTTTAATCCACATTGTAAAAAATGGTGTATCTCCATAATTGACAATAGTAGTTGACCTAAGTTCCTTTGCTTTATTGTTGTCTAGCAAATGTGATATGATCTTACATGAGACTGCACATCTTTAAAAATAGTTGTCCAATAATACCTTTCTCTCAAGTCGTAGTGTGCAAATGTGATTGCTAAACCATGTCTAATACCAATTTTTTTGTGAAATTCCTTCAAGACTCGATCTTCTTTTTCCTTTTTTAGACACCTCAAGTATATTCCCTCATGATTCCATTTGAAAAAAATCCTTTAATCATGTAACTTTGGCTTTTTAAATGTAGTTATCTCTTCTATGTGTTTTTTAAGAATGTGTGATATGTGGTTCAACAAATAATGTATGATATCAACATACCACTCATCTTGAGATACTACATCCAATGAATATTATTGACATGATAGGCTTAGATACACTTCAGCCATGGTTTTAGTTTGCACTTGTCATCTAACAAGTTTTATGGGGATTATTTCTATGTCAAATTCCTGAAGTATAATAACCCACTTTCCCCTATTGTCTCCTCACTCATTTTACACTAGTAAATTTTTCACAACATCTATGACTAGTGAAATTACTTGGATTTTTAGAATATAATAAAAAAAATTAGTAACATCTCTCACCAAATCATAAGCTTATTTCTCAACAATAGGATACTTCAATTCTACATCCATGAATGATGCCCTCATGAAAGCAATGTGTCTTTCGTATGAAGGATCTTTCCTCTAGGTAAGCATGACTGTGAACATATGGTCTAATGTGAAAGAATAAATGTAAAATGCTTTGGAACAATTAGGACTCACTAGAACAAAGGCATCTACAATAGCCTTCTTTAATTTTTAAAATGTAAGATTAGCTTTAGGTGTCTAGTTTAGTTGGCATCCTTTTTTGACATTGTATTTAAAGTTCTTACATTTTGCGTGAAGCTTGTGATAAATTTTTTTACAAAAAATATCTTACCAAAAAAAGACTTCAATTCTTTCTTCCTAGTTAGAGACTAGATCTTCATGATTGCCTCTACTCATTCTACATCATCTGAAATCCCATGTCCTAAGATAAGATGACCTAGAAGTTTACCTTTTGTCACCCTAAAACCACACTTCTTTGCATTCAAGGATATCCCATGATCGTTACATCTCTATAGTACTTTCCTCGTATCTTCTATGTGATCACCTCTTGGATGGATTAACTGGTAGTCAAACATACAAAGAGCATGATAAACCATGTTGTACTATTAGTTGAGCTTTTGACTAATGCGGTTACTTCTAACCAAGGTAGCAATTCAAAAAACTTTAGAACAAGTTCATCGAACATCAAACCAATAATAACCACTTATTTTTCTTGGGTGTGCAACATATGTGCACATACTTGATGAGAAAAGGAAGAAGATGAACATGAAAAATTCAAAGTCTGTCTTTCTTCAATATGTGTTGGTAGGGCTCGTGTATTGTGAAACTAATATATGCATATGTTTGGCTTTAATTTTTACAATCAAAAGCCCCCAAAATGTGTCGAATAAAAGCATCAGATATCAAGAATGTTGATTCGATGATAGTCAATCAAATAAATTATCATGTTAGTTACATTTATTTATGGTATGAGTGTCTTAGCATATATTAAATTGTTTCATATTAAAAGCGAGAGCAGCCGAAAATACTTATAGTCCTGATTCTTGTTAATCTTTTTTTCTGAAACACAAACATAATTAAACATACATTAAATGGTACTATCTACATTACTGTTAATCAAATAAAGCAAGTGAAGGAGAAGGAGAATATGGATGAATGAAAGAATTTTGAAATTTTAACGACATTTATGAAACCAACTGTCTATAGAACCCAAAATCGAATCTTTTTCAACTTCCTTTCCAGATCAACTCTCCTATTATAAATCTTTACCAAAGCGATCTCCAGAAAAATGCTCAAAAGACAAATTCCGCAGCGGTACAACTATTGAAGGATTTTCAATCTGATAGATGACTTCGCTTTCGGGATTGTAGTTATCCTCGTACGTAGTGATCACTATTTCAGTACAACTATTGAAGGATTTTCAATCTGATTGATGACTTAGCTTTCGGGATTGTGGTTATCCTCGTACGTAGTAATCACTATTTCTTACCATTATAATAATTCCTGTACATAAGTAAAGAAATAACGTGTTCCTCACTTATGCGGGCGATTTGATTTCCCTCCACGCGGAGCAGATAACGTAATTAAAAGGGACAAATGCTGTCATTACAAGGTTCGTCACTCGCACGATAATATCTTCCCCGCAATCCGCTTGAATGGCCGCACAATCCAAGGTGCCTCATCGTACGATAATTTCTTCTGGGGATCAGAAATCTACACCCTAATCCGCTTGAACGACCACACAATCATGTCCTACAGTAACTGGTTTGCTGTAGATTAGATATGAAAATGAGAATGGAGTTCTATTCGAGTATAAAAGGATAAAGGATTAATGACAACCCATCAACGGCATATCTTTTCTCCAGTTCGACCACTGGGTTAATTATTGCACTATGCTTCACTATATAGTTTGACCATCTAGCATGATTGAACAGTGGACTTTGAGTTGTATCGATATGGCACTATCATCTTTTTTATTCCATATAATTTTGATTTTATCATCTATACATGTGCTTTCTATATGTATCATTACTGAATAATATGGTTATTTGTTACTGGATTTAATAATTCTGACGTGTGAATGATTAGGTAAAAAATGTGATTGCCAGTGTGTCAATATATTTAGGGTGTTAGTGAATAAGTATTATAATATTATGTTAATTGATAGAGGAGGATTTAATATAGAAAAGAAATAGATAGATATATTGGTAGATATTAAAAATAGAGAGTGTAATTATATTAATATTTGTCTTATATATTGAGAGTATGATAATGGATAGGGTTGGAGTGTTGGAATCTACAAAACACAAAATAATTTAAAATGTAATGCAATGAATGTAAACTATGAAAACTATAAATATAAATGATTATGAAATCAAAGTAGTATAATAGAGTTAGTTTCTTAGGAGAAAAATGTAAATGTTCAAAAACAAAACTAACATAGAGAGAGCTCCCATTAGCATGAATGAATCCATAAGCTAGAAGATTATACATATTTGTAGGTGTATTTGATGCATGAATCATGTATATGACATCTCCAAGAGTTATGAGTTAACTCGTAATCACTCCCAATCAAGAGGTGAGTTAATGTGATCTCACAAAGTCAAACGTGTCACTTAACTAATATTAGTCAAGGATTGACTAGAAATTGGTGGCAGTTATTTACCTAAAGTCAATGTGAACACATGTCATTACTAGCTACCTAGAAGAGAAAAAATAAATATTTCTATTATCTTGAATAAATTTAATAGCTATGTGCAATATAACAATTAGGATGTTCACATTATCTTAGGTGAAGTGAAATATATAAATTAAGGCCCCCCCATGTGTAACATATAAGGAAAGAGAAATGATCCTATGAACAACGCCATGTTAGGTACCCATGTAAAAGAAGATCTCTCATAAATGAAGAAAATGAGAAAAACCATAGGAAAATCCTTTTTCCTCCTATTTCCCTCAATTAAAGGAAAGAAAATACCCCCCTAAGGTTAGGTGGATGAAAAGATGGGTCTCAAGAAATAAAGCTTGATGATGTACCCATGTAAAAATAGAACCCCTCCAAAGAGAAGATACCCCCCAAGTAGAGAGAATAACCTCCCAAATCCCCAAAATATAGAGAGAAGGGACCCCTCCCAAATGATAGAGGAGACAAAAGGGTAGATTGTGCTACCTCCAAAAATAAAGTTATTTCTTGATGTCCTTGCACTTGCATAAAGAGTCCACATGATGGAGAGAATGATAATGCAAAATATTTTAGAACAATTGTTGAAGTAGGTCCCTTTGCAATGAATGACACACCTCCTTTGAAAAGAAATAAAACTAAGCTATAAGTCTATTGTATTCCCACTCCAAAGGGGAATGAAGGGTGAGAATAGGAAGATATTTGGAAAACATGATCATATAATTCCAAGATAGTGCTTAAATGTTTCAAAGTTTGATCAAGACTCTCAGGCCTAATTGTGGAAGATGGTAATGCGGAAGAATAAAATGGAGATGGAGTAGAAAGGTTTATAAGTACCTCATTACATCTAAAGATAAACTATCATCCTAGGAATAAAGAGAAATTTAAATAGGTCCCAATAATGAAACTTTGTAAGGTACTTATTCTCAAAGATGGTCCTCTAGAGAGAGGCAAAGAGAACCCCCAAAATAGAGTAAAAATACATCTCTCTATGCTTCTCAACAAAGACAATCCTAAATAATAACAAGACGATGAATCAAATTGGGTACCAAACAAGACTCAAAATGGCTCCCAATGTTGATATGAGAACTAAACAATGAACTAGGTACACTCTAATATAAGGTGTTACCATGAAATATGATAGAGGTGAATGATGGGGGGTGATCCCATAATAGTGGTTTACAATTTTGGGCAAACTAGACACTAAAATTATTTTTTTAAACTAAATCTTCACATTCGGGCACTTATAGTGGCTAAAGCGTGAAGAATTTGAAAGATGATGCAAACTAGAGTCTCGTCACATTTTGTCTATATAGATTCTAAAAATTTTTTCAAAATTTTTGGAATCAGATTATTCTTTTCCATCTCCCACAAAACTGGTTTTTTCAAAAACAACATTTTTTAAAAGTGGCCATATAATGCATAACTTTTTTTCCATGAAGGATAAAATTCTAATTCTTTCAATTTAGATTCATAACTCCATATCTAGTGCTTCCACTTGGTTAGACAATTTTTATTGAATATTTTTTTTTCTTTAATCAAGTTTTGAAGTCAAACCAATTACAATTCAGACATATGCATCAGATAATGCATAACTTTTGTTTGTTGATCAAAATTCTTTTTTTATTGGATCAAGGACTTCAATATCTAGTGCACTCATATTTTTTCAATTTTTTTATAATCTACTATTTTTTCCACATGTGCAGAATAGAGACGCTCATTTTAGATGAAAAACCTATGTTTAATAAAACTAAAAACAAATACATAATAAAACCAAAACATATTAAAATTATATTTAGAGGGATAGCTCATTTGAGGACTACTTGATTTCAATTGGGTTTGTGAAGATTCCTCAATTTTCATCTTCAACCCATGCTCTAAAGTGCCAAAAGTCGGTTTTTTTGTGTCTCCAGGGGGATGAAGAATAAGGGGTTTCGAACCACTAGTGGTTTGTTCAACCATGAACCCTAGTTAAGTTCAAGCCCCTTTATAATGGTTTTTGCTAGCTTTTTTGGTGGGAAAGTAAAAGGGTTCGAACCAGGTTCTAGAACCTAATGGTTAGTCAAACCAATAGGTTCTAGTGAACCCCTAATGGGTTCGTAAACCAATAGGTTCATACGAACCCCTAAAATCAAGTTTTTTCCATGCATTCATTTTTTGTGAGCTTTCCTTCCTCACTTCAATTGTAAACCACTATTGTGGCTTCACCCAGGTTTCAGGATCTATAGGCTATATCACCATGTAAGCATATAGAGATGGTGAAAATGCATCGAGATGTTGAAGTGAACAACCAAGATCTTAAATCTGCAGCACCAAATAACCTCCATGTATGCAAAAGAGAGAAGCAACACAAAAATATTCTATGCCACCAAACAAGAACTATAATATGATACATGATTAACTATATGTGAAAAAGATGTAAAATATGCAAGAGATGCCTTACTTTTAAAGGTAAGGTGAGAGATAGGATTAGACAAGATCATGACAAAGGTTTTAATCCTATCACATAAGACAAATAACCTATAACTACCTAAGATAAGATAATATCTAAAAAAGAAAACAAGACTTCTACAAAGATCCTTAGGACCTAAGTAAACTTAACATATGAACAATTCCCCTAGTAGAAAATAACTAGGTACGACATTATTTACACTAACAGCCCCCCCTGAGTGGAAATTACGAAGGAACAAACCAACACAAAGATGTAAAACATGTGTCCTAACAACAAGGCTTGATGAGGTACCCATGTACAAAACAATCTCCCATAAATGGAGAAAACGAGAAAAACCCCATGGTAGAAAAATCCTCTCTAAAAGAGAGAAAACCTACAAAGAAATCAAAAGAAGGAAGGACTCATGAAGACCCCATAAAAGGAAAAATTCCTTTAACCCAAGCATCAATTACAAATACAGATGATGAGGAGATTCCAAAGGTTTAGTGAAGATGTCGGCAACCAACTGCTTCATAGGCAAATAATTCAAGCTGAGAACACCATATTGGATGAGTTGCTTTATGAAGTGCATGTGGATTTCAATATGCTTAGTATGTTGATGGTGCACTAGGTTGCCTAACATAGGAATGACACTCTAGTTGTCACACTAAAGAGTAGTAGGCTAATTAGAAGGAAATCCAAACATAGTCATCAACTAAAAAGCCTTAAAACTCTCTTGACTAGCTAAAACTACACCTTGATACTTGGCCTCTATCAATGATAATGCAATAGTTTTTTACTTCTTGCATGACCATGCAATCAGACTAAAACCGAGGCAAATGACAAAGCCAAAAGTAGGCTTCTGATCATTGACATCACCAACCCAATTCGAGTCTTGGTGAAGCCCACAATATGAGAAGCTCTTGATGTGTATTGAATTCCTAAATGTGTAGTTCCGTAAATGTATCACAAGATCCATTTGGTTGCATTCCAATAACTCTCATGAGGCTCTCGAGAGAAGCAAAAGACAAGTCCAACAACAAAGGAAATATTAGGATGACTATGTGCCAAGTACAAAATATTTTCAATTAATTGCCAATACAAGGTAGGACCAACTGTAGGAGTAGTGCAACTAGTCTAGATAGTACAACACCTAACTGAAAAGGTGTGGGGGAAAGCTTAAAATCAACCATACCAAATCTCTAAAACAATTCTAGAGCATACTTCTATTGGAAAGTGAAAATCCTTGTTGAAGAGTGATGAACCTAAAGACCAACAAAGTGATGCAAAATTACAAGGTTGATCATATCAAAATGCTCCATCAATGTTCACTAAGTACACATAATCATGGAAGTGGAACTCCCTGTGAGGATTAAATCATCCACATAGAGCATAAGAATGAGAAGATCCTCTCTATGTCTCTAACTATAAACTATAGGATTATAATGGTAATTTTTTTAGCTAGAAGAAAGAAAAAAGCTATCCATCTAAACTCATACCAAGCTCGAGGGGCTTGTTTGTGACTATATGATGAATGAATTTATGTGTCCACTTTGACTTTTGGATTTGTTAGCTTCAACAAATTAACTTTGATCTTTTTCTTTGCAAATATTTTTCTTTTGTTGGTCCCAATTAGTGGGTGGAAGAATTTGGGAATGATGGTTTATAATGTGGATGGTTGGAGTGCTAGAAAAAACCTTATTATAAAGACTATTCATGAGTCCTATGTTGATGTTTGCATTATATAATGTTTTCCTTGGTATCATGGAAGTACTACTAACATCATTAGATTTCTTGATTGATGAATAACCAAGACCTTCATATTCAAGATTGTCAAAAAAATGTACTAGATCTAGAACACCATGTTCATGTAGGCCTAATCCTTTTCCTTGATATTATGTATTTGTTGACAAATTTGGTTGGAAATAAGATATATGTTGTTTTGAAAACAAGGTGCTAATTCTTCTTTATGTTGTTGGGAATCATCAATGGTGATTGTCTTCTCATCAATAAAAAGTATTGCTATAAGAAAAGTGTGTGATCCAATTTCATAAGCTCTTGGTGCTTTGTCATCTAGTGGGATGTTGATCAAATCTATAGTAATTTTTGTTTTTTGATCAATATCTTTGACATGATTTTGAGGACTAAGGAATTGCGACTATTCTTTAAGATATGTTGTTTCCTCAAATTTAATATAAAAACTCTCTTCATGGTCATTTGTTGGAATATCATCAAGTCCTATGAACTCAACTATAGCTTCATCATTTTCAAATATATCTAGAGTGGAAGAATCTTGTCTTGGATGAACAAGGAGGAGATCATCTATGTGTCTAGTGGAAGCAAGTGTCTTATTTATGGAATTGGGAGCTAATGTAATATGGATGGGATCAACTATTGTTTTAGGCTCATGAATGCGATGGATAGGACTGATGAGATCATTATGGAACTATTGAGATGTGGGATTTTGATTAATGATGGGACAAGATTGGATGATTTGGATATATTGATCTTGATTCATTTTAAATATTTCTTCTTTATGCTTTGGATTGTGTTCTTGGCATAGATCCAAGTTTAATAATGGGATGTGAATAAGGGACTCTTGGATAGTCTCAAAGTCTTGGCATGGTGGCAATGAATTTTTAGTAGAAATGATAGGTGATAAGATGCATGATGGTGCTTAGACTGGGATTTCTTGATCATAGATTGGACTTGTCTCAAATTTTAGGTTAGCTTGGAGTTCATGATTATTTATCATGGATAGCCCTTGGAGAAGATCCTGAAAGGTGAACCATCATTGGGTGATTGGGTTGATGGGGATGGTGTGGAATGATGTTGCAAAGGTCTTGAGGATAATATGGAGGGTTCTTGTTGACAAATTTTTCAAAGTAACCTATTATGGAGTCAAATAAGGTATATATGTTATGGATATGGCTATTATTGATGCAATTATTTTGGGACCATGAGCTATTGCTAAACACAGATGGATGGTTTTGATCATGCTTGGAAAAAGTATCTTGATATATGTCAAATTTATCATTATGTGAGCAATGGATATTGTTGATATGATTATTTTTGGATAAATTTTTAGGATGCCCTCAACATTGATTTCACCTTTGTCAATATAATCCTGAATGAAATTTTTTAGTTGCATGCAATTTTGTGTTTCAAGACCGTTTGTCTAAGATCTAGAAGGTTGATAAGATTGGTTTGAATAAACTTGTTCAAGACTGACTCAATTGGCTTCCCTAAGGGAGTGTATGTACACCTATTAGTGTTGTTGAGTCTTAGTCTGGTCCCTTTGGAGGATTCACTTTTTGATTATTTTACTAATTGTTAGGTGGTGGTTGTATGTTTTATATAAACTTTGCATCCACGATACCATCAATGGTAGGATTTTTGACCTTAGCCCATAAGTGAGGTTGTCCATTAAATTTTGATGTATGATCCTTACTATCCTTGTAGATTTTGACAAGTCCCTTAGCAATAAGAGCCTTCTCAATGGCTCTCTTTTTCTATGATTTCTTCAAAAGTTTTGGCACATTGTATGATTAAGTGAAAGCCAATTTGGGTGTTAATATTTTTGACAAATATATCCATGATTTCATATTTAAGAATAGGCCCTTTATATTTACTAGCCGTGTGTCTCCAACATTCTAGGAATGAAGCAAATGTTTCTCCTATATATTTTTTTTTGTGCTACATAAATTAATCATGGAAACATCACATTCTATATTATAGGAGAAATGATCAATAAGTTTTCTAACAAGTTCATCGAATGTTTTGATACCATGTGGTAAATGGGAGAACCATTTTGTTGCTTGGTGCATTAACTATGTGTCATTGTATGCAACCTCTAGACAAGCTATGTAATATTCTTGTATATGTTCTCATGGATCACCTATTCCCTTGTATTTGTAAAATTTAGGCATTTCAAAGTTATGAGGCATGGTAAAAAAAAATTCTCTTCTACTTTTCCCTTGCTTGTTTGGGCCCCCTAGTGAACTAGGCTCAATGGTGCCTTGATTTAATGTTGTAATGTGTTTGACACATTCACATTAGGTCTTGGGCCCTTGTGAACTGAGGAACATGAATGGTACCTTTCTAAAGTTTTGTGAAATGTTGTAACTCACTTTCACACTTTTTATTAATTAACTAAACCTAATAAACCTCTTTTTGATCCTAATCATGCCTTATCTAAAGTGTTGTAAAGCTTTGTAACACACTTTCACACTTTTCTAGGCTTTTCATTAATAATTGGGATCTCTTATGCTTTAATTGGCCTATTTTGCATCCACAAGCCTCATTTAATGCATGTGAAACATAGATTTTTGTGACCGAATGCTACTCTTGCACTTCTAGGGTTTTTCACCTGAAAGGAGAGAGATTGGGTCAAAAAATGCTTATGTAACACTCAAATTAGGATGTGTGTGATGTGATATGATGTAAATGAAGTTAACCAAATGCAATATAATAATGTAGGTGACTGAAAATGAATGCAAAAGTGCAATTACAACTATGTTTGAAAACACATTGTGATATGCAAATAACTATGTAAATGAAGAAATTATGCAAAAAAGAAAGTACAAGGATGAATTTGAGTGCACCTAGATAAAATTTGAGTTTTCTAGAGTGTTCTGGATGTTGGTGAAATTCACTAATTTTTCACAGTGGGACTCATTTGCCTATGGTGGTGAATCAGTCCACCTACTGGTGAAAAACTATCGGGAGCTGGTTTATGTTTGTCAAGATTTGAAATATGAAAAAACTCAAATTTCAAGTCCTAAGGTGGGACTCATTCACCATAGGTGATGAGATCATTCCCTCCCAATTTTTTGCGAGAAAACTAGGGAGACAACTTTGTAACTTTTGGTTGTGAATGTCTGCTTGTCAGGTTGTCGAAGTCAAATCTGTAGAAAATGAACAAATAATGCTCTTCAAGCTTGAAATTGACTCAAGTTGACTTGAAAATCACTCTTCAACACCTAATAACCTGTCAAATCTACAAATAAACAAGTAGAAAGGGGAAAAATGATTAGGGGTTAGTGAATATGGGTTTGCCTTGGTCAAACCCCACTTTCAGTAATTAAACCCTTAAAAAGATAATGAAATGCAAGAGAAAGATAAAATAATAACATGAAAGTGCTATCAACTCACCTAACTCTAGATATTGCAAGTTCAAGAAGTAATGTCAATGGTTGCTTCAAAGTTCAGCACGATAGTGCTTGAATTGATGTTGTAGAATGTGAGTCTTAAGTGAATGGGTGGATAAAATTAGCAAAGACTTGATGAATTGAGATTAGGAATGAGATGAAAATCATATTTATACAATTATTATTATGCCTTGGTATTCATTAAGTACCACCTCATCAGGGCCGACATCCAGAGTAGTTTTAAATAAAATCCCAAAAGAAATTTTGAAATATTTTTTGAATTTTAGGGGGACTCATTTGCCACCCATGGGGATTGGGTCCCACCTAGGACCTAAAAACATGTGTCAGGAAAAATGTTGTGTTTAATGTTATTTTTCGGGATAACATTTAAAAATACACTCAATTAAGTCATATGAGGGCATAAAGGGACAAAATAAAGCATGAGAAGGGTGTAAATAGTGCAGATGCACCCAGAAAAGCGTGAAATCTTGTTACAAGACTTTACAACACTTCACAATAGGACTTTTTGATGAGTGAAAAGGTCATTTTTAGGTGAAATGCATTAAATAGAGTCTCTAAGAATGTAGAAATGTCTTACAACACTTCACAACACCTTCACAAGATATCGTTCTTTGAGTTTTAGTACCTAAATAAGCATGTTCAAGCCATGTTACAATATAAAATTAGAGTAAAATAGTTCCAATACTGTGAAACAAGATCTAAAAGGCCATGAAAATGACAAGGGGCCATTTTTCTATGGCACAACAACTTTTTGAGGATAATCCGAACACAAATCATTACCCAATCATAATTCAAGAGTTTTTAGGCTGAATGGCCTAGATTTAGTGATATGGGACTCATTCGCCACCTTAAGCGAATGAGTCCCACCTAAATTTTTTGGTCCCAAGCCTGGTTTCACACATTTCTAAGCATTTTTAAAAATGGTTCCAAAATTTAGGTCTGGTGGGACTCTTTCGCCACCTTGGGCGAATGGGTCCCGTGTGGCTCAAAATAAAAATTAATTCAAATTATTGGTGGGATTTTATCCTCCTAGATCTGATGTCGTCTTGTAGTGTTGCAATTTTAGGAATTCTTGCATAATTGAGTATAAATACAAGGTTCTTTCACTCATTTTAACCCCAAGCATTCAAGTATTCATCCTTATAGCAAATTTGAGTTCAAAAGTGTATTCAAGTGTTTTCAAGAGCATTCAAGGGAAAATTATCAATCATTTTAGAGTAGCATTCAAGCATCAATCATGTCAAGTACTTCATGCATCATGTTTGTTTTTTTTAGCTAATAATTGTGATGTAGGATTTTGTGATTCAAGCAAGTGTTCAATTCAAGATCTATCCTATCCAAGCAAGAGTCAAGATCTACATCCATTGGATCCATTGCATACATGTTTGCAACACTTCATTGATAGTTTTTGGTGATTTGCAACATCATATTTTGTTCATTCATCATTCTCCATTACTATTTCATTCTATTTCAAGGTTTGATTACCAAAATAGGGTTTGACTAAGGAAAACCCCTATCCACTAACCCAACAACATTTTCCCCTCTCCTTTGTGTGTGATTTGTAGGTCTAGGTTGTAGATTTACTAAGGATAAAGATTGGAGAAAAGTTATCAAATTATTCAAAGTAGTCAAAGTTTTCATCATGCCTTGGAGAACATTGGAGAACACCTATAGGTTGCAAATTACCTAGGTTTCAGATCCAGAAACCAATCAGGAATGAATGAGTAGACAAAGAAGAGTAGGATCAAAATTTGAAGCTTCATAAAACCCTAATTGGACTAATTCACCATTTCTGGAAAATGAGTCCCATTTCTAGTCAAAATTTATATTTTTGTAGATTTAGATACCCTTTTGGCAGATTCATGTTCCTGCACAGAAACCTAGAATCTAGACTTATTCACCCAGCTTGGTGAATGAGTCCCACTCAACATTAAAGAAAAATTTTCTAGTGTTCTAGACCTCCATCTAGCCAATTTTCCATATTTCTAGGTACACATATTCCTTTCCATAGCTTTCTATGTTGTTTCATTTGCATTTCTAGGTCATTTTGTGGGTCATTGCATTGAATTAGGGTTTAGTGTTACATCTTGCATTTCATTTATCTTCCCAAGTTATTACTTGGTGGTGAACCCTTTATTAGTTTGCATTCAACCCTAGGATGACCCTATTGCAAAATCTCTTTCTCCTTTGCATTGAGATCTCTAGGGTTACCCTTGAATGTAGTAGGTGGAAAGTGGGTATGTTCTATGTCCTAAGTCATATGATAGCATTCAAACCCCATTTTTTATACACCAACATTTTGGTGAAATTGCATTTAGAACATTAAATTTCTGATTTGGAGTGCCTTATCATCCTAGATTTGGCTTGCATTAACATTGCATTGGAGTTTGCATTAGTTAGTTGGCATTCTATGGTTTTCAAATCTTGCATTAGTGAAATATCATATACCTTGCATTTTTTCATCTCATTTCACTAAAAATCAAACAAAATCTACATTTTCACCTAATATTTACATGATACAACATAAAAAGCATAAAAATCAATTGAAAAATTCTAAAAATTCTTCAAAAAAATCCCTACTAGGACTCTTTCTCCACCTTGAGTGAATCAACCCCTATGCACATTTTGTACTGCATTTCCTAGCATTGAAAGATCTATTTCTAAGTTTCTATTTTCTTTTTATAACTTTTTGTTTTAGGTTCCAGAATTTATGTTATAGCCATTTTGTTATTATTAGATTATATTGCATTTGCATTCACATTGCATTTAGTAACCCTTGTATGAGTATTTGGTGTCCTATTGCTAATACTGTAGTGAGACAAAGTTCAAGACTCGTGTCATCCCATGATAGCACAATCATTGTGGATCTTGGATTATCTAGCTCTTTCACTCTTAGTATTGACATTAGTACACTAGGTATGGACCATACCCCAAATAACTCTTTACCTTCAAGTAGTGTGACACATGTTGAAACCATGGTTGCTAGTGTCCTGCAAGAAAAGATCATTCACATTCATGAAGACTTAGAAAACCTACAACATCAAGTGCAAATGACAACATTTCAACTACCACAATACCTACAATATACAACATTCATCACATGCTTGAAAGTGAAGATGGACTTGACCTTGTGAAAAGCATAGTTCAAATATGTGGAAAACATCTCACCTCAACCACTAGTTGTCCTTTAACTACAAGCAATGTCACAAGCCAAGGAGGAACTCAAATTATTCCTCCCACAACAATTGCCTCAATACCTACCTATATGAATCTTCAATTCACAACAACAATGCAACCAACAAGTAATGTGATTCCTTCCTTGGGTATTTCCACTAGCATCCCTAGTTCCTTTGTGGAATTGCATGTCATATCTCCTACCACCTTACCACCTATAATCATTTCATTCACTTTTCCCTCAAACACATACACCCCCTCACCTTTTTCACCTCCATCTCATAACACAAGCAATGACCCTCTCATAAATCAACTTTTGCAAATAGTTTCATCCCTTCAAAAGCAAGTTTCCACCATCAACCAAAATCAAAATGGCCCACCTACATATTATGTCAAAAGAATTCCACTCTCCTTGGAGATATTGCGAACAACAATGCCACAAGGTGTAGAGGTGCCTATATTTGAGAAATATGGAGGAAAGGGAGATCCTTATATCCATGCTAATTCTTATATTTCCTTATGTAGTGACTTTGTCCTTGATGATAAACTTTTTGGCTAAAATTTTTCCTCAGGTCCTTGAAAGATACTTCCTTGGAATGGTTTTCTTTGCTGAAAAAATAAATTTTTTCATTCAATGAACATGTTGAGTAATTTGTAAACCATTTCCAAGTGCATATGTCCCCTAAGATGACCTTGGTTGATTTGATGAGATGCAAGAAAAAAGAAGAAGAAAAGATAACTAAATTTATCTCGCCCTATCAATCACTTTATTCCCAAATTGATGTCAAGGTTCCCGATCCTCACCTTCAAAAGATGTTCATGGAAACTTTGCTTACCATGATGAAATTTCCCTTATTTATGCATCTGTGTACTGCCCTCTGTGATTATCAAAATTTGGTTAGTAGTCGAGATACAAAATCAACTTCTAGCTAAATTGAGAAGTCTGAGCCCATAAACCAAAACAATTCCCAACCTTATAGAAAATAGAATATAGGTTTCCTTCAATTCAACACCCCTCAACAAATAACTCAGAATGTCAATAACCAAGTAGCTATTGTTAAGACCACAATACCCTTTAGCTATGGGGACCCGAAAAGAAAATTCACTCCCTTACCCAATACCCTTCAAAACACAATGTCACAACTCATAGAATAGAAGATGATTACCCTACCCCCCGTTAAAACACTCGATCCTAGTAAACTGTTACCCTCTAGCTATAGACCAAATTCTTACTGCCATTATCACCGACAAAATGGACATGACATGAAACGTTGTAAGCGTCTTAAAGATCTTTTGCAAGACCTCATTGATTCCAATCATCTTTTCATTGGAGGTGTTAGTGACCAAGGAAATAAGTTTGTTGCCCCTCCCAACCAAAACATGCAAATTTTTACCAACCCCATGCCAAAAAACAATATTTCATTTGTCAAAGCTAGTGAAACTCCAAAGACTGATGTAATGAATGTTGATACAGATGATGATAACAATGATTCTATTCAACATGATTCTATAGATAATGATCCTATGGATGACATGGTAGGAGTGATAGATGTCATTGTAAATCCTCTTGACATTGCTTTCTCCTCTAAGGATATACTTAAACATGCACTTGATGGTCCTCTTTACATAGTCAGATAAATTTATCACAAGCCCATTAATGGGATACTAATATATCCTGCTAGTGGAGAGAATGTGATCATCGAGGAATTCTTACTTTTGCATGAGCTCTATCAAGATATATATGATAAACTGAAAGCATGGATCAAGACACATAATGGTTTTGCTTTCCCTATGATGGGATTGATCACCTTACCATTGAAAATAGGACCAAAAAAAATAGATATCTCATTCTCCATCTTCCCACAATTATACCAATTTTATGTGAAGCTAGGCTATCCATGGCTTTGTTCCATGAATTTTGTCCCTTCAGTTGTAAATAAATGGGTAAAGTTTCCCTTTGACAATGAAGTCTTCACCATCCATCACAGTGGCTTTAACTTGTTTTCCTCTAAAGGTAACTTTTCCTTAGATTTATTTTGGCCTGAGCCTATAGAACCCACAAAACCATGAGAAGACTTCTTTTTCTTGTCTTATCAAAAGTTCAAGGCAAAGAAGATAGCAAAACTATCCCTTCGAAACATGTCCCCACCCATGATTGAGCCTACCATCCTAGACAAAACCATGATTGAGCCTAAAGAAATTCCAAACAACCAAGACCAACCTAAGATAGAACCTTCACCTACCTCCTACAAACAACCAAGAGATGAAGAAAGCAATCCCATCACACCTTCTAGAATAAAACAAGTTTACAAATTCAAAGAGAAAGTGGTTGAACAACCTCCCATGGTTCCTTATATTCCTCCCCTTAGGGATGAAAATAAACCTAAGGTTGATCAACCCACTCCTATGCAAATGCAAATTGAAAATAGAACTAAAAAGAAACAAAGGTGCTAGAGAGCGTAGGCATACATGTTCCCTTGCTCATAGGTTACATGAAGAATTAAACAAATAAAATCAAAATCTGAACTTGATTGAAGCAATGCATGACAAGCCTCCCCCTTTGCTGAAACAAAAAGATATTATAATGCAATCACAACAAGAGTTGAACCCTTCCTTAGACATTATCATTCAAACTCCTATTGTGATTAGCTTGGATGATGATTAGGAAGTTGCTAAAATTGATGAGGAGGTGCATAATGAATTGAACACACTATTTTCCTCTTCTATGAGCTTAAACGAAAATTCTCCTAAGAAGAGTGTTGAACTTGGTAATGACCCTAGTTCGACACTTTCTATTGTCCCTCTGGCTAGTTATATGTCTTTGATATACAATAAACATGATTGGGATGTGGATGACCTGCTTTAGGTTGACTCGCATGTGCCTTACTAGTCTTTTGCATTAGTTTTTTTCTTTTGTGTGGTTGCATGTGCATAATGTGACCCCCCATACCATTCTATTTGATGTTCTCTCCCTCTCTCTATGACATTCCTCTATTTGTAACTTCATAGGATTTAGGTGTCATCAACCTTGTAAATCCTTTATTTTATTATTCTCCTAAAGTGTTTTGTACATTTACCCATAAGAGGTGAATTTGTTTGACCAACACAGAAAGAGACTATGTAAAATGCAAGTTGTTGTCACATCGCTTATCCTTATGGAAAAGGACAAATTAGCTAGGCGTCCCACCTTGGAATCTTCTAAAATAAGGTTGTGGGTCAAAATAGGGTGTTGTAAGAGCATCTATGACATGCATGCAAGTTGTCAGAAGATGCTATGACAGTATGACAGATTCCCTATGACAGAATATGCTATTTTTAGACCCCAGGCGCCCATGCATAAAAGATGCCTTATGACAGCTGTAAGAGCATCTGTAAGAGGCTATTTTTGGTATTTTTGACCATTTCAAGGAGGGAGGCGTGGGGTTTTCTAGGTGGTATTGCTGCCTATTGTTTGGTGAAACCATGGTGGTTTTCATCCTCACAAATCTCTATAAATTGGGGCCTTGAGCTAGTGTTATTAGGATTCAGTTTTGCAGGGTAACAGGGTGCTGCTGGATTTATAGGGAATGATAAGAGAAGTCTATTGCTGCATGTAATATTGAAGATTATCAGTAATATACTTGCCTCTCTATCAGTGGTGGAGTTTTTTCCCTTCGGGGTTTCTCCACGTAAATCTGTTGTTGCATGTGTTATATTGTTCTATCTCTCTCTCTCTCATTCTTTCTTCACACTAAGGCTAAGGTTAATATATATATTGCAGATTTGCATTCACACATTTAAGTTCATATTGGTGTTTCTCTCACCTTTGTTTTTTCAACACCTTCATTCATTGCTTTTTATATGTCAGAAAGCTTTATCTTTCCTCCTTTTTATCTTTTCATTTGTCTTGTGTTTTCCCTTTCTCTAGGGGATGATTTGTAAGGCATTTCTGGACATTCATGTCTCTTCCATAAGTTGATCTAAAAGGCTTTTTCCCCTTTGCTTTTTCTTTTTTGTGAACTTTTTATTTTTTTTCTTATGTTTTCCTTTTGTATGATCAAGGTGTTGAGACATTCATGTCTCTTCCATGTTGACCCAAAATGTTTTTCTTTGTTTTCTTTTAGGGAATGATGACAGTTTTGATCTCTCTAAAAAAATTGTAGCAAGAACATACTAACCCCAAATCTATAGATCCTTGATGTGTTTGGATTTTAATTTTGGGGCTAACCCCTCTCTTTTCTTTTTCTCTTACATGATGTAGCTTTGCTTGGAAACATATGAGTTGGCAAAGGGCTTTCCAAGTTAGCTCTCATGTATTCTTCATTGTTTGCATTTATCATTTTCTACATTAAAGTAATTGCTCACAACATGTTGTTTAGCAATTTCTTTAAAGTGGGGGCATACATTTGCATTATTCTCTTGCATTTTCTTTCTCATGGTTCATGGTGTAGTCCTCTTACTTTATACAATGCATTTTTCAATTTGTGGTTGACATTGGGTGTGATATCCTTCAAGAGTGTGATCTATCTTAGCATATTACATTCCTCTTAGTGGTTTGATGACATACTACATCCCCTAAGTTGTGAATTTTGTATATTTTGATTAGTCCTCTCAGAGAGACATTAGGCAATAATGTTCCCTAAGTTAAAGACTTCTCGCGATGAATCCAAGCAAACCTCTTGAACATTCTTTGCATTTTCATTTTAGTTATATGGCCACCTTGCATAATAATATAATTTGTATCTCAGAGAGCCATCTTTGTTTTTTCACGAAGTTCTAAGCATATGAAGCTTTGCTTGTCTCATGAAGCTCCAAGTTCATTTTTGGTGTGGTGCCTTTTTAAAGTTATCAGGAGGTATAACTTCGGTATGGTTTGACGGGAAGCCGAATGAGGGAATGACTTTCCCTTAGCCACTCACATGTGTGTGAGAGAGCATACCAGTCACGAAAGTGTATGTGTCTCACCTTCTTGAATTCTCACCCAACAGACAAATTTTGAAGTTTCCATTTCTCTTAGAGTGAGTATGCATTTTTCGGAAAAAACCTAGATCTGATCCACATCGTGATGGTAAATGGTCGTGCCTTGATCCATCCCCTTTTCATTTTGTTTCATTCTCTTTTATGTCTTTTAACTTTGCATGCTTGTTCTTGTTGATGCTCTTTATATCATTATCACGTGTTTTCATTTGTGCCTATGTTGGTCTTCCATGGGATCTTGATCTTAGGAACTTGATCACCCCCTCTTGAGTGTTGTCATCCCCACTAGTGCATATGACCCCTCTTAGTGTGTGTTTATCTACTTTAGTGTGAGTTTGAAGCAAGTTCATCCTATCACTAAAGTGGGGGCTAAATGTGGTAATGGAAAAAGTATCCCTTCTACTTTTCCCTTGCTTATTTGAGCCCTCCTTGTGAACTAGGCTTAATGATGCCTTGATTTAGTGTTGTGATGTGTTTGACACATTCACATTAGATCTTGGGCCCTTATGAACTAATGAACATGAATGGTACCTTTCTAAAGTGTTGTGAAGTGTTGTAACTCACTTTCACACTTTTTATTAATTAACTAAACCTAATAAATCTCTTTTTGACATTAACCATGCCTTATCTAAAGTGTTGTAACACACTTTCACACTTTTCTAGGCTTGACATTAATAATTGGGATTTCTTATGCTTTAATTGGCCCTATTTTGCATCCATAAACCTCATTTAATGCATCTTTTTGAGGATAATCCCAACACAAATCATTACCTAATCATAATTCAAGTGTTTTCAGGCTTGAATGGCCCAAATTTAGTGATATGGGACTCATTTTCCACCTTAGGCAAATGAGTCCCATCTATATTTTTTGGTCCTAAGCCTTGTTTCACACATTTCTAAGCATTTTAAAAAATGGTCCCAAGATTTAGGCCTGGTGGGACTCATTTTCCACCTTAGGAAAATGAGTCAGGTGTGGCTCAAAATCAAAATTAATTCAAATTCTTGGCATGATTTTATCCTCCTAGATTTTATGTCGGCTTGTAGTGTTGTAATTTCAAGAATTATTGCATAATTGAATATAAATACAAGGTTCTTTCACTCATTTTAACCCCAAGAGTTCAAGTATTCATCCTTATAGATAGCAAATTTGAGTTCACAAGTGCATTAAAGTGTTTTCAAGAGTATTCAAGGGTAGATTATCAAGCTTTTAGAGCAGCATTGAACCATCAATCATCATGTCAAGGACTTCATGCATCATGTTTTTTTTTTTTAGGTAACAATTATGACGTAGGATCTTGTGATTCAAGTAAGTGTTCAATTCAATTTCTATCCTATCCAAGCAAGAGTCAAGATCTACATCCATTGGAGCCATTGCATACATGTTTGCAACACTTCATTAATAGTGTTTGGTGAGTTGCAAAATCATATTTTGTTCATTCATCATTCTCCATTACTTTTTCATTCTATTTCAAGGTTTGATTACCAAAACGGGGTTTGACCAAGGAAAAACCATATCCACTAACCCAAAACATTTTCCCCTCTCCTTTGTGTGTGATTTTTAGGTCTAGGTTGTAGATTTCTTAAGGAGAAAGATTGGAGAAAAGTTGTCAAATTATTCAAAGTTTTCAAAGTTGTCATCAAGCCTTGGAGAACATTGGAAAACACCCACATGTTGCAAATCAGGGTTTTGGGTCCTAAAATCAATTAGGAAGGATAGAGAAGATAGAGAAGAGTAGGATCAGACTTTGAAGCTTCAAAATACTCTAACTAGAATGATTCACCACTTCTGGTGAATGAGTCCGATTTCCAATAAAAATTTAATTTTTTACAAATTTGGATACACTTTTGGTAGATTCTTGTTCCCACATAGAAACCGATAATATAAATTGATTCTCCTAGCTTGTAAAATGAGTCCCACTCAACACTAAACACATATTTTTGAGTGTTTTAGAACTCCATCTAGCCATTTCTAGATTTCCAAGTGAACACATTCCTTTTTGTATTTTTTCATTTTGTTTCATTTGCATTTCTAGGTCATTTTGTAGTTCATTTCATTGAATTAGGGTTTAGTGTTACATCTTGCATTTAATTTATCTTTCCAAGTTCTTACTTTGTGGTGAACCCCTTATTGGTTTGCATTCAACCCCTATGGTAGCCCTATTGCAAGATCACTTTCTCCTTTGTATTGAGATCTCTAGGGTTACCCTTGAATGTAGTAGGTGGAAAGTGGGTATGCTCTATGTTCTAAGTCATATGATAGCATTCAAACCCTATTTTTCATATACCACATGAGGGAAGGGTATCATAGCTATATTTTTATCAAATGGATACAAACAAATATCCTCAAGAATATAGATTTTCTTCATTTGTCCCAATTGGATTTTAGTAATCTTTTGGTTCAAGCTTTGAATTTGTAATGTGAAGTCATCATTTGGATTGTTTGGTGTTTGGTTAAATGGAGTGTACATTTGGTGTTGTAGAATAGATGAATAATTTTATGAATTTTTTTGGTTCTGGGATGTTTTAGTGTTGGGGGGTTCTTTTTTGTTGAGGTAGGTTTTGTGCTTGGATAGTTTTGTATGGGTTGTATGAGATGTATTGATTTTGTGGGATGAATTGTTGTGTAATGACTTGTGGTTGTGAAATGAATTATTTTTGGGTTATATTTTGAGAGATGTTATATGGATAGTTTTATGTTTGAGTGGCATGCATTTGTGTAGGTATATTGAATGAAATGAAATGAGATTTTGTTGTGAAATAAATTGTTGTTGGGGGATGCTTGTGTTTGTGGATATGTTAGATGTGAAAGTTTGTGAAGAATGTGGGATATTGTAAGTTGTGTGTATGTTAGACATTTTGGCTATGTTGAATATGGAATCATGTTTTGAAATGGGAAGTTGATATGAATTGTTGGGATTATATGTGCTCTTTGTTATGTTGGGTGTTTTTGTAGCATATGGAATATTATGAAGCAAATAAGATGTGGAGGCTTGGGTCATGAAAGGATTGTTTATGTAGTTTTTAATGTTTTATGGTGGTGAATGAGGGATGTTCATGTTTGGATTTTGATACAAAAATTTATGATTTTTTTGGAAAATGGTATCAAATTATTGTCATATGTTGGTCTAGTTGGTTTCAAGTAAGTATAGTTGGCAATGAATGTTGTGGTATAGCTTTTTTGATAGATTGAACTATAGGAATGTTTTCCTGTGATGGAATATTAGATGAAATGAAATGTGTAAGGGATTGTTCCCTAACTGTAGTTATGTTGAAATTGTAAGGTAGTTTAGCACCACTTTGTGCAAGTCTAAGAAAGTTTTTGTTGGAATCTGAAGAAATGAGAGCATCAAGTGCTCTAGAAAAGGAGGGATCTTGTTACATTTCTAAAAGTTTCTCTTCAATAATTTCCTCTGACTCCACATATATATTTGTGATGCCTCATATGATGGTTGGTCTATATTGAGATTGGTGTTGTAGTTATGGAGTTTGGTATTCATGAGGATCAAATAAATGACTAGGCATTCCAAACTGTGATTTGATAACACCCATAGGTGTCGTGATGTTTGAGCTAGTAGAATTGGACTCCATGATTTTCTTATTTTATGACCTAGTGATAGGGATAAAATTGTGATGATCTTATTGAATATGGATGTACGTGAAGGTTGGTTTGCTCAAGAATTTTTGGAAACCAAATTTTAAGGATTTCAAAAAAATGTTTTGTCTGATTTATAATATTGATTTGACTTGTTTTTTATTGGAAAGAGATGAACACATGGAAATAGGATGCTCCACCTTTTAGGAGATGGAACATGCAAGCAAGGGGAAATGGGTCCCTTCCTATTTGCTTCTTAGTTCATTCAAGGAAACCCTAGAGGTCTCAACCTATTGATTTAATTGAGAGAAGGGGTTGCTATAAGGTCTTCTTGGGTGTGATTAAACAAAGGGGGTTCACTACTAAGAAAAGGATTAGAAAGAAGGAGATGAAAGTAATATGAAAGTCTAGCTATATGACCTAGGATATATGAAACTCAAAATGAGAATGATAAACTATGAATATATAGAGAAGTACCTGGAAAACTGGAGATGCTTGAAACAAGGTCTACAATATTGAAATTATGACTTTTGATTTGAACTAGGACTCATACGCCAGGCTGGGTAATTTAGTCCCAATTTAGTGTTTAGGGTTGAATCTGGAATCTACAATTGGTAAACTAGGATCTACAAGAAATTTCTAAAAAGTGGCATACTAGGAATCATATGCCCAAGGTGGTGATTTAGTCCTAGTATTAGGTTTTGATGTGAAGAAATTAGGGCTTATCAAGATCAAGATAAACCACTAAAATTATTCACACTAAATCACTATAATTGATGTAATTATGAGGGCCAAAAGATATAAATAACAATCAGAAATTGACTGTAACTGTTACAGCAACTAGGAGGGGAGTTTTTAGAGCTCAAAGACCTGTGTGTACCTTGTTGCAAGAAGTCTACTTTTAGGGCACAAAGGACTCATTCACCTTTAGTGGAAAATGGGTCCGTATTAGGTTTTCTAAAACTAAGATTTGGGTTATTTTCCTTGATGTCTGCACTCTTAGATTCTCATTTGTCAGCTCCTGAAAACCTGTACTTAATTTTGTAGCTTCACTTTGTTCTTGCACTTTGAAGGTCAATCTTGCAAATTGACAACTTTCGTAATTTTTCTCTAAACTTCTCCACTTGATCTCCAACCTGTAAATCTACAAACACACATTTAAGGACTGAAAAACTTGTCGATTGTTAGTGAATAGGGGTTTTCCTAAGTCAAACCCCTTATAGGTAATTAAACCAAATAATGAAATAATGTAATTGAAGCACGAAATATGAAATGATGTCATTGATGATACCTTGGAAGATTTCTTGTAAGATAAATCTACAATCTAACATGTAGTGGCCATGAAGAATGTAGATCTTGATCCTTGAATAAGATGTGAAAAATGCTTGTAATGTATCGTCAATGCTACATCAACTATCTTAGCTTAAAAACATGCATGAATGCACTAAACCCTTGTCATGATGAAATGATCTTGAATTGCTGCAATAAACTCTTGATAACTGGGCTTTGAAATTCCTTTGAAAATGCTCTTGTAAAGCATTAGGATTCTCCATAAAATCGCTTAGGATGTCTTGTAAACTGCTAGGAGAAACAATGTGAATTAACCCCTTATTTATACTAAATCAAGAGATTAACCATGAAATTCAAAAATTCAAGCCAACACTAGATCTAGAGACAACCATTATTAAATTCCTTCCCGAATGAAATTTAAAAATGGGATCCTCATAAGGGAGGACCTAATTCACACCTAGGGTGAATGGGTCCCATCACAATTTCTAGAACTAGCCTTCAAGGAATGAGAAAGAACACTAGAAACCCATTTGAAATATGTTGATAAGCAACCAAGCAGAGGAGGACCCATTTGCCACCTAGGGAAAATGGGTCCAACACCAATTTCTAGGACCTTGATTTTTCCCAATTAAATGTTACAATTTGGAATTATGGGTTTTGGATAGATCTTTGGAAGGTGTTGTAAATAAGGGCTTAAATTTGAATTAAAGGGGCTAATTAACCATAAATTAATGAAGAGGATCCTAGATAAGTGTGAAATCATGTTACAACACTTTACAATACCATAACAGGGATACACATTAGGTGCATTTTATTAAAAGGCCAAGATCAATGTGAATTTGTTACAACACATTACAACACTAAACCTAGGAAACATTAGGTTAATTTAATAACACTTATTCCCAAATCAAGTAAAGAAAATGGATACTTTTTCTGTTACTAGTACATTTTTCCCCCACTTTAGTGAGAGGATGACACCATGTCAAACTCACACTAAAGTAGACACTCAAGACACTTAAGTATGCAACAATAATAAAGATACATCATCATACCCTATCAAAGGCCAATAAAGAAAAAAAAAAAATCAAGCACAACCGTTCCAACGCAATGTGGAATGGAGTTGTTTGTTTGTAACATATGTTACTCACTCTAGGGTAGTGGAACCAATCTGTCCAATTTCAGGGGTGAATTCATTGCAACAAAGTGGAAAAATGAGAGAATCACATTAGCCTCATACCATATCGGCTATCCTCCTAACAACTCTTTGATAAGGCACAACAATGTAATTTTTTGTAAATCTGCATGTCATCTCTCAGCTTTGTTAAAAGGTAATTTTTCTTTGTTCATGTAAGGTCTCTTAGGGAGCATTGTGTTCACTTTCCAAGAGAGGAAAACAAGGTGCCCACCAGCTACTTGCGAATGCCCCATTCAGCGCATCATGCCAGATGATCGTGACACTCGGCTGAAATCAAACCAATGACACCAACACTCAAGAAGAGGACACATCACAAGAAAAAGAAAAAATCCAATATCTCCATAAAATTTTGTCGAAGATTTCATCGATATTCCCCACTTTAGCAGTTTTGGTTAAGCACCATTAAATGAGTAATTGCTTTAAAGTATTTCAATTTTTTCCTAATAAATCCAGGAGCTTTCTCAAAATACCTATGCCAAGCCATATGTTTCTAAAATAAGCTACGCCATGAAATAGGAAGGAAGGGTTGCCCCTAAAAGTACATAAGGGATCTATGGATTTAGGGTCAATATGTCTTTGCTACATTGTTGTTTAAGAGCTTAGAATTGCCATCATTCCCCAAATACTCATAGATCCAGAAGAATGACACAAAGAGAGCAAAAAAAAAGAAAAAATACTTTCGGGTCAACATGGAAGAGATAGGTAGTTGGTCCAATACCTTGTAAATCCCCTAAAAGAAAACAAAAGAAAAATGAAAAGATAGAGAAAATATTTTGGGTTAACACGGAAGAGACCTAAATGTCTCAATGCCTTGCATCATCCCCAAAAGGAAAACAAAAAACAAATGAAAAAGATAAGAGAAAATATTTTGGGTCAACATGGAAGAGACCTAAATGTATCAACACCTTGCATCATCCCCAAAAGGAAAACACAAGACAAATGAAATGATTATGACATATCAAAGAATGAAAGGTACACATAGAGGAATGCACAAAAAGAGAGAGATACATCAAATGAAACAACATGGGGGATCACATCACGCACATGCAATCACATAAAGAAAACATGAGAAATAAAAAGACTAGTAAGGAACATGTGAGTCAACTTAAAGCAGGCCATCCACATCCGAATCTCAGTTGGTATAAATGGAAGGTAGACAACAAGCCAAAGGGACAAGAGCAAGTGTCAAACTAGGATAATCACTAGGTTCAACACTCTTTTTAGGAGATTTTTCATTTAAACTCGTAGAAGAAGAAAACAATGTATTCAACTCATCATGCACTTGTTCATCAATCTTTGCAATGTCAATGCTATCATCTAGATTTATCACAATAGGAGGTCAAATGAAAATGTCCATGGAATGCTCTTGTTTATGTTGTGGTGAGGGTATAGATTCATCATGCTTTGCTTCAGGTAAGTTTGGACTCTTATTTTCTATATTGTTCTTGTCTTCTTGAGTTTGTAATCTATGAGCAATAGCACATCATATATGCCTATGCTCTATAGCACTTCAATTCCTTTTCAATCTATTATCAATTTGTATTTGTGTAAGAGTAGGTTTTTCAATCATAGGTTCCTTCTCTTCCTTGGGAGGAATAGAAGAAATCACAATAGGTTGTTCAACTACTTTCTCTTTGATTTTGTAAACTTGTTTAACTCTAGGAAGGACAACAATTTTTTTTTTGTTATCTCATGGTCTCTTGTAGGAAATTGTGAGAGGTTTTTATATATGTTGTTCTTGTAAGTTTGGAATGGTTTTTGGTTTGATCACTGCTTTGTTAAGGATAGGTGTTTCATTTATAGGTTGAGACATGTTTCAAAGGGATAATTCTACTATTTTCTTTGCCCCGAACTTTTGATATGATCTGAAAAAGAAATCCTCACGAGGTTTGATAGGTTACTAAAAGGTGGAAAATTGGCTTCACCTTCCTCCACCCTTTGATTAGGACCTAGAAAGGGGCAACTTTCACTTTCACTCAAGAAGAAACCCTTGAGATTTATTTGAAAATGAGAAAGAAATCTTGGAAGAGGGCTATTCTAGGGATTGAAAATGATCTAATGAGGGGTTCACCACCAAGTTGAAACTTGGATAAGAAAATGAGAAGCAAGGTAAAATGCAAACCCTAATTGAATGAAAACTAACACTAAATGACCTAAAAAGGTGAACAAAATGCAATAGAAAACTATAAAACATAAAGTGTGCACCAGGGAAACTGAAGAAGGAAAAATAGAGGTTTGGATCACTAAAAAATATGCTATTAAGGCTGATTAGGACTCATTCACCAAGTTGGGTGAATTAGTCCAGTTTCTAGGAAAATGCGTAGGAATTGGTTTCTACCAAAAGGGTATCCAGATCTGTAAAAATCTCTGTCAGGACTGTACAATGGGACTCATTCTCCACTTGTGGAAAATTAATCCACTTTTTTTTTTTCTAGAAGTTCTAAAGCTGATTCTATTCCTCTCGGTCTACTCTACTCTTCCCAACTGATTCCTAGATCTGAAACTGCAAGTTGCCACTTGTAGGCCTTCTCCAAGTCTCTTCAAGGCTTGATGACAACTTTAGCAACTTTGATGACTTGAAAATTTTTCTCCAATATTTCTCCTTATGAAATATGCA
This sequence comes from Sequoia sempervirens, assembly GCA_007258455.2. Lineage (NCBI taxonomy): Eukaryota > Viridiplantae > Streptophyta > Pinopsida > Cupressales > Cupressaceae > Sequoia > Sequoia sempervirens. The sequence continues at coordinate 298,765,409 of VDFB02271358.1, forward strand.
ACCTAAATATGTAAATCACATGCAAAGGAGAGGGGAGAATGTTGTGGGGCTAGTGAATAGGGATTTTCCATTTTCATACCGCTTGTTGGTAATTAAACCTTGAAATGAAAGAAAATATGAATGGAGAATGATGAATGAACAAAATACAATGTTTCGGAGATGGGGTTAGAAATCAAATAGCATAGATAAAGTGACAGCCAACACTACTAAGTTATTAAACCACATCCAAACAAGAGAAAACAAATAATGGAGAGAATAAAAAATGCAAAACATAAAAGAAATCACTCCCCATTATGGTTGATTCTTTCTCTTGCTCTCCTTCTTGTTATGCAACTTTGCCCTCAGATTTGTTGAAACACTTGTGCAAAACCTGCAAATGGTATCAAGAAAGTTGGAGATAATTAGCTGTTAAAATGAAAATGGAGAAGGAGGGTTGCTTTTATAGACAACCATTCAAATGGATGGTTGAGATTAATCTTCTAGAAAGATTCCACGATCAATGGATGAGAATGCATGAGAGAGATGTTACGAAATGGATGGTTTAGATTAAGTCTCAGAAAAGATTCCAAGATCAACAGTCTAGAATTGATGGACCAAGAATATGCCATGCATGGAAAATCTATGACGCCGACGGGCTATGACGCCTCGAGAAGCTATGATGCATTACGCAAGGCATGTAGGCTATGACATAAATGACGTTATGATGTGGGATTATGACAAAGCATCTTGATTAGGTGGAGGTGCATAAATAATTTATTTTAAATTATTTATTCAAAAAATGGAGAAATGGACAAGTGGAAAATAAATTATTTATTTAGAGAAAATGACAATATGAGCATTTAATTAAATTTATCAATTTAATTAAATGAGATGAAAATTAGTCCTTAAATAATTAATTTAGATTAATTCATTTAATAGGATGTGGAGATGGGATAGTTAAATGATTTTAATAATTATTTAACTATGGAAGAATTAAAGGACCATGAATAGATAAATAATTAATGGTAATTAGTTAACTATAGATGAAAGATGACAAAATAATTAAATAAATAATAATTTATTTAACTATTGAAGAAGAGGAAGAAATTAGTGATGCAATTAGTTTATTTAATCGATTAGGATAGAATAAAGATTAGAGAGTGAATTAATTAAATAATTATTAAAAATTATTTAATTAATAGAGGAATATGATCAAACATAATTGAATAACTAAAATTATTCAATTATCAAGGATGAGGATGAAGAAATGATACCGCAGTTTGTGACATTTTTTAGTGTCTACATTTTGCCCTCTTGAGACAATGCCTGTCGCTGTTTTAAAGAAAAGATTGATCAACTGATACATGCCCCAAAGATATCTTGGTAAGGATTATGATAAGAATGATATTCCCCCTCAAGAGATTGATCGAACAAATTGTAAGAAGATTAATATCTCGATAGATGTCTAGAAAGTGATTAGATACCTGATATTGTGCAAGTGATAAAGCAGTGATGTACATTTTGATGAAAATGCATAGTTGATGGGCGTAACTGAACAATTGATGGAAATGATCAGTATAGCTAGGTTGATGAGCTGATGAAGTTGATTGAGAATGATACTTACGCAAGACAAGCTAATGCAATGATTGATTGGATTGATTGATTAGGGGGACATGAAATCTCAAGAAGCAAGTTGATTGATTTGAGATTTGATTCTAGAGACATATATCAGTGAGTTAAGCAATTGATTAATTTCCCTGTGACAAGAAAGATGAAGAAAATGAAATGCAAGATGGAAGAGAATGAAGGTGATGAAGCTTCTTGTACCATTTAAGTGCTTTTATCATCATTGGGCTTATTATGTCACAAATTAGTATAAGCATCTAGATAACATGAACATCTAGATGACCTGAATATTGTTTGCATTTTTATTTAGTAATAAAATATAAGCATCTAGGTATAAGAACCTTAGATGACCTGAATACTTATTGCATAGAAGACACTATCAAACAAGGAATGCTCTCATCCACATTAGACTCATAGGTCCTTGATGGTTTTAGACAACCATGTCCTAAGACAAGTCATCATGTGAATAAGAAACAATCCGTAAACAACAAACAAGTGAACATGCCCCATCCTTGCCTCTCTAGTCAAAGACATCCTGAAGAAGCTAAAAGACATGTCACTAAAGATAAAACCATAAAATAAGCAAAGATCAACAAATAAACAAGAGTCCTGCTTCGATGAAAAAAAATGATTCTCGTTACAGTTTATGTGTTTGGTTGGATTTGTAAGGTGGATTGATATATATATGTTATAATGCTTGCTTGATTTTCAACACTTGCATTATTTGATTTTGTTGAAGTTCAAAGTTGTATGGTAATCTGAAAGTGTCACTATTTTTTGGAATTTTTTATTTTTGTGATTTTTGGAATTTTTTACTTTTTATTTTTTTTGGATTATTTCAGGACATTTTATGATAATTTTTGGATTATTTCAAGACATTTTATGATTTTTTTG
>VDFB02271358.1:298768007-298782400 GCA_007258455.2 Sequoia sempervirens
AAAAAATCATAAAATGTTCTAAAATAATCCAAAAAAACATCATAAAATGTCCTAAAAAATCCAAAAAAATCATACAATGTCCAAAAAAATCCAAAAAAATCAAATATTCCAAAAATCCCAAAAATATAAAAAATTCCAAAAAACGATGACACTTTCAGATTACCATACAGCTTTGAACTTCAACAAAATCAAATAATGCAAGTGTTGACAATCAAGCAAGCATTATAACATATATATCAATCCACCTTACAAATCCAACCAAACACATAAACTATAACAAGAATCATTTTTTACATCGAAGTAGGACTCTTGTTTGTTTGTTGATCTTTGCTTATTTTATGGTTTTATCTTTAGTGACATGTCTTTTAGCTTCTTCAGGATGTCTTTGACTAGAGAGGCAAGGATTGGGCATGTTCACTTGTTTGTTGTTTACGGATTGTTTCTTATTCACATGATGACTTGTCTTAGGACATGGTTGTCTAAAACCATCAAGGACCTATGAGTCTAATGTGGATAAGAGCATTCCTTGTTTGATAGTGTCTTCTATGCAATAAGTATTCAGGTCATCTAAGGTTCTTATACCTAGATGCTTATATTTTATTACTAAATAAAAATGCAAACAGTATTCAAGTCATCTAGATGTTCATGTTATCTAGATGCTTATACTAATTTGTGACATAATAAGCCCAATGATGATAAAAGCACTTAAATGGTACAAGAAGCTTCATCACCTTCATTCTCTTCCATCTTGCATTTCATTTTCTTCATCTTTCTTGTCGCAGGGAAATTAATCAATTGCTTAACTCACTGATATATGTCTCTAGAATCAAATCTCAAATCAATCAACTTGCTTCTTGAGATTTCATGTCCCCCTAATCAATCAATCCAATCAATCATTGCATTAGCTTGTCTTGCGTAAGTATCATTCTCAATCAACTTCATCAGCTCATCAACCTAGCTATACTGATCATTTCCATCAATTGTTCAGTTACGCCCATCAACTATGCATTTTCATCAAAATGTACATCACTGCTTTATCACTTGCACAATATCAGGTATCTAATCACTTTCTAGACATCTATCGAGATATTAATCTTCTTACAATTTGTTCGATCAATCTCTTGAGGGGGAATATCATTCTTATCATAATCCTTACCAAGATATCTTTGGGGCATGTATCGAGTTGATCAATCTTTTTTCTTTGAAACAATAGCGACAAGGCTGCATTGTGTCTCAAAGAGGGCAAAATCATAGACACTAAAATGTCCTAAGCACCAGAGTGTCATTTTTCTTCATCCTCATCCTTCGATAATTGAATAATTTTAGTTATTCAATCATGTTTGATCATATTCCTCTATTAATTAAATAATTTTTAATAATTATTTAATTAATTCACTTTCTAATCTTCATTCTATTCTGATCAATTAAATAAACTAATTGTGTCACTAATTTCTCCCTCTTCTTCAATAGTTAAATAAATTATTATTTATTTAATTATTTTGTCACCTTTCATCTATAGTTAAATAATTACCATTAATTATTTATCTATTCATGGTCCTTTAATTCTTCTATAGTTAAATAATTATTAAAATTATTTAACTATCTCATGCCACCTCGCCTGTTAAATAATTAATCTAAATTAATTATTTAAGGACTAATTTTCATCTCTCCATTTAATTAAATTGATAAATTTAATTAAATGCTCATTTTGTCATTTTCTCTAAATAAATAATTTATTTTCCACTTGTCCATTTTCTCCATTTTTGAATAAATAATTTAAAATAAATTATTTATGCACCTCCACCTAGTCAAAGATGCTTTGTCATAATCCCCTGTCATAACATTCATTTCTGTCATAGCCTGCATGTCTTGCATGTCTGTCATAGCTATCAGGTGTCATAGTCGTTGGCGTCATAACTTTTCCATGCATGGCATATTCTTGGTGCATCAATTCTAGACCGTTGATCTTGACATCTTTTTTGAGACTTAATCTCAACCATCCATTTCATAACATCTCTCTCATGCATTCTCATCCATTGATCTTGGAATCTTTCTAGAAGATTAATCTCAACCGTCCATTCAAATGGTTGTCTATAAAAGCAACCTTCCTTCTCCATTTTCATTTTGAACAGCTAATTATCTCCAACTTTCTTGCTACCATTTATGGGTTTTGCACAAGTGTTCAACATATTTGAAGGTTGCATAACAAGGAAGAGGAGAGGTGAGAAAGTCGGCCTGTGTGTTTTGGCGCATAACGTTTTGGGTTCTCCATAAAAATTTGAACCTGGGATGGGGATTTAATAGCTTACAGAAGTGTTGGTGTCATGTCTATATGCCTATTTGATTTCTAACCCCATCTCCGCGAAACATTGTATTTTGTTCATTCATCATTCTCCATTCATGTTTTCTGCATTTCAATGTTTAATTCACAGACAAGGGGTTTGCCAAAGGAAATCCTGACCGATCAACCCACAACATTCTCCCCTCTCCTTTGCATGTGATTTACATATTTAGGTTGCATATTTCATAAGGAGAAATATTGGAGAAAAATTTTCAAGTCATCAAAGTTGCTAAAGTTGTCATCAAGCCTTGAAGAGACTTGGAGAAGGCCTACAAGTGGCAACTTGCAGTTTCAGATCTAGGAATCAGTTGGGAAGAGTAGAGTAGACCGAGAGGAATAGAATCAGCTTTAGAACTTCTAGAAAAAAAAAAAGTGGATTAATTTTCCACAAGTGGAGAATGAGTCCCATTGTACAGTCCTGACAGAGATTTTTACAGATCTGGATACCCTTTTGGTAGAAACCAATTCCTACGCATTTTCCTAGAAACTGGACTAATTCACCCAACTTGGTGAATGAGTCCTAATCAGCCTTAATAGCATATTTTTTAGTGATCCAAACCTCTATTTTTCCTTCTTCAGTTTCCCTGGTGCACACTTTATGTTTTATAGTTTTCTATTGCATTTTGTTCACCTTTTTAGGTCATTTAGTGTTAGTTTTCATTCAATTAGGGTTTGCATTTTACCTTGCTTCTCATTTTCTTATCCAAGTTTCAACTTGGTGGTGAACCCCTCATTAGATCATTTTCAATCCCTAGAATAGCCCTCTTCCAAGATTTCTTTCTCATTTTCAAATAAATCTCAAGGGTTTCTTCTTGAGTGAAAGTGAAAGTTGCCCCTTTCTAGGTCCTAATCAAAGGGTGGAGGAAGGTGAAGCCAATTTTCCACCTTTTAGTAACCTATCAAACCTCGTGAGGATTTCTTTTTCAGATCATATCAAAAGTTCGGGGCAAAGAAAATAGTAGAATTATCCCTTTGAAACATGTCTCAACCTATAAATGAAACACCTATCCTTAACAAAGCAGTGATCAAACCAAAAACCATTCCAAACTTACAAGAACAACATATATAAAAACCTCTCACAATTTCCTACAAGAGACCATGAGATAACAAAAAAAAAATTGTTGTCCTTCCTAGAGTTAAACAAGTTTACAAAATCAAAGAGAAAGTAGTTGAACAACCTATTGTGATTTCTTCTATTCCTCCCAAGGAAGAGAAGGAACCTATGATTGAAAAACCTACTCTTACACAAATACAAATTGATAATAGATTGAAAAGGAATTGAAGTGCTATAGAGCATAGGCATATATGATGTGCTATTGCTCATAGATTACAAACTCAAGAAGACAAGAACAATATAGAAAATAAGAGTCCAAACTTACCTGAAGCAAAGCATGATGAATCTATACCCTCACCACAACATAAACAAGAGCATTCCATGGACATTTTCATTTGACCTCCTATTGTGATAAATCTAGATGATAGCATTGACATTGCAAAGATTGATGAACAAGTGCATGATGAGTTGAATACATTGTTTTCTTCTTCTACGAGTTTAAATGAAAAATCTCCTAAAAAGAGTGTTGAACCTAGTGATTATCCTAGTTTGACACTTGCTCTTGTCCCTTTGGCTTGTTGTCTACCTTCCATTTATACCAACTGAGATTCGGATGTGGATGGCCTGCTTTAAGTTGACTCACATGTTCCTTACTAGTCTTTTTATTTCTCATGTTTTCTTTATGTGATTGCATGTGCGTGATGTGATCCCCCATGTTGTTTCATTTGATGTATCTCTCTCTTTTTGTGCATTCCTCTATGTGTACCTTTCATTCTTTGATATGTCATAATCATTTCATTTGTCTTGTGTTTTCCTTTTGGGGATGATGCAAGGTGTTGATACATTTAGGTCTCTTCCATGTTGACCCAAAATATTTTCTCTTATCTTTTTCATTTGTTTTTTGTTTTCCTTTTGGGGATGATGCAAGGCATTGAGACATTTAGGTCTCTTCCGTGTTAACCCAAAATATTTTCTCTATCTTTTCATTTTTCTTTTGTTTTTCTTTTAGGGATGACAAGGTATTGAGACCTACCTATCTCTTCATGTTGGCCAGAAGTATTTTTTTATTTGTTTTCACTCTCTTTGTGTCATTCTTCCAGTTTTGTAAGTATTTGGAGAATGATGATAGTTCTATGCTCTATAACAACATTTTAGCAAAGAACATACTGACCCTAAATCCATAGATCCATTTGTATTTGTTGGGGAAACTCCTTCCTTCCTATTTCATGGCGTAGCTTTATTTTTAGGAAACATATGACTTGGCATGGGTATTTTGAGAAGCTCACCGTTTATTGGGAAAAGAGTGGCTACTTTAAAGCAATTACTCATTTAATGAACACTTAAATTTGCTTTAAAGTGGGGGCATACATCGATGAAATCTTTTGACATTTTTTACATATTTCATGCTGTGATTTTCTTTTTTCTTGTGACGTGTCCTTTTCTTGGTGGTGTCATTGGGTTTGATGTCCTCCAAAAGCGCGATATTTCTAAGCATACAATTTCCCTTGGTGGCATGATGCGAATGAGGCATTCCATAAGTGATGATTGGACACCCTTGATTTTTCTCTCTTGGAGAATTAGGACACAAATCTCCTAAGAAGAAGACCTTACATGAACAAAGAAAAATTACCTTTAACAAAAACTTACATACATGACATTACATTTACAAAAGCATTACATTGCGGTTCCTTATCAAAGTTGTTAGGAGGATAACTTCAGTATGGTATTAGAGGCTAATGTGATTCTCTCATTTTCCACTTTGTTGGGATAACTCACCTAGTGGACAGACTGAGGTTCCACTACCCCAAAGTGAGTAACATATGTTACAAGCAAGCAACCCCATTCCACATCGCATTGGAATGATTGTGTTTGATTCTTTTATTTTTCTTTATTGGACTTTGATAGGGTATGATGATGTATCTTTGTTATTGTTGCATACTTAAGTGTCTTGAGTGTCTACTTTAGTGTGAGTTTGACATGGTGTCATCCTCTCACTAAAGTGGGGGAAAAATGTACTAGTAATAGAAAAAGTATCCATTTTCTTTACTTGATTTGGGAATAATTGTCATTAAATTAACCTAATGTTTCTTAGGTTTAGTGTTGTAATGTGTTGTAACAAATTCACATTGATCTTGGGCCCATTTTTAATAAAATGCACCTAATGTGTATCCTATTTATGGTATTGTAAAAGTGTTGTAACATGATTTCCACACTTATCTAGGATCCTCTTCATTAATTATGGTTAATTAGCCCCTTTAATTCAAATTTAAGCCTTATTTACAACACCTTCCAAAGATCTATCCCAAAACCCATAATTCAAATTACATAACATTTAATTGGGAAAAATCAAGGTCCTAGAAATTATGTTAGGACCCATTTTCCCTAGGTGGCAAATGGTCCTCCCTCTATAGGACCCCCTTTATCAACATATTTCAAATGGGTTTCTAGTGTTCTTTCATTCCTTGAAGCTAGTTCCTAGAAATTTCAGATAGGACCCATTCACCCTAGGTGACGAATGGGTCCTCCCTTAATGAGGATCCCATTTTTAAATCCATTCAGAAGGAATTTAATAATGGTTGTCTCTAGATCTAGTGTCACTTGAATTTTGAATTTCATGGTTAATCTCTTGATTTAGTATAAATAAGGGGTTAATTCACATTGTTTCTCCTAGCAAGTTTACAAGACATCCTAGCAATTTTATGAGAGAATCCTAATACTTTACAAGAGCATTTTCAAAGAAATTTCAAAGCAGATTATCAAGAGTTTATTGCAGCAATTCAAGATCATTTCATCATGACAAGGGTTTAGTGCATTCATGCATGTTTTTAAGCTAAGATAGTTGATGTAGCATTGACGATACATTACAAGCATTTTTCACATCTTATTCAAGGATCAAGATCTACATTCTTCATGGCCACTACATGTTAGATTGTAGATTTATCTTACAAGAAATCTTCCAAGGTATCATCAATGACATCATTTCATATTTCGTGCTTCAATTACATTATTTCATTATTTGGTTTAATTACCTATAAGGGGTTTGACTTAGGAAAACCCCTATTCACTAACAATCGACAAGTTTTTCAGTCCTTAAATGTGTGTTTGTAGATTTACAGGTTGGAGATCAAGTGGAGAAGTTTAGAGAAAAATTACGAAAGTTGTCAATTTGCAAGATTGACCTTCAAAGTGCAAGAACAAAGTGAAGCTACAAAATTAAGTACAGGTTTTCAGGAGCTAACAAATGAGAATCTGAGAGTGCAGACATCAAGGAAAATAACCCAAATCTTAGTTTTAGAAACCCTAATACGGACCCATTTTCCACTAAAGGTGAATGAGTCCTTTGTGCCCTAAAAGTAGACTTCTTGCAACAAGGTACACACAGGTCTTTGAGCTCTAAAAACTCCCCTCCTAGTTGTTGTAACAGTTACAGTCAATTTCTGATTGTTATTTATATCTTTTGGCCCTCATAATTACATCAATTATAGTGATTTAGTGTGAATAATTTTAGTGGTTTATCTTGATCTTGATAAGCCCTAATTTCTTCACATCAAAACCTAATACTAGGACTAAATCACCACCTTGGGCATATGATTCCTAGTATGCCACTTTTTAGAAATTTCTTGTAGATCCTAGTTTACCAGTTGTAGATTCTAGATTCAACCCTAAACACTAAATTGGGACTAAATTACCCAGCCTGGCGTATGAGTCCTAGTTCAAATCAAAAGTCATAATTTCAATATTGTAGACCTTGTTTCAAGCATCTCCAGTTTTCTAGGTACTTCTCTATATATTCATAGTTTATCATTCTCATTTTGAGTTTCATATATCCTAGGTCATATAGCTAGACTTTCATATTACTTTCATCTCCTTCTTTCTAATCCTTTTCTTAGTAGTGAACCCCCTTTGTTTAATCACACCCAAGAAGACCTTATAGCAACCCCTTCTCTCAATTAAATCAATAGGTTGAGACCTCTAGGGTTTCCTTGAATGAACTAAGAAGCAAATAGGAAGGGACCCATTTCCCCTTGCTTGCATGTTCCATCTCCTAAAAGGTGGAGCATCCTATTTCCATGTGTTCATCTCTTTCCAATAAAAAACAAGTCAAATCAATATTATAAATCAGACAAAACATTTTTTTGAAATCCTTAAAATTTGGTTTCCAAAAATTCTTGAGCAAACCAACCTTCACGTACATCCATATTCAATAAGATCATCACAATTTTATCCCTATCACTAGGTCATAAAATAAGAAAATCATGGAGTCCAATTCTACTAGCTAAAACATCACGACACCTATGGGTGTTATCAAATCATAGTTTGGAATGCCTAGTCATTTATTTGATCCTCATGAATACCAAACTCCATAACTACAACACCAATCTCAATATAGACCAACCATCATATGAGGCATCACAAATATATATGTGTAGTCAGAGGAAATTATTGAAGAGAAACTTTTAGAAATGTAACAAGATCCCTCCTTTTCTAGAGCACTTGATGCTCTCATTTCTTCAGATTCCAACAAAAAATTTCTTAGACTTGCACAAAGTGGTGCTAAACTACCTTACAATTTCAACATAACTACAGTTAGGGAACAATCCCTTACACATTTCATTTCATCTAATATTCCATCACATGAAAACATTCCTATAGTTCAATCTATCAAAAAAGCTATACCACAACATTCATTGCCAACTATACTTACTTGAAACCAACTAGACCAACATATGACAATAATTTGATACCATTTTCCAAAAAAATCATAAATTTTTGTATCAAAATCCAAACATGAACATCCCTCATTCACAACCATAAAACATTAAAAACTACATAAACAATCCTTTCATGACCCAAGCCTCCACATCTTATTTGCTTCATAATATTCCATATGCTACAAAAACACCCAACATAACAAAGAGCACATATAATCCCAACAATTCATATCAACTTCCCATTTCAAAACATGATTCCATATTCAACATAGCCAAAATGTCTAACATACACACAACTTACAATATCCCACATTCTTCACAAACTTTCACATCTAACATATCCACAAACACAAGCATCCCCCAACAACAATTTATTTCACAACAAAATCTCATTTCATTTCATTCAATATACCTACACAAATGCATGCCACTCAAACATAAAACTATCCATATAACATCTCTCAAAATATAACCCAAAAATAATTCATTTCACAACCACAAGTCATTACACAACAATTCATCCCACAAAATCAATACATCTCATACAACCCATACAAAACTATCCAAGCACAAAACCTACCTCAACAAAAAAGAACCCCCCAACACTAAAACATCCCAGAACCAAAAAAATTCATAAAATTATTCATCTATTCTACAACACCAAATGTACACTCCATTTAACCAAACACCAAACAATCCAAATGATGACTTCACATTACAAATTCAAAGCTTGAACCAAAAGATTACTAAAATCCAATTGGGACAAATGAAGAAAATCTATATTCTTGAGGATATTTGTTTGTATCCATTTGATAAAAATATAGCTATGATACCCTTCCCTCATGTGGTATATGAAAAATAGGGTTTGAATGCTATCATATGACTTAGAACATAGAGCATACCCACTTTCCACCTACTACATTCAAGAGTAACCCTAGAGATCTCAATACAAAGGAGAAAGTGATCTTGCAATAGGGCTACCATAGGGGTTGAATGAAAACCAATAAGGGGTTCACCACAAAGTAAGAACTTGGAAAGATAAATTAAATGCAAGATGTAACACTAAACCCTAATTCAATGAAATGAACTACAAAATGACCTAGAAATGCAAATGAAACAAAATGAAAAAATACAAAAAGGAATGTGTTCCCTTGGAAATCTAGAAATGGCTAGATGGAGTTCTGAAACACTCAAAAATATGTGTTTAGTGTTGAGTGGGACTCATTTTACAAGCTAGGAGAATCAATTCATATTATCAGTTTCTATGTGGGAACAAGAATCTGCCAAAAGTGTATCCAAATTTGTAAAAAATTAAATTTTTATTGGAAATCGGACTCATTCACCAGAAGTGGTGAATCATTATAGTTAGAGTATTTTGAAGCTTCAAAGTCTGATCCTACTCTTCTCTATCTTCTCTATCCTTCCTAATTGATTTTAGGACCCAAAACCCTGATTTGCAACATGTGGGTGTTTTCCAATGTTCTCCAAGGATTGATGACAACTTTGAAAACTTTGAATAATTTGACAACTTTTCTCCAATCTTTCTCCTTAAGAAATCTACAACCTAGACGTACAAATCACACACAAAGGAGAGGGGAAAATGTTTTGGGTTAGTGGATATGGTTTTTCCTTGGTCAAACCCCGTTTTGGTAATCAAACCTTGAAATAGAATGAAAAAGTAATGGAGAATGATGAATGAACAAAATATGATTTTGCAACTCACCAAACACTATCAATGAAGTGTTGCAAACATGTATGCAATGGCTCCAATGGATGTAGATCTTGACTCTTGCTTGGATAGGATAGAAATTGAATTGAACACTTACTTGAATCACAAGATCCTACGTCATAATTGTTACCTAAAAAAAAAAACATGATGCATGAAGTCCTTGACATGATGATTGATGCTTCAATGCTGCTCTAAAATGCTTGATAATCTACCCTTGAATACTCTTGAAAACACTTGAATGCACTTGTGAACTTAAATTTTCTATATATAAGGATGAATACTTGAATGCTCGAGGTTAAAATGAGGAAAGAACCTTGTATTTATATTCAATTATGCAATAATTCTTGAAATTACAACACTACAAGCCGACATAAAATCTAGGAGGATAAAATCATGCCAAGAATTTGAATTAATTTTGATTTTGAGCCACACCTGACTCATTTTCCTAAGGTGGAAAATGAGTCCCACCAGGCCTAAATCTTGGGACCATTTTTTAAAATGCTTAGAAATGTGTGAAACAAGGCTTAGGACCAAAAAATATAGATGGGACTCATTTGCCTAAGGTGGAAAATGAGTCCCATATCACTAAATTTGGGCCATTCAAGCCTGAAAACACTTGAATTATGATTAGGTAATGATTTGTGTTGGGATTATCCTCAAAAAGATGCATTAAATGAGGTTTATGGATGCAAAATAGGGCCAATTAAAGCATAAGAAATCCCAATTATTAATGTCAAGCCTAGAAAAGTGTGAAAGTGTGTTACAACACTTTAGATAAGGCATGGTTAATGTCAAAAAGAGATTTATTAGGTTTAGTTAATTAATAAAAAGTGTGAAAGTGAGTTACAACACTTCACAACACTTTAGAAAGGTACCATTCATGTTCATTAGTTCATAAGGGCCCAAGATCTAATGTGAATGTGTCAAACACATCACAACACTAAATCAAGGCATCATTAAGCCTAGTTCACAAGGAGGGCTCAAATAAGCAAGGGAAAAGTAGAAGGGATACTTTTTCCATTACCACATTTAGCCCCCACTTTAGTGATAGGATGAACTTGCTTCAAACTCACACTAAAGTAGATAAACACACACTAAGAGGGGTCATATGCACTAGTGGGGATGACAACACTCAAGAGGGGTGATCAAGTTCCTAAGATCAAGATCCCATGGAAGACCAACATAGGCACAAATGAAAACACGTGATAATGATATAAAGAGCATCAAACAAGCACAAGCATGCAATGTTAAAGACATAAAGAGAATGAAACAAAATGAAAAAGGGGGTGGATCAAGCTTCAATCGTTTGTCCATCATGATGTGGATCAGATCTAGGTTTTTTGTCTGAAAGATGCATACTCACTCTAAGGCAACGAAACTTCAAGTTGTTTATTGGGTGAGAAATCCAAGATGTGAGACACATACACTCATGACTGGTATTCTCTCACACACACATGTGAATGGCTAAGGGAAAGTCATTCCCTCAATCGGATTCCCATCAAACCATACTAAAGTTATAGCTCCTGATAACTTTAAAAAGGCACCACACCAAAAATGAACTTGAAGGTTCATGAGACAAGAAAATCTTCATATGCTTAGAACTCATAGAAAAACAAGATGGCTCTACAGGCATACAAATTATATTATGCAAGGTGGCCATATAACTAAAAAATGAAAAATGCAAAGAACGTTCAAAGGAGTCTTGCTTAGTTCATGTGAATTCTTTAACTTAGGAAACATTGTGCCTAATGTCTCCAAGAGAGGACTAATCAAAATATACAAAATTTACAACTTAGGGGATGTAGTATGTCACATCAAGCCACTAAGAGGAATGTAATATGCTAAGATAGATCACACTCTTGAAGGATATCACACCCAATGTCAACCACAAATTGAAAAATGCATTGTATAAAGTAAGAGGACTACACCATGAACCATGAGAAATAAAATGCAAGAGAATAATGCAAATGTATGCCCCCACTTTAAAGAAATTGCTAAACAACATGTTGTGAGCAATTACTTTAATGTAGAAAATGATAAATGCAAACAATGAAGAATACATGAGAGCTAACTTGGAAAGCCCTTTGCCAACTCATATGTTTCCAAGCAAAGCTACATCATGTAAGAGAAAAAGAAAAGAGAGGGGTTAGCCCCAAAATTAAAATCCAAACACATCAAGGATCTATAGATTTGGGGTTAGTATGTTCTTGCTACAATTTTTTTAGAGAGATCAAAACTGTCATCATTCCCTAAAAGAAAACAAAGAAAAACATTTTGGGTCAACATGGAAGAGACATGAATGTCTCAACACCTTGCGTCATACCCAAAAGGAAAACATAAGACAAATGAAAAAGATAAAGAAAAAGCAAAGGAAGAGCCTTTTGGGTCAACATGGAAGAAACATGAATGTCTTGATGCCTTGCGTCATCCCCAAAAGGAAAACACAAGACAAAATGAAAAAGATAAAAGGTGAAAAGATAAAAGCTTTTAATGACATATAAAACTAATGAAGGTGTTAAAACAAGGTGAAGAAAGTTTGCAATATGAACTTAAATGTGAATGCAAATCTGAAATATGTAGATTAACCTTAGCCTTAGTGTGAAGAAAGAATCAGAGAGAGAGATAGAACAATATAACACATGCAACAATAGATTTACGTGGAGAAACCCCGAAGGGAAAAAACTCCACCACCGAAAGAGAGGCAAGTATATTACTGATAATCTTCAATATTACATGCAGCAATAGACTTCTCTTATCATTCCCTGTAAATCCAGCAGCACCCTGTTACCCTGCAAAACTGAATTCTTAATAATACTAGCTCAAGGCCCCAATAAATAGAGATTTGTGAGGATGAAAACCACCATGGTTTCACCAAACAATAGGCAGCAATACCACCTAGAAAAACCCACGCCTCCCTCCTTGAAATGGTCAAAAATACCAAAAATAGCCTCTTACAGATGCTCTTATAGCTGTCATAAGGTATCTTTTATGCATGGATGCCTAGGTCTAAAAATAGCATATTCTATCATAGGGAATCTATCATACTGTCATAGCATCTTATGACAACTTGCATGCATGTCATAGATGCTCTTACAACACCCTATTTTGACCCAATAACCTTATTTTAGAAGATTCCAAGGTGGGACGCCTAGCTAATTTGTCCTTTTCCCATAAGGGATAAATCCGTGAATCCAAGAATAATCGCGATTTACATAGTCTCTTTCACCACCTGCTATCAAACAAATTCACCTCTTAAGTGGGTAAAATGTACAAAACACTTTAGAGAATGAATAAATAAAGGATTTACAAGGTTGATGACACCTAAATCCCAAATGTATAAAAGCAACAGAGGAATGTCATAGAGAGAGGGAGAGAACATCAAATAGAATGGTATGGGGGGTCACATTATGCACATGCAACCACACAAAAGAAAAAAACTAATGCAAAAGACTAGTAAGGCACATGCGAGTCAACCTAAAGCAGGTCATCCACATCCCAATCATGTTTATTGTATATCAAAGACATATAACTAGCCAGAGGGACAATAGAAAGTGTCGAACTAGGGTCATTACCAAGTTCAACACTCTTCTTAGGAGAATTTTCGTTTAAGCTCATAGAAGAGGAAAATAGTGTGTTCAATTCATTATGCACCTCCTCATCAATTTTAGCAACTTCCTAATCATCATCCAAGCTAATCACAATAGGAGTTTGAATGATAATGTCTAAGGAAGGGTTCAACTCTTGTTGTGATTGCATTATAATATCTTTTTGTTTCAGCAAAGGGGGAGGCTTGTCATGCATTGCTTCAATCAAGTTCAGATTTTGATTTTATTTGTTTAATTCTTCATGTAACCTATGAGCAAGGGAACATGTATGCCTACGCTCTCTAGCACCTTTGTTTCTTTTTAGTTCTATTTTCAATTTGCATTTGCATAGGAGTGGGTTGATCAACCTTAGGTTTATTTTCATCCCTAAGGGGAGGAATATAAGGAACCATGGGAGGTTGTTCAACCACTTTCTCTTTGAATTTGTAAACTTGTTTTATTCTAGAAGGTGTGATGGGATTGCTTTCTTCATCTCTTGGTTGTTTGTAGGAGGTAGGTGAAGGTTCTATCTTAGGTTGGTCTTGGTTGTTTGGAATTTCTTTAGGCTCAATCATGGTTTTGTCTAGGATGGTAGGCTCAATCATGGGTGGGGACATGTTTCGAAGGGATAGTTTTGCTATCTTCTTTGCCTTGAACTTTTGATAAGACAAGAAAAAGAAGTCTTCTCATGGTTTTGTGGGTTCTATAGGCTCAGGCCAAAATAAATCTAAGGAAAAGTTACCTTTAGAGGAAAACAAGTTAAAGCCACTGTGATGGATGGTGAAGACTTCATTGTCAAAGGGAAACTTTACCCATTTATTTACAACTGAAGGGACAAAATTCATGGAACAAAGCCATGGATAGCCTAGCTTCACATAAAATTGGTATAATTGTGGGAAGATGGAGAATGAGATATCTATTTTTTTTGGTCCTATTTTCAATGGTAAGGTGATCAATCCCATCATAGGGAAAG
>VDFB02271358.1:298782500-298803464 GCA_007258455.2 Sequoia sempervirens
GGATGATTTTTATAAGCTATATTTATAAGCCCTACATAATGGTTCTCTAGGTCCTATTATCAATAAAGATATAATTAAAATTATTGGACTAAGGGGAAAAATGAGGATACCCTTGCTAGTTGGTAGCCAATTACTTTATTAAACACTTCATATAAAATTATTAGAAACCTGATTTAACAATCAGAATCAAACCTATTGTTCAAATTATTGTGAGAGCTCCTCAAATGGGGTTTTTAAAAGGAAGATATATCCTTGATAATTTAATGTTGGCTTGGGAGACTATGGAATAGGAACAACAATTAGGCCAAAATGCTTTCATAGTCAAGATAGACTACGATAAATAATACAATAGAATTTTTTGGAACTTTATCCTTAAAATGCTTCAATGCTTGGGTTTTGGTCCTAAAATTAAAAAGTATTTTCAAATCTTGTTTCAAGATGCTAATGGCCTCTTGATTATTAATAAGGATATGTCAAACTCTTTTTGAGTTACAATGTTCCAAAAGGTAGGGATGTAATAAAACTATGATTTTGATGACTCAACTCTATCCTATGTCTCAATGGATACCAAAAGAATGGAGGCAAATCAAACATGGCAAGATAACTAGATATTTGGGTATCCCTTTTGGTTTGGGAGTATCTCTTTCTGAAATGTGGACTTGGTTCTTAAATAGAATTAAGAGTAAGTTGTTCAATTTTGGCAATAAATTTTTGTCCTTGGTTGACAAGATTCAAATTGCTAATAAGATTTGCATTATGTCACATGTGTACTACTCTTACATTGGATGCCATCCAAACAAGGTTATGAATAGTTCAATAGAATAATTCATAGATTTTTGTGGTCCAAATGAGATGGTATTGATGAGTTTACTACTTCTTCATGGTTTCATTGCATTCAACCAAAATATAAAGGAGATATGGGGCTTATTGACCCAAAAACCCAAGGGACTTTCCTTGCTACAAAATGGATTATTAAAGTTGTTAGTGGAGATGAACCATGGAAAATTTTAGTCCACTAATGAATTATAGAAGCTTCTATAAATTAAAAAATGGCAGGGTGTCTATTGGCTAGATAAAATGCTTTTTTCTTCATTCTTTAAAATCAAAGCTTATTCCCCTTTCTAGTCTATTTGGAAAGCATGACAAAGAGTTAGTAAATTTTTTAAATGGAATGACTCTTCTTTGCAAACGAGTTTCAATTTTGCTTCAATGTCAATTTGGTGGAACAAACTAATTACTTAGCATGATCAACCATTAACAATGAGTTTCCCAAGACAAGCTCACTGCTTGTTTAAGAAGGGAGTTAGACAATTTAAAGATATTTGGGATTTTGATATATTTGATTGGGCCTCATGGGACAAAATTAAGGAGCAACATAGGTTGAGTAATAATTATAAATAGTTCCTATTTTTTATTAAATCCCTTGTTTTCGTTGATTTGTCTATGAAGTTATGCACTTCAAGGGATTGTTATTTCTTTAGAGACTAGAAATAGTTGTCTTGCAGTCATTTCAATCGTTTTCCTTTAAAGAATATTTATTTTTAGTTGTTTCCTAGTTGGAATATTTCCCCTCATTTGAATCACAAGTGGAAATGCAGATTTAGTTCAAAATTTTGGTCTAAATTAAGTGCTCAAATATGGTGCTCCAAAGTTGATTTTGATTTACAAGTGCTGGTTTGGAAAATACTACACTGCAAGCTACATGTGGGGAATAGATTGAAGTGTATTATGGTCCAACCAGTGAACTATCCTTTTTGTCATGGTGTTGAAAGTTTGAAACACATCTTTTGGGATTGTTTACATGTTAAAAGGAAATGGTTTGTAGTTTTTAGATATTTTTGAATGATTTTTAATCACGAATTGAACTAAAAAGAAGCCATTTTTGGCTTTGGTATGTAAAAGGATGTGATTGTTGATTCTATTCGGCATGTAGTTTTTAAAAATATTATGGAAAAATAGATGTGCTGCAATGTTTTCTAATAATTATTATCGAGTAACTGACACTCTAAGGCTTTACTCTGACATATGTCTTCAGGTGTTTGTTCTTTTTTTGTAGATCCAAGTCTTATGTAAGAAGAATGAGAAGGTTGAACAACAACTATAACAAATCAAAGATCAGATTGTGAAGTTTCAGTTGGTCAATAAACATGAACATTGTAAACATGTTATACAACTTTTGTAATTGTGTCTATATGTTGTTGTTCAACTCTTGTGATTTGTATTTTATCGCTGGTATGTTGTACAACTCTTGTAATTATGTCTATATGTTGTTGAACAGCTGTCGTAATTGTATAATATGACTAGTTTTTTTACTGACTATGTACTCCAACTATTTTTCGTAACTCTTTTCTTATAAATTCTTTATACTTTATTCAATATATATAAGAAAAAAATTATTAAATACAATAACAAAACCATATTATTCATCAATGTTACACATTATACATGATAAAATCATAAGCATATGGAAGAAAGAGATGATGTGTCATATCTATAAAATCATAAGTATATGGAAGAAAGAGATGAATGTCATATCTATACAACTCAAAATCCATTTTCAATCATGCCAAGATGGTCAAACTATATAGTGAAGCATAGTGCAGTAAAAGTCAATTCATCTATGGGTCGAAATTGAGAAAATAAATGTCGATTAATGGGTTGTCATTAACCTCTTATCCTTTTGTACGTGAATACAAATCCATTCATATTTTCATGTTCGGTCTACAGTAATCCAGTTAAGGTGTGGCCGCTCAAGTGGATTAGGGTGTAGATTTTTTATCCCCTGAAGATATTAGCGTTCGAGAGACGCACCTTGTAATGACATCATCTGTCCCTTGTATGACGTTATATGCTCCACTTGGAGGGAAATCAAACTGCCCACATAAAATATAAAAATTCAATGGCTAAACAAGTGACTAACTCAAATATCTACAATTGTAATGTTAACAAAAGCGTGGACTTCTCGTTGAATCAAGTGACTAAAAGTATAAAAATTCAATGGCTAAACAATAATGGCAAGGAATATTGATTAATTTGTCTCATTATTTTTACAGATATTTTATATTAGAATAAGCATATTAAGTGTCCTTTCACTATTTAGACCATCATAAAATAGTTGTAAAAATATATTCATTCTCCATCTAATATTGAAACTTCTTCAAAGAACCTTTCACATATGAATGATACTAAGACTACTATAAATCCTTCCCCTCCTTCTAAACACCATATGTAGTTCAGGATATTTCTCCTACATTTATTACTACTTTAGAGTTTAGAGTTGTTTCTTCAAGATCTTCCAATAGTGTTTTATGACCGGTTGCATATATGATTCACCTCACGAGGCACATTCCTACCAAACACATTTTTTTTTTTGTTTGCAGTCCTTATGACACAGATCTAGATGATATATATTGAGGACATGGGAGTTCTTGGTTCGTGTCCTATCCATTATCTTCATTCAAAAGTTTAGAGTAATCTCCAAGGCCAAATTGTGTTGCACTTTAGTAAGGTCATTTTATGTCTATGGGATCACTTCCTTGGAGACTAACACATGCAATGCATGCACATGTACAGGACCTCTTACCATTTTAGATCTTGATGTGCTCACTAAGGATGTTAAATTTTTTTATATGTGAGTTTTGATGTTGTTGCATCTTCTCTTCTCAATATTGCGTTCTCCACCTCTACAGCTAAAATGAAATGGACTAAGCCAGTTCTTAGAATCTTGGCAGTCCACTTTCCATCATAGTTCATGTTGAAACCTTCTTTAAGATACTTAGCTCTTGAGGATTCAATTCTCCATGTAAATGCCATAGGAATCTATTCAGGGTCCTATTTGAGTAGCTAATTTGAGTTCACTAACAAATGCGTGAGATGCCTTCTCGGTCATAATCTTTTTGAAGTCTAATAAATTGAACACCTCCAGAAATGCTGAGGTTTGAAGTGGACTTTTGGAGTCGTGTTCATAGGTTTGCTTGCACATCTAGTAGGAAGACTTTCCTGTCATCCCGAGGCACGATAGCTTCTAGGTCTGATTAGAAACCCCAGGTCATTATGAAACCTATTTCAACTCTTACTCTCCAAAAGAGTTTCTCAGCTTTGTGCTTCACCACAGGAGACTGGCACTGAGTTTAGGTGTAACTTTCCTGCCATGAAGGGCTATAAGTGCAAAGAAATCCCTAAAAGCCACTTTTAGGCCCAGTGGGAGATTGCTGAGAGATCTCTGCAGAAACTATTTTCCAATTAGATCCATATTGGATGGTATTTAATCTTCACTCCTACCGATTTCAAGAATTGGTCTTGAAGAGGCCTAAGCCCTTTTAGCCCTTGACAGTGACCTTTTTGACTTTCTTGCCCAAACTTTCCAAACAACCTAGCAAACAAATTGCACTTTCAGACACCCTTTTTGATCCTTTAAATGATTCACAAGATTTCAGTTCCCTGTGCCCTCCGTACAGTGGTCTCCTATGATCTAGGGTAAATAGGGCTAAAAGGCCTAATTAATAGGGCTTCTCTATTTTCTCACTCAAATATGAAGCAAATGGATTGATAGAAATCTCAATCCTCCTGGCATGTTAGGATATACCTGTACCCAACCTGGAACTGTGCTTGTTTCGTACTGTCCTTCTTTCCCCTGCCCAATCTCCTTAACTTTTCACTATCAAACCTCTAACCGGACTTCCCAAGCTCACCTAGGGTTTGATTTTAAAAATACTTGCTCGACTCCACATGACTCCTACTGCTAAATATTTATAGATCATTCGCTCCCCTATCATATCCATCTAATCTCAGGAAGTTCTCGTGGCTAGACTTTATGGAGGAGCCATGAAAAGACTGTCTAGTCAGAACAAAACAAGAAGACCCTCTAAACCTTAACTATTGAATTCAAAGCACCAAATCAACTCAAAACAACTTGATTACAGAATGGAAATTGCTCAAGACTACTTAATGAACACAAATCTAAAGCCAAATCAATATATATAATCCACTTAATATCACTGTTTCTTCAAAACACATGGTAAACTCAGAAATTGCAGACTTCTCTCTATTCACACAAACCAAAAACTTGTTTTCTATAGACTAACTACTTGCCTTCGAGCCATTACCTTACATAGATGCCTTTTGTCTTGTTTCAAGGGATGTTGGTCAATCGCACACTCCTACCTTTTAGGGGATCCAAGACAACTAAGTTGCATGCAACCTGACAAATGTTGTCATGCAACTTTTTACAACTTTTTACAACTTCCCATTATGCCTTCTTCCAAACTCCTAGGACCTCTACCTCCTAGATTCCAAGAAACCAACTCCCTTAACTGCCTCTTGGCATCTTCTAACAACATAGATGTGTTTAGAACACATTTAAGGCTCAACTTTCAATCCAAGCTACTAAGCTAATTAAAGCAAAAATTAACAACAATGATTAAACTATGGTGACCTTAGTCCTAGTGACTAACTCACCTAGTCCACACACAAACAAGACCTTCTAAGGTCTAAAATAAACACACCATTACCCTAACTTGGCTAGGTTGAATTACAAGCCAAGGTGACAATCAACAAAATGAAGATTAGCCCCTGGAATGCTACACACTTGGGACCCAGCTCGCAGTTGATCAAAATTATCATGTTCTCTTTATTTCTTGCAGGCCTTATCAACATGAACCATATATGGGTATCCTAAAAAGATTGTGACCCGATCCTCTTATCAAACTTCTATCTTTCACTATTCTGCGGTGCTTTAGCATTTCAATGGGATTGTCTCCCTTTTCTTTTAGATGCAACAATTGGGCAATCCTAGCTTCTAATTTGTTATTAGTGTCCAAGTAGTCCTATACAAACTAAAGCATAAGAATTATAGGATTTACTAGAAACAAAGGGCGAAGACCATATACAAGATGGTATGGTAAAGTTCCTAATGTTGACTTGACTCTTGTTCCATCAACCCATAAAGTGCATTTCAACATTACATGTCATTCATCTATGGCTCTTTTCTAATAACTTTTGAATAATGTCTAATATGTTCTTATTTGTTGATTTAGTGAACCCATTTCCTTAGGGATTATTGCTAGATGATAAAATTAGAACATACACATGCCCAAATGTCTAATTTAAAAATTTTAAGGATGGAAATGTGGGTCCATTATCACATATTAAAGAATAAGGGCCTCAAAACCTCATCAACATATCCTCTTCCACAAATTTTATAACTACCTCAATCTCACGCTATTACAAGTCTAGGTTGTGGTCTATCTAGTGCAAAAATTAGTGGCATTTAGGACATCCTTATGACCAATAGAGGAGGTAAATTTTATCATACTAATAATGTTTAATCCACATTGTAAAAAATGGTGTATCTCCATAATTGACAATAGTAGTTGACCTAAGTTCCTTTGCTTTATTGTTGTCTAGCAAATGTGATATGATCTTACATGAGACTGCACATCTTTAAAAATAGTTGTCCAATAATACCTTTCTCTCAAGTCGTAGTGTGCAAATGTGATTGCTAAACCATGTCTAATACCAATTTTTTTGTGAAATTCCTTCAAGACTCGATCTTCTTTTTCCTTTTTTAGACACCTCAAGTATATTCCCTCATGATTCCATTTGAAAAAAATCCTTTAATCATGTAACTTTGGCTTTTTAAATGTAGTTATCTCTTCTATGTGTTTTTTAAGAATGTGTGATATGTGGTTCAACAAATAATGTATGATATCAACATACCACTCATCTTGAGATACTACATCCAATGAATATTATTGACATGATAGGCTTAGATACACTTCAGCCATGGTTTTAGTTTGCACTTGTCATCTAACAAGTTTTATGGGGATTATTTCTATGTCAAATTCCTGAAGTATAATAACCCACTTTCCCCTATTGTCTCCTCACTCATTTTACACTAGTAAATTTTTCACAACATCTATGACTAGTGAAATTACTTGGATTTTTAGAATATAATAAAAAAAATTAGTAACATCTCTCACCAAATCATAAGCTTATTTCTCAACAATAGGATACTTCAATTCTACATCCATGAATGATGCCCTCATGAAAGCAATGTGTCTTTCGTATGAAGGATCTTTCCTCTAGGTAAGCATGACTGTGAACATATGGTCTAATGTGAAAGAATAAATGTAAAATGCTTTGGAACAATTAGGACTCACTAGAACAAAGGCATCTACAATAGCCTTCTTTAATTTTTAAAATGTAAGATTAGCTTTAGGTGTCTAGTTTAGTTGGCATCCTTTTTTGACATTGTATTTAAAGTTCTTACATTTTGCGTGAAGCTTGTGATAAATTTTTTTACAAAAAATATCTTACCAAAAAAAGACTTCAATTCTTTCTTCCTAGTTAGAGACTAGATCTTCATGATTGCCTCTACTCATTCTACATCATCTGAAATCCCATGTCCTAAGATAAGATGACCTAGAAGTTTACCTTTTGTCACCCTAAAACCACACTTCTTTGCATTCAAGGATATCCCATGATCGTTACATCTCTATAGTACTTTCCTCGTATCTTCTATGTGATCACCTCTTGGATGGATTAACTGGTAGTCAAACATACAAAGAGCATGATAAACCATGTTGTACTATTAGTTGAGCTTTTGACTAATGCGGTTACTTCTAACCAAGGTAGCAATTCAAAAAACTTTAGAACAAGTTCATCGAACATCAAACCAATAATAACCACTTATTTTTCTTGGGTGTGCAACATATGTGCACATACTTGATGAGAAAAGGAAGAAGATGAACATGAAAAATTCAAAGTCTGTCTTTCTTCAATATGTGTTGGTAGGGCTCGTGTATTGTGAAACTAATATATGCATATGTTTGGCTTTAATTTTTACAATCAAAAGCCCCCAAAATGTGTCGAATAAAAGCATCAGATATCAAGAATGTTGATTCGATGATAGTCAATCAAATAAATTATCATGTTAGTTACATTTATTTATGGTATGAGTGTCTTAGCATATATTAAATTGTTTCATATTAAAAGCGAGAGCAGCCGAAAATACTTATAGTCCTGATTCTTGTTAATCTTTTTTTCTGAAACACAAACATAATTAAACATACATTAAATGGTACTATCTACATTACTGTTAATCAAATAAAGCAAGTGAAGGAGAAGGAGAATATGGATGAATGAAAGAATTTTGAAATTTTAACGACATTTATGAAACCAACTGTCTATAGAACCCAAAATCGAATCTTTTTCAACTTCCTTTCCAGATCAACTCTCCTATTATAAATCTTTACCAAAGCGATCTCCAGAAAAATGCTCAAAAGACAAATTCCGCAGCGGTACAACTATTGAAGGATTTTCAATCTGATAGATGACTTCGCTTTCGGGATTGTAGTTATCCTCGTACGTAGTGATCACTATTTCAGTACAACTATTGAAGGATTTTCAATCTGATTGATGACTTAGCTTTCGGGATTGTGGTTATCCTCGTACGTAGTAATCACTATTTCTTACCATTATAATAATTCCTGTACATAAGTAAAGAAATAACGTGTTCCTCACTTATGCGGGCGATTTGATTTCCCTCCACGCGGAGCAGATAACGTAATTAAAAGGGACAAATGCTGTCATTACAAGGTTCGTCACTCGCACGATAATATCTTCCCCGCAATCCGCTTGAATGGCCGCACAATCCAAGGTGCCTCATCGTACGATAATTTCTTCTGGGGATCAGAAATCTACACCCTAATCCGCTTGAACGACCACACAATCATGTCCTACAGTAACTGGTTTGCTGTAGATTAGATATGAAAATGAGAATGGAGTTCTATTCGAGTATAAAAGGATAAAGGATTAATGACAACCCATCAACGGCATATCTTTTCTCCAGTTCGACCACTGGGTTAATTATTGCACTATGCTTCACTATATAGTTTGACCATCTAGCATGATTGAACAGTGGACTTTGAGTTGTATCGATATGGCACTATCATCTTTTTTATTCCATATAATTTTGATTTTATCATCTATACATGTGCTTTCTATATGTATCATTACTGAATAATATGGTTATTTGTTACTGGATTTAATAATTCTGACGTGTGAATGATTAGGTAAAAAATGTGATTGCCAGTGTGTCAATATATTTAGGGTGTTAGTGAATAAGTATTATAATATTATGTTAATTGATAGAGGAGGATTTAATATAGAAAAGAAATAGATAGATATATTGGTAGATATTAAAAATAGAGAGTGTAATTATATTAATATTTGTCTTATATATTGAGAGTATGATAATGGATAGGGTTGGAGTGTTGGAATCTACAAAACACAAAATAATTTAAAATGTAATGCAATGAATGTAAACTATGAAAACTATAAATATAAATGATTATGAAATCAAAGTAGTATAATAGAGTTAGTTTCTTAGGAGAAAAATGTAAATGTTCAAAAACAAAACTAACATAGAGAGAGCTCCCATTAGCATGAATGAATCCATAAGCTAGAAGATTATACATATTTGTAGGTGTATTTGATGCATGAATCATGTATATGACATCTCCAAGAGTTATGAGTTAACTCGTAATCACTCCCAATCAAGAGGTGAGTTAATGTGATCTCACAAAGTCAAACGTGTCACTTAACTAATATTAGTCAAGGATTGACTAGAAATTGGTGGCAGTTATTTACCTAAAGTCAATGTGAACACATGTCATTACTAGCTACCTAGAAGAGAAAAAATAAATATTTCTATTATCTTGAATAAATTTAATAGCTATGTGCAATATAACAATTAGGATGTTCACATTATCTTAGGTGAAGTGAAATATATAAATTAAGGCCCCCCCATGTGTAACATATAAGGAAAGAGAAATGATCCTATGAACAACGCCATGTTAGGTACCCATGTAAAAGAAGATCTCTCATAAATGAAGAAAATGAGAAAAACCATAGGAAAATCCTTTTTCCTCCTATTTCCCTCAATTAAAGGAAAGAAAATACCCCCCTAAGGTTAGGTGGATGAAAAGATGGGTCTCAAGAAATAAAGCTTGATGATGTACCCATGTAAAAATAGAACCCCTCCAAAGAGAAGATACCCCCCAAGTAGAGAGAATAACCTCCCAAATCCCCAAAATATAGAGAGAAGGGACCCCTCCCAAATGATAGAGGAGACAAAAGGGTAGATTGTGCTACCTCCAAAAATAAAGTTATTTCTTGATGTCCTTGCACTTGCATAAAGAGTCCACATGATGGAGAGAATGATAATGCAAAATATTTTAGAACAATTGTTGAAGTAGGTCCCTTTGCAATGAATGACACACCTCCTTTGAAAAGAAATAAAACTAAGCTATAAGTCTATTGTATTCCCACTCCAAAGGGGAATGAAGGGTGAGAATAGGAAGATATTTGGAAAACATGATCATATAATTCCAAGATAGTGCTTAAATGTTTCAAAGTTTGATCAAGACTCTCAGGCCTAATTGTGGAAGATGGTAATGCGGAAGAATAAAATGGAGATGGAGTAGAAAGGTTTATAAGTACCTCATTACATCTAAAGATAAACTATCATCCTAGGAATAAAGAGAAATTTAAATAGGTCCCAATAATGAAACTTTGTAAGGTACTTATTCTCAAAGATGGTCCTCTAGAGAGAGGCAAAGAGAACCCCCAAAATAGAGTAAAAATACATCTCTCTATGCTTCTCAACAAAGACAATCCTAAATAATAACAAGACGATGAATCAAATTGGGTACCAAACAAGACTCAAAATGGCTCCCAATGTTGATATGAGAACTAAACAATGAACTAGGTACACTCTAATATAAGGTGTTACCATGAAATATGATAGAGGTGAATGATGGGGGTGATCCCTTAATGAAGTGGTTTACAGTTTTTTGGAGCAAACTAGACACACTAAAATTATTTTTAACTAAATCTTCACATTGAGGCACCTATAGTGGATAAACCGTGAGGAATTTGAAGATGATGCAAACTAGAGTCTCTCCACATTTTGTCTGTAGATTCTAAAAGTATTTTTTTCAAAAATTTTGGAATCAAATTGAACTTCTTTTTCCATCTCCCACGAAAACTGGATTTTTTTAGAAAACAACATTTTTAAAAGTGGCCTTTACACTATATATAAGCCATAACTTTTTTTTTTCCATGAAGGATAAATTCTAATTCTTTTAATTTAGATTCATAACTCAGAGTATCTAGTCTTCCACTTGGTTAGACAATTTTATTGAATATTTTTCTTTAATCAAGTTTTGAAGTCAAAACCAATTTACAATTGAACATAAGCCTTGTTGTATAATGCATAACTTTTTTGTATTGATCAAAATTCTTTTTTATTGGATCAGGACTTCAATATCTGGTGCACTCATATTTTTCAATTTTTTTTACTGTGTCTACTATTTTTTCCACATGTCTTGAGAATAGAAGCGTTCATTTTCGATGAAAAACCTATGTTTATCAAACTAAAAAACAAATACATAAAACCAAAACATATTAAGGAGATATTAGAGCAGGATAATTTCCGTTTGAGGACTACTTGATTTCAATTGGGTTTGTGAAGATTCCTCAATTTTCATCTTCAACCCAGCCATAAAAATTTTGAAAATTCGGGGTTTTTGTGTCTCGAGGGGGATGAAGAAGGAATAAGGGTTTGGCAGACTTCTAGTGGTTTATTCAGACCATGAACCTGATTAATTTCAAGCCCCTTACATAATGGTTTTGCTAGCTTTTTGGTGATATTAAAAGGGTTGCTTAGAATTACGGAGTTCTACTTGAGCAGCCTAATGGGTTTAGTCAAACCAATAGGTTCTAGCAAACCCTAATGGGATTCGGTCAAACCAATGGGATTGTCTGAGACAAATCCAAAGTTTTTCCATTCATTTTTTGAGCTTTTCCTTTTACTCACTTCAATTGTAAATACTATTGTGGCTTCACCACAGGTTTCAGGATCTATAGGCTATATCACCATGTAAGCATATAGAGATGGTGAAAATGCATCGAGATGTTGAAGTGAACAACCAAGATCTTAAATCTGCAGCACCAAATAACCTCCATGTATGCAAAAGAGAGAAGCAACACAAAAATATTCTATGCCACCAAACAAGAACTATAATATGATACATGATTAACTATATGTGAAAAAGATGTAAAATATGCAAGAGATGCCTTACTTTTAAAGGTAAGGTGAGAGATAGGATTAGACAAGATCATGACAAAGGTTTTAATCCTATCACATAAGACAAATAACCTATAACTACCTAAGATAAGATAATATCTAAAAAAGAAAACAAGACTTCTACAAAGATCCTTAGGACCTAAGTAAACTTAACATATGAACAATTCCCCTAGTAGAAAATAACTAGGTACGACATTATTTACACTAACAGCCCCCCCTGAGTGGAAATTACGAAGGAACAAACCAACACAAAGATGTAAAACATGTGTCCTAACAACAAGGCTTGATGAGGTACCCATGTACAAAACAATCTCCCATAAATGGAGAAAACGAGAAAAACCCCATGGTAGAAAAATCCTCTCTAAAAGAGAGAAAACCTACAAAGAAATCAAAAGAAGGAAGGACTCATGAAGACCCCATAAAAGGAAAAATTCCTTTAACCCAAGCATCAATTACAAATACAGATGATGAGGAGATTCCAAAGGTTTAGTGAAGATGTCGGCAACCAACTGCTTCATAGGCAAATAATTCAAGCTGAGAACACCATATTGGATGAGTTGCTTTATGAAGTGCATGTGGATTTCAATATGCTTAGTATGTTGATGGTGCACTAGGTTGCCTAACATAGGAATGACACTCTAGTTGTCACACTAAAGAGTAGTAGGCTAATTAGAAGGAAATCCAAACATAGTCATCAACTAAAAAGCCTTAAAACTCTCTTGACTAGCTAAAACTACACCTTGATACTTGGCCTCTATCAATGATAATGCAATAGTTTTTTACTTCTTGCATGACCATGCAATCAGACTAAAACCGAGGCAAATGACAAAGCCAAAAGTAGGCTTCTGATCATTGACATCACCAACCCAATTCGAGTCTTGGTGAAGCCCACAATATGAGAAGCTCTTGATGTGTATTGAATTCCTAAATGTGTAGTTCCGTAAATGTATCACAAGATCCATTTGGTTGCATTCCAATAACTCTCATGAGGCTCTCGAGAGAAGCAAAAGACAAGTCCAACCACAAAGGAAATATTAGGATGACTATGTGCCAAGTACAAAATATTTTCAATTAATTTCCAATACAAGGTAGGACCAACTGTAGGAGTAGTGCAACTAGTCTAGATAGCACAACACCTAACTGAAAAGGTGTGGGGGAAAGCTTACAATCGACCATACCAAATCTCTAAAACAATTCTAGAGCATACTTCTATTGGAAAGTGAAAATCCTTGTTGAAGAGTGATGAACCTAAAGACCAACAAAGTGATGCAAAATTACAAGGTTGATCATATCAAAATGCTCCATCAATGTTCACTAAGTACACATAATCATGGAAGTGGAACTCCCTGTGAGGATTAAATCATCCACATAGAGCATAAGAATGAGAAGATCCTCTCTATGTCTCTAACTATAAACTATAGGATTATAATGGTAATTTTTTTAGCTAGAAGAAAGAAAAAAGCTATCCATCTAAACTCATACCAAGCTCGAGGGGCTTGTTTGTGACTATATGATGAATGAATTTATGTGTCCACTTTGACTTTTGGATTTGTTAGCTTCAACAAATTAACTTTGATCTTTTTCTTTGCAAATATTTTTCTTTTGTTGGTCCCAATTAGTGGGTGGAAGAATTTGGGAATGATGGTTTATAATGTGGATGGTTGGAGTGCTAGAAAAAACCTTATTATAAAGACTATTCATGAGTCCTATGTTGATGTTTGCATTATATAATGTTTTCCTTGGTATCATGGAAGTACTACTAACATCATTAGATTTCTTGATTGATGAATAACCAAGACCTTCATATTCAAGATTGTCAAAAAAATGTACTAGATCTAGAACAC
Source organism: Sequoia sempervirens (assembly GCA_007258455.2). Classification (NCBI taxonomy): domain Eukaryota; kingdom Viridiplantae; phylum Streptophyta; class Pinopsida; order Cupressales; family Cupressaceae; genus Sequoia; species Sequoia sempervirens. The sequence continues at coordinate 298,796,496 of VDFB02271358.1, forward strand.
CATGTTCATGTAGGCCTAATCCTTTTCCTTGATATTATGTATTTGTTGACAAATTTGGTTGGAAATAAGATATATGTTGTTTTGAAAACAAGGTGCTAATTCTTCTTTATGTTGTTGGGAATCATCAATGGTGATTGTCTTCTCATCAATAAAAAGTATTGCTATAAGAAAAGTGTGTGATCCAATTTCATAAGCTCTTGGTGCTTTGTCATCTAGTGGGATGTTGATCAAATCTATAGTAATTTTTGTTTTTTGATCAATATCTTTGACATGATTTTGAGGACTAAGGAATTGCGACTATTCTTTAAGATATGTTGTTTCCTCAAATTTAATATAAAAACTCTCTTCATGGTCATTTGTTGGAATATCATCAAGTCCTATGAACTCAACTATAGCTTCATCATTTTCAAATATATCTAGAGTGGAAGAATCTTGTCTTGGATGAACAAGGAGGAGATCATCTATGTGTCTAGTGGAAGCAAGTGTCTTATTTATGGAATTGGGAGCTAATGTAATATGGATGGGATCAACTATTGTTTTAGGCTCATGAATGCGATGGATAGGACTGATGAGATCATTATGGAACTATTGAGATGTGGGATTTTGATTAATGATGGGACAAGATTGGATGATTTGGATATATTGATCTTGATTCATTTTAAATATTTCTTCTTTATGCTTTGGATTGTGTTCTTGGCATAGATCCAAGTTTAATAATGGGATGTGAATAAGGGACTCTTGGATAGTCTCAAAGTCTTGGCATGGTGGCAATGAATTTTTAGTAGAAATGATAGGTGATAAGATGCATGATGGTGCTTAGACTGGGATTTCTTGATCATAGATTGGACTTGTCTCAAATTTTAGGTTAGCTTGGAGTTCATGATTATTTATCATGGATAGCCCTTGGAGAAGATCCTGAAAGGTGAACCATCATTGGGTGATTGGGTTGATGGGGATGGTGTGGAATGATGTTGCAAAGGTCTTGAGGATAATATGGAGGGTTCTTGTTGACAAGTTTTTCAAAGTAACCTATTATGGAGTCAAATAAGGTATATATGTTATGGATATGGCTATTATTAATGCAATTATTTTGGGACCATGAGCTATTGCTAAACACAGATGGATGGTTTTGATCATGCTTGGAAAAAGTATCTTGATATATGTCAAATTTATCATTATGTGAGCAATGGATATTGTTGATATGATTATTTTTGGATAAATTTTTAGGATGCCCTCAACATTGATTTCACCTTTGTCAATATAATCCTGAATGAAATTTTTTAGTTGCATGCAATTTTGTGTTTCAAGACCGTTTGTCTAAGATCTAGAAGGTTGATAAGATTGGTTTGAATAAACTTGTTCAAGACTGACTCAATTGGCTTCCCTAAGGGAGTGTATGTACACCTATTAGTGTTGTTGAGTCTTAGTCTGGTCCCTTTGGAGGATTCACTTTTTGATTATTTTACTAATTGTTAGGTGGTGGTTGTATGTTTTATATAAACTTTGCATCCACGATACCATCAATGGTAGGATTTTTGACCTTAGCCCATAAGTGAGGTTGTCCATTAAATTTTGATGTATGATCCTTACTATCCTTGTAGATTTTGACAAGTCCCTTAGCAATAAGAGCCTTCTCAATGGCTCTCTTTTTCTATGATTTCTTCAAAAGTTTTGGCACATTGTATGATTAAGTGAAAGCCAATTTGGGTGTTAATATTTTTGACAAATATATCCATGATTTCATATTTAAGAATAGGCCCTTTATATTTACTAGCCGTGTGTCTCCAACATTCTAGGAATGAAGCAAATGTTTCTCCTATATATTTTTTTTTGTGCTACATAAATTAATCATGGAAACATCACATTCTATATTATAGGAGAAATGATCAATAAGTTTTCTAACAAGTTCATCGAATGTTTTGATACCATGTGGTAAATGGGAGAACCATTTTATTGCTTGGTGCATTAACTATGTGTCATTGTATGCAACCTCTAGACAAGCTATGTAATATTCTCATATATGTTCTCATGGATCACTTATTCCTTTGTATTTGTCAAATTTAGGCACTTCAAATTTATGAGGTGTGGTAACAAAAAAATTATCCCTTCTACTTTTCCCTTGCTTGTTTGGGCCCTCCTGGTGAACTAGGCTTAATGGTGCCTTGATTTAATGTTGTAATGTGTTTGACACATTCACATTAAGTGTGGGAGCTTGTGAATTGAGAACATGAATGGTGCCTTAACTGAGTATTTGTGAAGTGTTGTAACTTTCACTTTCACCACGTTTATTGACTCAATAAACCCTAATAAACCTCTTTTGATCCTAATCATACCTTATCTAAAATTAATTTTAGTAAAAACTTTTTTCGCGAAGCTTACACTTTCCACACTTTCTAGGCTTTTTCAGTAATAGTGGGATCTCTGCTTTAGTGGCTCTATTTTGCACCCACAAGCCTCATTTAATGCATGTAAACATAGATTTTGTGACGAATGCTACTCTTGCACTTCTAGGGTTTTTCACCTGAAAGGAGAGAGATTGGGTCAAAAAATGCTTATGTAACACTCAAATTAGGATGTGTGTGATGTGATATGATGTAAATGAAGTTAACCAAATGCAATATAATAATGTAGGTGACTGAAAATGAATGCAAAAGTGCAATTACAACTATGTTTGAAAACACATTGTGATATGCAAATAACTATGTAAATGAAGAAATTATGCAAAACATAAAGTACATGGATGAATCTGAGTGCACCTGAAAGAAATGTGAGATTTTTGGAGTGTTCTGGATGTTGGTGAAATTCACTGAGGCCCTCCGCAGTGGGACTCATTCACCTAGGGTGGTGAATGTCGGTGAAAAACTACTAGGAGCTGGTTTCTGACAGTCAAGATCTGAAATTTGACAAAACCCAAGTTTCTAGTCCTAAGGTAGGACTCATTTACCATAGGTGGTGAATTATTTCTCTCCCAAATTTTGGAAAACAGGAGACAACTTTGTAACTTACCAGTTGTGAATATGCGCTTGTCGGTTTGTGAAGTCAAATCTATAGAAAACGGACAAATAACTCTCTCCAAGCTTGAAATTGACTCAAGGTGACTTGAAGCACCTAGTTGACTTGAAAATCACTCTTCAACACCTAATAACCTATCAAATTTTCAAACAAAGGGTTGCAAACAAACAAGCAAAAGGGGAAAAAATGATTAGGGGTTAGTGAATAGGGGTTTGCCTTGGTCAAACCCCATTTTTGATAATTAAACCCTTAAAAAGATAATGAAATGCAAGAGAAAGATAAACTAATAACATTGCTATCAACTCACTAACTCTAGATATTGCAAGTTCAAAGTAATGTCAATGGTTGCTTCAAAGTTCTTGAATAGTGCTTGAATTGATGTTGTAGAATGCTTGAATGCTTAAGTGAATAGGTGGATAAGTGAACTTGATGAATTGGGGTCAGAATGAGATGAAAATCACTTATTTATACAATTATTATGCCTTATTGTGAGTATTCATTTCATACCTCATGCAGTAGACATCAAGTGATTTTAAATAAAATCAAAGAAATTTTAAATATTACGAATTTGGGGCCAAGGGGGACTCATTGCCACCCATGTGAATATAGGTCCCCACCCTAAGTTCTAAAACATGTGTGAGGAAAAATGTTGTGTTTAATGTTATTTGTCAAGGATAACATTCAAAAATACACTCAATTAAGTAATATGAGGGCATAAAGGGACAAAATAAAGCACGAGAAGGGTGGAAATAGTGCAGATGTGCCTAGAAAAGCATGAAATCTTGTTACGAGACTTTACAACACTTCACAATAGGACTTGTTGATGAGTGAAAAGGTTGTTTTTAGGTGAAATGCATTAAATAGATTCTAGAAGAATGTAGAAATTTCTTACAACACTTCACAACACCTTCACAAGACATTGTTCTTTGAGTTTTAGTACCTAAATAAGCATGTTCAAGCCATGTTACAACATAAAATCAGAGTAAAATAGTTCCAATACTATGAAACAAGATCTAAAAGGCCATGAAAATGACAAGGGGCCATTTTTCTATGGCACAACATCTTTTTGAGGATAATCTGAACACAAATCATTACCCTATCACAATTCAAGAGTTTTCAGGCTTGAATGGCCCAGATTTAGTGATATGGGACTCGTTTGCCACCTTAATTGAATGAGTCCCACCTAATTTTTTTGATTCCAAGCCTGGTTTCACACATTTCTAAGCATTTTTAAAAAATGGTTCCAAAATTTAGGTCTGGTGGGACTCTTTTGCCACCTTCGGCAAATGGGTCTCGTGTGGCTCAAAATAAAAATTAATTCAAATTATTGGTGGTATTTTATCCTCCTAGATCTGATGTCGTCTTGTAGTGTTGCAATTTCAAGAATTCTTGCATAATTGAGTATAAATACAAGGTTCTTTCACTCATTTTAACCCCAAGCATCCAAGTATTCATCCTTATAGAAAATTTGAGTTCAAAAGTGTATTCAAGTGTTTTCAAGAGAATTCAAAGGAAAATTATCAATCATTTTGGAGTAGCATTCAAGCATCAATCATGTCAAGTACTTCATATGCATCATGTTTTTTTTTTTTAGCTAACAATTGTGATGTAGGATTTTGTGATTCAAGCAAGTGCTCAATTCAAGATCTATCCTATCCAAGCAAGAGTCAAGATCTACATCCATTGGATCCATTGCATACATCTTTGCAACACTTCATTGATAGTTTTTGGTGAGTTGTAACATCATATTTTGTTCATTCACCATTCTCTATTATTATTTCATTCTATTTCAAGGTTTGATTACCAAAATAGGGTTTGACTAAGGAAAACCCCTATCCACTAACCCAACAACATTTTCCCCTCTCCTTTGTGTGTGATTTGTAGGTCTAGGTTGTAGATCTCCTAAGGAGCAAGATTGGAGAAAAGTTATCAAATTATTCAAAGTTGTCAAAATTGTCATCAAGACTTGGAGAACATTGGAGAACACCTATAGGTTGTAAATCACCTAGGTTTTAGATCCAAAATCAATCAGGAAGGACAGAGTAGACAAAGAAGAGTAGGATCAGAATTTAAAGCTTCATAAGATCCTAACTAGATTTATTTGCCACTTCTGGTGAATGAATCTCATTTCCAGTCAAAATTGAGATTTTTGTAGATTCATGTTATCGCACAGAAAGCAAAAATATAGATTGATTCACCCAACTCGGTGAATGAGTCCTACTCAACATTAAAGGAAATTTTTCTAGTGTTCCAAACCTCCATCCAACCAAATTTCCATATTTCTAGGTGCACATAACCCTTTCTATAGCTTTCTATGTTGTTTCATTTGCATTTCTAGGTCATTTTGTGGGTCATTGCATTGAATTAGGGTTTAGTGTTACATCTTGCATTTCATTTATCTTCCCAAGTTATTACTTGGTGGTGAACCCCTTATTAGTTTGCATTCAACCCCTAGGATGACCCTATTGCAAAATCTCTTTCTCCTTTGCATTGAGATCTCTAGGGTTACCCTTGAATGTAGTAGGTGGAAAGTGGGTATGTTCTATGTCCTAAGTCATATGATAGCATTCAAACCCCATTTTTTATACACCAAAATTTTGGTGAACCTTGATTTAGAACATTAAATTTCTGATTTGGAGTGCATCATCATCCTAGATTTCGCTTGCATTAACATTGCATTGGAATTTGCATTAGTTAGTTGGCATTCTAGGGTTTTCAAATCTTGCATTAGTGAAAGATCATATACCTTTCATTTTTGCATCTCATTTCACTAAAAATCAAACAAAATCTACATTTGCACCTAGGATTTACATGATACAGCATAAAAAACATAAAAATCTATTGAATTTTTTTGAAAAATCTTCAAAAAAATCCCTACTAGGACTCTTTCTCCACCTTGGGTGAATCAGTCCCTGTGCACATTCTGTACTGCATTTCCTAGCATTGAAAGATCTATTTCTATTTTTCTATTTTCTTTTTATAACTTTCTATTTCAGTTTCTAGAATTTCTGTTATAGCCATTCCATTATTCTTAGATTATATTGCATTTGCATTCACATTGGATTTAGTAACCCTTGTATGAGTATTTTCTATCCTATTGATAATACTGTAGTGAGACAAAGTTCAAGAATCGTGTCATCCCATGATAGCACAATTGTTGTGGATCTTGGATTATCTAGCTCTTTCACTCCTAGTATTGACATTAGTACATTAGATATGGACCATACGACGAATAAATCTTTACCTTCAAGTAGTGTGACGCATGTTGAAACCATGATTGCTAGTGTCCCACAAGAAAAGATCATTCACATTCATGAATACTTAGAAAACCTACATCATCAAGTGCAAATGACAACATTTCAACTACCAAAATACCTACTATAGACAACATTCATCGCATGCTTGAAAGTGAAGATGGAATTGACCTTGTGAAAAACATGGTTCAAATCTGTGGAAAACATCTCACCTCAACCACTAGTTGTCCTTTAACTACAAGCAATGTCACAAGCCAAGGAGGAACTCAAATTTTTCCTCCCACAACAATTTCCTCAATACCTACCTATATGAATCTTCAATTCACAACAACAATGTAACCAACTAGTAATGTGATTCCTTCCTTGGGTATTTCCGCTATCATCCCTAGTTCCTTTGTGGAATCACATGTCATATCTCCTACCACCTTACCACCTATAAGCATTTCATTCACTTGTCCCTCAAACATATACACCCCCTCACCTTTTTCACCTCCATCTCATAACACAAGCAATGACCCTCTCATAAATCAACTTTTGCAAACAGTTTTATCCCTTCAAAAGAAAGTTTCTACTATCAACCAAAATCAAAATGGCTCACCTACATATTATGTCAAAATCATTCCACTATCCTCATATATATTGTGAACACCAATGCGACAAGGTGTAGAGGTGCCTAGATTTGAAATATGGAGGAAAGGGAGAT
>VDFB02271358.1:298803564-298864180 GCA_007258455.2 Sequoia sempervirens
ATTCCAAAAAATTTTTAAATTTTTTTTTTAGAATCTACAGACAAAATGTGACAAGACTCGAGTTTGCATCATCTTCAAATTACTCACGGTTTAACCGCTATAAGTGCCCGAATGTGAAGATTTAGTTAAAAAAAATAAAATATTAGTGTCCAGTTTGGCCAAAAATTGTAAACCACTATTGTGGGATCACCCCAAGTAGAGACTCATATTTTAGATCTAAATGATAGTATTGAGGACATAAATTTCCTCTTGTAAGACATTCATCTATCAAATGTATCTTCATTTAAGTTTAGGTTATTTCTCAGGGGATTCAAATTATTATTTTTAGTAAGGTCCTTTATGCCTATAGGATGCACTTTATTAGGGGGTCTACTTACTAAATAGTTTGCATATTTTTTTTGGACTCTTACCATTTAGATCTTGATGACACTACTAAGGATATTTAATTTTTCTTTATGGCAGCTTTGATGTTCTTAATAACATGGACTATAGTTCTTAAATCTTGTGATCCACCATCATCATCATTCATGTTGAAACCTTCTTTAAAAGTACTTAGTTCTTGATTCAATTCTCATATAAATGCTAGGAGTCATTCTAGGTCCTATTTGGTAGCTAATTTGATTCATTAATAAGTAATAAGATGCCTTCTCCAGTCACAATCTTTAACAATAGTGTTATCTCCTAAAATATTTGAGGTTTGAAATGGACCTAACCATAGTTGATCAAAATTCTCATGTTCTCTTTTCTTCTTATGAGCCTTTATCCCAACATAGGACCATATATGGTATCCTAAAGATTTTGACTTGATCACTCTTATCAAACTATCTTTTCACTTGTTGTCTAGTGCTTTGTAAAATGTTCAATGGGATTGTCTCTTTTTTTTTAGATGCAACAATTGGGGGATCCTAGCTTCTAATTTCTTATTAGTGTCCAAGTAGTTCTATACAAACTAAAGCATAAGAAAATTATAGGATTTACTAGAAGCAAACGATGAAGACCATATACAAGATGGCATGGTAAAGTTCCTAACCCTACTTGACTCTTGTTCCATCAATCCATAAAGTGTATTTCAACATTACATGCCATTCTCTAGGGCTCTTTTCTAAAAACTTTTGAATAACATCTAATAGGTTCTTATTTGTTGATTTAGTGAACCCATTTCCTTATGGATTATTGCTAGATGAAAAATTTAGAACATACACATGCCCAAATGTCTAATTTAAAAATGTTATGGATGAAAATGTGGGTCCATTATCACATATTAAAGAATAAGGGCCTCAAAGCCTTGTCAACATATCCTCTTCCACAAATTTGATAACTACCTCAATCTCACATTATTACAAGTCTAGGTTGTGGTCTATCTAGTGTAATAATTAGTAGCATTTAGGATATACTTATGACCAGTAGAGGAGGTAAATTTTATCACTGATAATGTTTAATCTCCATTGTACAAAAGGGCGTATCTCCATAATTGACTATAGTAGTTGACCTAAGTTCCTTTCCTTTATTGTTGTCTAGCAAATGTGATATGATCTTACATGAGATTGCACATCTTTAAAGATAGTTGGCCAATAATACCTTTCTCTCAAGTTGTAGTGTGCAAATGTGATTGCTAAACCATGTCAAATACCATTTTTTTTTGTGAAAATTCCTTCAAGACTTGATCTTCTCTTTCCTTTTTTAGACACCTCAAGTATATTCCCTCATGATTCCCTTTGAAAAACATCCTTTAATCATGCACTTTGGCTTTTTAAATGTAGTTATCTCTTCTATGTGTGCTTTAAGAATGTGTGATATGTGGTTCACAAATAATGTATGATATCAACATACCACTCATCTTGAGATACTACATCTAATACATATTAGTGACATGATAGGCCTAGATCCACTTCAGCCATGGTTTTAGTTTGTACTTGTCATCTAACAAGTTTTATGGGGATTATTTCTATGTCAAATTCCTAAAGTATAATAACCCACTTTCCCCTATTGTCTCCTCACTCATTTTACACTAGTAAAATTTTCACAACATATATGACTAGTGAAATTACTTGACTTTTTAGAATATAATGGAAAAAATTAGTAACATCTCTCACCAAATCATAAGCTTATTTCTCAACAATAGGATACTTCAATTCTACATCCATGAATGGTGCCCTCATGAAAGCAATGTTTCTTTCATATGAAGGATCTTTCCTCTGAGTAAGCATGACTGTGAACATATGGTCTAATGTGAAAGAATAAATGTAAAATGGTTTGGAACAATTAGGACTCAATAGAACAAGGGCATCTACAATAGCCTTCTTTATTTTTTTTAAATGTGAAGATTAGCTTTAATAGGTGTCTAGTTTATTTAGCATCCTTTTTTAACATTGTATTTAAAGGTCTTACATTTTGTGTGAAGCTTGTGAAGAAGTTTTTTACAAAATATATCTTACCAAAAAAAGACTTCAATTCTTTCTTCCTAGTTAGAGAATAGATCTTCATGATTGCCTCTACTCATTCTACATCAGCTGAAATCCCATGTGCTAAGATAAGATGACCTAGAAGTTTACCTTTTGTCACCCTAAAAGCACACTTCTTTGCATTCAAGGATATCCCATGATCGTTACATCTCTATAGTACTTTCCTCGTATCTTCTATGTGATCACCTCTTGGATGGATTAACTGCTAGTCAAACATACAAAGAGCATGATAAACCATGTTGTACTATTAGTTGAGCTTTTGACTAATGCGGTTACTTCTAACCAAGGTAGTAATTCAAAAAACTTTAGAACAAGTTCATCAAACATCAAACCAATAATAACCACTTCTTTTTCTTGGGTGTGCAACATATGTGCACATACTTGATGAGAAAAGGAAGAAGATGAACATGAAAAATTCAAAGTGTGTCTTTCTTCAATATGTGTTGGTAGGGCTCGTGTATTGCGAAACTAAAATATGCATATGTTTTGGCTTTAATTTTTACAATCAAAAACCCCCAAAATGTGTCCAATAAAAGCATAAAATATCAAGAATGTTGATCCGATGATGGTCAATCAAATAAATTATCATGTTAGCTACATTTATTTATGGTATGAGTGTCTTAGCATATATTAAATTGTTTCATATAAAAGCTAGAGCAGCCAAAAATACTTATAGTCCTAATTCTCGTTAATCTTTTTTTCTCAAACACAAACATAATTAAACATACATTAAACAGTACTATCTACATTACTGTTAATCAAATAAAGCAAGTGAAGGAGAAGGAGAATATGAATGAATAAAAGAATTTTGAATTTTAATGATGTTCATGAGACCAACTGTCTATAGAACCCAAAATCGAATCTTTAACCATTTTCAAGTTCCTTTCGAGATCAACTCTCCTATTATAAATCTTTACCAAAGCGGATCACCAGAAAAATGCTGAAAAGACAAAGCCTGCAGCGGTACAACTATGGAAGGATTTTCAATCTGATAGATGACTTAGCTTTCGGGATTGTGGTTATCCTCGTACGTAGTGATCACTATTTCTTACCATTATAATAATTCCTGTACATAAGTAAGGAAATAACGTGTTCCTCACTTATGAGGGCGATTTGATTTCCCTCCACGCGTAGCAGATAACGTAATCTGCAGTTGTATCGATATGGCACTATCATCTTTTTTATTCCATATAATTTTGATTTTATCATCTATACATGTGCTTTCTATATGTATCATTACTGAATAATATGGTTATTTGTTACTGGATTTAATAATTCTGACGTGTGAATGATTAGGTAAAAAATGTGATTGCCACTGTGTTAATATATTTAGGGTGTTAGTGAATAAGTATTATAATAGTATGTTAATTGATAGAGGAGGATTTAATATTGAAAAGAAATAGATAGATATATTGGTAGATATTAAAAATAGAGAGTGTAATTATATTAATATTTGTCTTATATATTGGAGTATGATAATGGATAGGGTTGGAGTGTTGGAATCTACAAAACACAAAATAATTTAGAATGTAATGCAATGAATGTAAACTATGAAACTATAAATATAAATGATTATGAAATCAAAGTAGTATAATAGAGTTAGTTTCTTAGGAGAAAAATGTAAATGCTCAAAAACAAAACTAACATGGAGAGAGCTCCCATTAGCATGAATGAATCCATAAGCTAGAGGATTATACATATTTGTAGGTGTATTTGATGCATGAATAATGTATATGACATCTCCAAGAGTTATGAGTTAACTCGTAATCACTCCCAATCAAGAGGTGAGTTAATGTGATCTCACAAAGTCAAACGTGTCACTTAACTAATATTAGTCAAGGATTGACTAGAAATTGGTGGCACTTATTTACCTAAAGTCAATGTGAACACATGTCATTACTAGCTACCCAGAAGAGAAAAAATAAATATTTCTATTATCTTGAATAAATTTAATAGCTATGTGCAATATAACAATTAGGATGAACATTATCTTAGGTGAAGTGAAATATATAAATTAAGGCCCCCCCATATGTGTAACATATAAGGAAAGAGAAATAGATCCTATGAACAAGAGCATGTTAGGTACCCATGTAAAAGAAGATCTCTCATAAATGAAGAAAATGAGAAAAACCATAGGAAAAGCCCTTTTCCCTCCTCTTTCCCTCAATTAAAGGAAAGAAAATGCCCCCCTAAGGTTAGGTGGATGAAAAGATGGGTCTCAAGAAATAAAGCTTGATGATGTACCCATGTAAAAATAGAACCCCTCCAAAGAAAAGAAACCCCCCAAGAAGAGAGAATAACCTCCCAAATCCCCAAAATATAGAGAGAAGGGACCCCTCCCAAATGATAGAGGAGAGAAAAGGGTAGATTGTGCTACCTCCAAAAATAAAGTTATTTCTTGATATCCTTGCACTTGCATAAAGAGTCCACATGATGGAGAGAATGATAATGTAAAATATTTTAGAACAATTGTTGAAGTAGGTCCCTTTGCAATGAATGATGCACCTTCCTTTGAAAAGAAATAAAACTAAGCTATAAGTCTATTGTATTCCCACTCTAAAGGGGAATGAAGGGTGAGAATAGGAAGATATTTTGAAAACATGATCATATAATTCCAAGATAGTGCTTAAATATTTCAAAGTTTGATCAAGACTCTTAGGCCTAATTGTGGAAGATGGTAATTTGGAAGAATAAAATGGAGATGGAGTAGAAAGGTTATAAGTACCTCATTACATCTAAAGATAAACTATCATCCTAGGAATAAAGAGAAATATAAAGAGGTCCCAATAATGAAACTTTGTAAGGTACTTATTCTCAAAGATGGTCCTCTAAAGAGAGGCAAAGAGAACCCCCAAAATAGAGTAAAAATACATCTCTCTATGCTTCTCAACAAAGAAAATCCTAAATAATAACAAGACGATGAATCAAATTGGGTACCAAACAAGACTCAAAATGGCTCCCAATGTTGATATGAGAACTAAACAATGAACTAGGTACACTCTAATATAAGGTGTTACCATGAAATATGATAGAGGTGAATGATGGGTTTCAGGATCTATAGGCTATATCACCATGTAAGCATATAGAGATGGAGAAAATGCATCCAGATGATGAAGTGAACAACCAAGATCTTAAATCTGCAACACCAAATAACCTCCATGTATGCAAAAGAGAGAAGCAACAAAAAAATATTCTATGCCACCAAACAAGAACTATAATGTGATACATGATTCACTATATGTGAAAAAGATGTAAAATATGCAAGAGATACCTTACTTTTAAAGGTAAGGTGAGAGATAGGATTAGACAATATCATGACAAGTGTTTTAATCCTATCACATAAGACAAATAACCTATAACTACCTAGGATAAGATAATATCTAAAAAAGAAAACAAGACTTCTACAAAGATCCTTAGGACCTAAGTAAACTTAACATATGAACAAGTCCCCTAGTAGAAAATAACTAGGTACAAGACATTATTTACACTAACACCCCCCCTTGAGTGGAAATTAGGGAGGAACAAACCAACACAAAGATGTAAAACATGTGTCCTAACAACAAGGCTTGATGAGGTACCCATGTACAAAATAATCTCCCATAAATGGAGAAAATGAGAAAAACCCCATGGTAGAAAGATCCTCTCTAAAAGAGAGAAAACCTGCACAAAGAAATCAAAAGAATGAAGGACTCATGAAGACCCCATAAAAGGACAAATTCCTTTAACCCAAGCATCATTTGCAACTAAATATGAGGAGATTCCAAAGGTTTAGTGAAGATGTTGACAACCAACTACTTCATAGGTAAATAATTCAAGCTGAGAACACCATATTGGATGAGTTGCCTAATGAATTGCATGTGGATCTCAATATGCTTAGTATGTTGATGGTGCACTAGGTTGTGTAAGATAGGAATGACACTCTGTTTGTCACACCAAAGAGTAGTAGGTTGATTAGAAGGAAATCCAAACATGTATAGTCATCAACTAAAAAGCCATAAAATCCTCCTGACTAGCCAAAACTACACCTTGATACTTGGCCTCTATCAATGATAATGAAATAGTTTTAAACTTCTTGCATGACCATGCAATCAGACTAAAAACAAGGCAAATGACAAAGCCAAAAGTAGGCTTCTGATCATTGACATCACCAACCCAATCTGAGTCTTGTTGAAGCCCACAATATGAGAAGCTCTTGATGTGTAATGAATGCCTAAATGTGTAGTTCCCTAAATGTATCGCAAGATCCATTTAGTTATATTCCAATAACTCTCATGAGGCTCTCGAGAGAAGCAAAAGACAAGCCCAACCACAAAGGAAATATCAAGATGACTATGTGCCAAGTACAAAAGATTTCCAATTAATTTCCAATACTTGGGTAGGACCAACTATAGGAGTAGTGCAACTAGTAGATAGTACAACACCTGACTGAAAAGGTGTGGGGGAAAGCTTACAATCAACCATACCAAATCTCTAATTTACAAGTCTAGAGCATACTTCTATTGGAAAGTGAAAATCCTTGTTGAAGAGTGATGAACCTAAAGACCAACAAAATGATGCAAAATTACAAGGTTGATCATATCAAAATGCTCCATCAATGTTCACTAAGTACACAAAATCATGGAAGTGGAACTCCCTATGAGGATTAAATCATCCACATTGAGCACAAGAATGAGAAGATCCTCTCTATGTCTCTAACTATAAACTATAGGATTAGAATGGTAATGTTTTTACCTAGAAGAAAGAAAAAAGCTATCCATCTAAACTCATACCAAGCTCGAGGGGCTTGTTTGTGACTATATGATGAATGAATTTATGTGTCCACTTTGAATTTTGGATTAATTAGATTCAAAAAATTAACTTTGATCTTTTTCTTTTCAAATATTTTTCTTTTGTTGGTCCCAATTAGTGGGTGGAAGGATTTGGGAATGATGGTTTATAATGTGGATGGTTGGAGTGCTAACAAAATTCATGACTCCTATGTTGATGTTTGCATTATATAATGTTTTCCTTGGTATCATGGAGGTACCACTAACATCATTAGATTTCTTGATTGATGAACAACCAAGACCTTGATATTTAAGATTGTCAAAAAAATGTACTGGATCTCGAACACCATGTTCATGTAGGCCTAATCCTTTTCCTTGATATTATGTATTTGTTGACAAATTTGGTTGGAAATAAGATATATGTTTTTTTGAAAACAAGGTGCTAATTCTTCTTTATGTTGTTGGGAATCATCAATGGTGATTGTCTTCTCATCAATAAAAAGTATTGCTATGAGAAAAGTGTGTGATCCAATTTTATAGGCTATTGGTGCTTTGTAATTCAGTGGGATGTTGACCAAATCTATAGTAATTTTTTGATTGATCAATATCTTTGACACGAGTTTGAGGACTAAGGAATTGCAACTATTCTTTAAGATATTTTGTTTCCTCAAATTTAATATAAAAACTCTCTTCATGGTCATTTGTTGGAATATCATCATGGATTCCTATGAACTCAACTAAAGCTTCATTATTTTCAAATATATCTAGATTGGAAGAATCTTGTTCTGGATGAACAAGGAGGAGATCATCTATGTGTCTAGTGGAAGCAAGTGTCTTATTTATGGAATTGGGAGCTAATGGAATATGGATGGGATCAACTATTGTTTTAGGGTCATGAATGGGATGGATAGGACTGATGAGATAATTATGGAACTATTGAGATATGAGATTTTGATCAATGATGGGACAAGATTGGATGATTTGGATATATTGATCTTGATTCATTTTAGATATTTCTTCTTTATACTTTGGATTGTGTTCTTGACATAGATCCAAGTTTAATAATGGGATGTGAATAAGGGACTCTTGGATAGTCTCAAAGTCTTGGCATGGTGGCAATGGATTTTTAGTAGAAATGATAAGTGATAAGATGCATGATGGTGCTTAGACTGGGATTTCTTGATCATAGATTGGACTTGTATCAAATTTTAGGTTAGCTTGGATTTCATGATTGTTTATCATGGATAGCCCTTGGAGAAGATCCTGAAAGGTGGACTATCATTGGGCAATTGGTTTGATGGGGATGGTGTGGAATGATGTTGCAAAGGTCTCAAAGATAATATGGAGGCTTCTTGTTGACAAGTTCTTCAATCTAACCTGTTATGGAGTCAAATAAGGTATATATATGTTATGGCTATGACTATTATTGATGCAATTATTTTGGGACCATGAGTTATTGCTAAATACAAATGGATGGTTTTGATTATGCTTGGAAAGATTATCTTGATATATGTCAAATTTATCATTATGTGAGCAATGTATATTGTTGATGTGATTATTTTTGGATGAATTTTTAGGATGGCCTCAACATTGATTTCACCTTTGTCAATATAATCCTGAATGAAATTTTTTAGTTGCATGCAATTTTGTGTTTCAATACCCTTTGTCTAAGATCTAGAAGGTTGATAAGATTGGTTTGAATAAACTTGTTCAAGACTGACTCAATTGGCTCCCTTAAGGGAGTGTATGTACACCTATTAGTGTTGTTGAGTCTTAGTCTAGTCCCTTTGGAGGATTCACTTTTTGATTATTTTACTAATTGTTAGGTGGTGGTTGTATGTTTTATACAAACTTTGCATCCACGATACCATCATTGGTAAGATTTTTGACCTTAGTCCATAAGTGAGGTTTTCCATTAAATTTTGATGTATGATCCTTATTATCCTTGTAGATTTTGACAGGTCCCTTAGCAATAAGAGCCTTCTCAATGGCTGTCTCTTTTTCTATGATTTCTTCAAAAGTCTTGGCACATTGTATGGTTAAGTGAAAGCTATTTTGGGTGTTAATATTTTTGAAAAATATATCCATGAGTTGATTTTTAAGAATAGGCCCTTTATATTTACTAGCCTTGTATCTCCAACATTCTAGGAATGAAGCAAATGTTTCTCCTATATATTTTTTTGTGCTACATAAATTAGTCATGGAAACATCACATTCTATATTATAGGAGAAATGATCAATAAATTTTCTAACAAGTTCATCAAATGTTTTGATACCATGTGGTAAATGGGAGAACCATTTTATTGCTTGGTGCATTAACTATGTGTCATTTTATGCAACCTCTAGACAAGCTATGTAATATTCTCTTATATGTTCTCATGGATCACCTATTCCATTGTATTTGTCAAATTTAGGCATTTCAAAGTTATGAGGCATGGTAATAAAAAAAGTATCCCTTCTACTTTTCCCTTGCTTGTTTGGGCCCTCCTGGTGAACTAGGCTTATAGGAGAAATAATCAATAAATTTTCTAACAAGTTCATAAAATGTTTTGATACCATGTGGTAAATGGGAGAACCATTTTATTGCTTGGTGCATTAACTATGTGTCATTATATGCAACCTCTAGACAAGCTATTTAATATTCTTGTATATGTTCTCATGGATCACCTATTCCCTTGTATTTGTCAAATTTAGGCATTTCAAAGTTATGAGGCATGGTAACAAAAAAAGTATCCCTTCTACTTTTCCCTTGCTTGTTTGGGCCCTCTTGGTGAACTAGGCTTAATGGTGCCTTGATTTAATGTTGTAATGTGTTTGACACATTCACATTAGGTATTGGGCCCTTGTGAATTGAGGAACATGAATGGTACCTTGCTAAAGTGTTGTGAAGTGTTGTAACTCACTTTCACACTTTTTATTAATTAACTAAACCTAATAAACCTCTTTTTGATCCTAATCATGCCTTATCTAAAGTGTTGTAAAGCTTTGTAACACACTTTCACACTTTTCTAGGATTTTCATTAATAATTGGGCTCTCTTATGTTTTAATTGGACCTATTTTTCATCCACAAGCCTCATTTAATGCATCTGAAACATAGATTTTTGTGACCCAAATGCTACTCTTGCACTTCTAGGGTTTTTTTCCTGAAAGGAGAGAGATTGGGTCAAAAAATGCTTATGTAACACTCAAATTAGGATTAGTGTGATGTGATATGATGTAAATAAAGTTAACCAAATGAAATATATTAATCTAGGTGACTGAAAACGAATGCAAAAGCGCAATTACAACTATGTTTGAAAACACATTGTGATATGCAAATAACTATGTAAATGAAGAAATTATGCAAAACAAAAAGTACAGGGATGAATCTGAGTGCACCTAGATGAAATGTGATTTTTCTGGAGTGTTCTAGATGCTGGTGAAATTCACTATTTTTTCACAGTGGGACTCATTCGCCTAGGGTGGCGAATCAGTCAACCTACTGGTGAAAAACTCCCAGGAGCTGGTTTCTGTCTGTCGGGATCTGAGATATGACAAAACTCAAGTTTCCATTCCTAAGGTGGGACTCATTCACCATAGGTGGTGAATCATTCCTCTCCCAAGTTTTTGAAAAAGTAGGAGACAACTCTACAACACCAGATCTAGGAATGTCTGCTTGTCAGGTTGTCAAAGTCAAATCTGTAGAAAATGAACAAATAATGCTCTTCAAGCTTGAAATTGACTCAAGTTGACTTGAAGCACCTAGTTGACTTGAAAATCACTCTTCAACACCTAATAACCTGTCATATCTACAAATAAATAAGCAAAAGGGGGAAAATGATTAGGGGTTAGTGAATAGGGGTTTTCCTTGGTCAAACCCCACTTTTGGTAATTAAACCCTTAAAAATATAATGAAATGCAAGAGAAAGATAAACTAATAACATGCAAGTGCTATCAACTCACCTAACTCTTGATATTGCAATTCTGAAGTAATGTTAATGGCTACTTCAAAGTGCTTGAATAGTGCTTGAATTGATGTTGTAGAATGATTGAATGCTTAAGCGAATAGGTGGATAAGTGAACTTGATGAATTGGGGTTAGAGTGAGATGAAAGTCACTTATTTATACAATTCTTGTGCATTAGTATCTGTTCATACCTCATCACAGGCCAACATCAAGTGATTTTAAATAAAATCCCGAAAGCAAATTTGAAATATTTTGAATTTGGGGCCAAGGGGGACTCATTTGCCACCCATGGGGATTGGGTCCCACCTAGGACCTAAAAACATGTGTCAGGAAAAATGTTGTGTTTAATGTTATTTTTCGGGATAACATTTAAAAATACACTCAATTAAGTCATATGAGGGCATAAAGGGACAAAATAAAGCATGAGAAGGGTGTAAATAGTGCAGATGCACCCAGAAAAGCGTGAAATCTTGTTACAAGACTTTACAACACTTCACAATAGGACTTTTTGATGAGTGAAAAGGTCATTTTTAGGTGAAATGCATTAAATAGAGTCTCTAAGAATGTAGAAATGTCTTACAACACTTCACAACACCTTCACAAGATATCGTTCTTTGAGTTTTAGTACCTAAATAAGCATGTTCAAGCCATGTTACAATATAAAATTAGAGTAAAATAGTTCCAATACTGTGAAACAAGATCTAAAAGGCCATGAAAATGACAAGGGGCCATTTTTCTATGGCACAACAACTTTTTGAGGATAATCCGAACACAAATCATTACCCAATCATAATTCAAGAGTTTTTAGGCTGAATGGCCTAGATTTAGTGATATGGGACTCATTCGCCACCTTAAGCGAATGAGTCCCACCTAAATTTTTTGGTCCCAAGCCTGGTTTCACACATTTCTAAGCATTTTTAAAAATGGTTCCAAAATTTAGGTCTGGTGGGACTCTTTCGCCACCTTGGGCGAATGGGTCCCGTGTGGCTCAAAATAAAAATTAATTCAAATTATTGGTGGGATTTTATCCTCCTAGATCTGATGTCGTCTTGTAGTGTTGCAATTTTAGGAATTCTTGCATAATTGAGTATAAATACAAGGTTCTTTCACTCATTTTAACCCCAAGCATTCAAGTATTCATCCTTATAGCAAATTTGAGTTCAAAAGTGTATTCAAGTGTTTTCAAGAGCATTCAAGGGAAAATTATCAATCATTTTAGAGTAGCATTCAAGCATCAATCATGTCAAGTACTTCATGCATCATGTTTGTTTTTTTTAGCTAATAATTGTGATGTAGGATTTTGTGATTCAAGCAAGTGTTCAATTCAAGATCTATCCTATCCAAGCAAGAGTCAAGATCTACATCCATTGGATCCATTGCATACATGTTTGCAACACTTCATTGATAGTTTTTGGTGATTTGCAACATCATATTTTGTTCATTCATCATTCTCCATTACTATTTCATTCTATTTCAAGGTTTGATTACCAAAATAGGGTTTGACTAAGGAAAACCCCTATCCACTAACCCAACAACATTTTCCCCTCTCCTTTGTGTGTGATTTGTAGGTCTAGGTTGTAGATTTACTAAGGATAAAGATTGGAGAAAAGTTATCAAATTATTCAAAGTAGTCAAAGTTTTCATCATGCCTTGGAGAACATTGGAGAACACCTATAGGTTGCAAATTACCTAGGTTTCAGATCCAGAAACCAATCAGGAATGAATGAGTAGACAAAGAAGAGTAGGATCAAAATTTGAAGCTTCATAAAACCCTAATTGGACTAATTCACCATTTCTGGAAAATGAGTCCCATTTCTAGTCAAAATTTATATTTTTGTAGATTTAGATACCCTTTTGGCAGATTCATGTTCCTGCACAGAAACCTAGAATCTAGACTTATTCACCCAGCTTGGTGAATGAGTCCCACTCAACATTAAAGAAAAATTTTCTAGTGTTCTAGACCTCCATCTAGCCAATTTTCCATATTTCTAGGTACACATATTCCTTTCCATAGCTTTCTATGTTGTTTCATTTGCATTTCTAGGTCATTTTGTGGGTCATTGCATTGAATTAGGGTTTAGTGTTACATCTTGCATTTCATTTATCTTCCCAAGTTATTACTTGGTGGTGAACCCTTTATTAGTTTGCATTCAACCCTAGGATGACCCTATTGCAAAATCTCTTTCTCCTTTGCATTGAGATCTCTAGGGTTACCCTTGAATGTAGTAGGTGGAAAGTGGGTATGTTCTATGTCCTAAGTCATATGATAGCATTCAAACCCCATTTTTTATACACCAACATTTTGGTGAAATTGCATTTAGAACATTAAATTTCTGATTTGGAGTGCCTTATCATCCTAGATTTGGCTTGCATTAACATTGCATTGGAGTTTGCATTAGTTAGTTGGCATTCTATGGTTTTCAAATCTTGCATTAGTGAAATATCATATACCTTGCATTTTTTCATCTCATTTCACTAAAAATCAAACAAAATCTACATTTTCACCTAATATTTACATGATACAACATAAAAAGCATAAAAATCAATTGAAAAATTCTAAAAATTCTTCAAAAAAATCCCTACTAGGACTCTTTCTCCACCTTGAGTGAATCAACCCCTATGCACATTTTGTACTGCATTTCCTAGCATTGAAAGATCTATTTCTAAGTTTCTATTTTCTTTTTATAACTTTTTGTTTTAGGTTCCAGAATTTATGTTATAGCCATTTTGTTATTATTAGATTATATTGCATTTGCATTCACATTGCATTTAGTAACCCTTGTATGAGTATTTGGTGTCCTATTGCTAATACTGTAGTGAGACAAAGTTCAAGACTCGTGTCATCCCATGATAGCACAATCATTGTGGATCTTGGATTATCTAGCTCTTTCACTCTTAGTATTGACATTAGTACACTAGGTATGGACCATACCCCAAATAACTCTTTACCTTCAAGTAGTGTGACACATGTTGAAACCATGGTTGCTAGTGTCCTGCAAGAAAAGATCATTCACATTCATGAAGACTTAGAAAACCTACAACATCAAGTGCAAATGACAACATTTCAACTACCACAATACCTACAATATACAACATTCATCACATGCTTGAAAGTGAAGATGGACTTGACCTTGTGAAAAGCATAGTTCAAATATGTGGAAAACATCTCACCTCAACCACTAGTTGTCCTTTAACTACAAGCAATGTCACAAGCCAAGGAGGAACTCAAATTATTCCTCCCACAACAATTGCCTCAATACCTACCTATATGAATCTTCAATTCACAACAACAATGCAACCAACAAGTAATGTGATTCCTTCCTTGGGTATTTCCACTAGCATCCCTAGTTCCTTTGTGGAATTGCATGTCATATCTCCTACCACCTTACCACCTATAATCATTTCATTCACTTTTCCCTCAAACACATACACCCCCTCACCTTTTTCACCTCCATCTCATAACACAAGCAATGACCCTCTCATAAATCAACTTTTGCAAATAGTTTCATCCCTTCAAAAGCAAGTTTCCACCATCAACCAAAATCAAAATGGCCCACCTACATATTATGTCAAAAGAATTCCACTCTCCTTGGAGATATTGCGAACAACAATGCCACAAGGTGTAGAGGTGCCTATATTTGAGAAATATGGAGGAAAGGGAGATCCTTATATCCATGCTAATTCTTATATTTCCTTATGTAGTGACTTTGTCCTTGATGATAAACTTTTTGGCTAAAATTTTTCCTCAGGTCCTTGAAAGATACTTCCTTGGAATGGTTTTCTTTGCTGAAAAAATAAATTTTTTCATTCAATGAACATGTTGAGTAATTTGTAAACCATTTCCAAGTGCATATGTCCCCTAAGATGACCTTGGTTGATTTGATGAGATGCAAGAAAAAAGAAGAAGAAAAGATAACTAAATTTATCTCGCCCTATCAATCACTTTATTCCCAAATTGATGTCAAGGTTCCCGATCCTCACCTTCAAAAGATGTTCATGGAAACTTTGCTTACCATGATGAAATTTCCCTTATTTATGCATCTGTGTACTGCCCTCTGTGATTATCAAAATTTGGTTAGTAGTCGAGATACAAAATCAACTTCTAGCTAAATTGAGAAGTCTGAGCCCATAAACCAAAACAATTCCCAACCTTATAGAAAATAGAATATAGGTTTCCTTCAATTCAACACCCCTCAACAAATAACTCAGAATGTCAATAACCAAGTAGCTATTGTTAAGACCACAATACCCTTTAGCTATGGGGACCCGAAAAGAAAATTCACTCCCTTACCCAATACCCTTCAAAACACAATGTCACAACTCATAGAATAGAAGATGATTACCCTACCCCCCGTTAAAACACTCGATCCTAGTAAACTGTTACCCTCTAGCTATAGACCAAATTCTTACTGCCATTATCACCGACAAAATGGACATGACATGAAACGTTGTAAGCGTCTTAAAGATCTTTTGCAAGACCTCATTGATTCCAATCATCTTTTCATTGGAGGTGTTAGTGACCAAGGAAATAAGTTTGTTGCCCCTCCCAACCAAAACATGCAAATTTTTACCAACCCCATGCCAAAAAACAATATTTCATTTGTCAAAGCTAGTGAAACTCCAAAGACTGATGTAATGAATGTTGATACAGATGATGATAACAATGATTCTATTCAACATGATTCTATAGATAATGATCCTATGGATGACATGGTAGGAGTGATAGATGTCATTGTAAATCCTCTTGACATTGCTTTCTCCTCTAAGGATATACTTAAACATGCACTTGATGGTCCTCTTTACATAGTCAGATAAATTTATCACAAGCCCATTAATGGGATACTAATATATCCTGCTAGTGGAGAGAATGTGATCATCGAGGAATTCTTACTTTTGCATGAGCTCTATCAAGATATATATGATAAACTGAAAGCATGGATCAAGACACATAATGGTTTTGCTTTCCCTATGATGGGATTGATCACCTTACCATTGAAAATAGGACCAAAAAAAATAGATATCTCATTCTCCATCTTCCCACAATTATACCAATTTTATGTGAAGCTAGGCTATCCATGGCTTTGTTCCATGAATTTTGTCCCTTCAGTTGTAAATAAATGGGTAAAGTTTCCCTTTGACAATGAAGTCTTCACCATCCATCACAGTGGCTTTAACTTGTTTTCCTCTAAAGGTAACTTTTCCTTAGATTTATTTTGGCCTGAGCCTATAGAACCCACAAAACCATGAGAAGACTTCTTTTTCTTGTCTTATCAAAAGTTCAAGGCAAAGAAGATAGCAAAACTATCCCTTCGAAACATGTCCCCACCCATGATTGAGCCTACCATCCTAGACAAAACCATGATTGAGCCTAAAGAAATTCCAAACAACCAAGACCAACCTAAGATAGAACCTTCACCTACCTCCTACAAACAACCAAGAGATGAAGAAAGCAATCCCATCACACCTTCTAGAATAAAACAAGTTTACAAATTCAAAGAGAAAGTGGTTGAACAACCTCCCATGGTTCCTTATATTCCTCCCCTTAGGGATGAAAATAAACCTAAGGTTGATCAACCCACTCCTATGCAAATGCAAATTGAAAATAGAACTAAAAAGAAACAAAGGTGCTAGAGAGCGTAGGCATACATGTTCCCTTGCTCATAGGTTACATGAAGAATTAAACAAATAAAATCAAAATCTGAACTTGATTGAAGCAATGCATGACAAGCCTCCCCCTTTGCTGAAACAAAAAGATATTATAATGCAATCACAACAAGAGTTGAACCCTTCCTTAGACATTATCATTCAAACTCCTATTGTGATTAGCTTGGATGATGATTAGGAAGTTGCTAAAATTGATGAGGAGGTGCATAATGAATTGAACACACTATTTTCCTCTTCTATGAGCTTAAACGAAAATTCTCCTAAGAAGAGTGTTGAACTTGGTAATGACCCTAGTTCGACACTTTCTATTGTCCCTCTGGCTAGTTATATGTCTTTGATATACAATAAACATGATTGGGATGTGGATGACCTGCTTTAGGTTGACTCGCATGTGCCTTACTAGTCTTTTGCATTAGTTTTTTTCTTTTGTGTGGTTGCATGTGCATAATGTGACCCCCCATACCATTCTATTTGATGTTCTCTCCCTCTCTCTATGACATTCCTCTATTTGTAACTTCATTCTTTTATATGTCGTAAAGCTTTTATCTTTCCTCCTTTTATCTTTTAATTTGTCTTGTGTTTTCCTTCTAGGGATGATGCAAGGCGTTGAGACATTCATGTCTCTTGCATGTTGACCCAAAAGGATTTTCCTTTTCTTTTTCTTCAACTTTTTATTTGTCTTATGTTTTCCTTTTAGGTATGATGCAAGGTGTTGAGACATTCATGTCTCTTCCATGTTGAACCAAAATGTTTTTCTTTGATTTCATTTAGGGAATGATGACAATTCTGATCTCTCTAAAAAATTTGTAGCAAGAACATACTAACCCAAAATCTATAGATCCTTTATGTGTTTGGATTTTAATTTTGGGGCTAACCCCTCTCTTCTAATTTTCTCTTACATGACATAGCTTTACATGGAAACATATCAGTTGGCATAGGGATTTCCAAGTTAGCTCTCATGTCTTCTTTATTGTTTGCATTTAACATTTTATACTTTAAAGTAATTACTCATAGCCTGGTGTTTAGAAATTTCTTTAAAGCGGGGGCATACATTTGCATTATTCTCTTGAATTTTTATTTCTCATGGTTCATGGTGTAGTCTTCTTACTTTATACAATGCATTTTTCAATTTGTGGTTGACATTGGGTGTGATATCCTTCAAGAGTGTGATCTATCTCATCATATTACATTCCTCTTAGTGGCTTGATGTGACATACTACATCCCTTAAGTTGTGAATTTTTTATAGTTTGATTAGTCCTCTCTTGGAGACATTAGGCACAATTTTCCCTAAGTTAAAGACTTCGCATGAACTAAGCAAGATTGCTTTGAACGTTATTTGAATTTTTTATTTTTTAGTTATTAGGAGGTATAAATTTGGTATGGTTTGACGGGAATCCGAATGAGGGCATGACTTTCCCTTAGTCACTTGCATGTGTGTGTGAGAGAATACCAGTCATGAGTGTATGTGTCTCACCTCTTGGACTTCTCACCCAATAGACAGCCTAAAGTTTCATTTCCTTAGAGTGAGTATGCATTTTTTGGACAAAAAACCTATATCTAATCCACATTGTGATGGACAAACGTTCGAAGCTTGATCCACCTCCTTTTTCATTTTGTTTCATTCTCTTTATGTCTTTAACATTTTATGCTTGTGCTTTGTTGATGCTCTTTATATCATTATCATGTGTGTTCATTTGTGCCTATGTTGGTTTTCCATGGGATCTTGATCCTAGGGGCTTGATCACCCCTCTTGAGCATTGTCATCCCCACTAGTGCATATGACCCATCTTAGTGTGTGTTTGTCTACTATAGTGTGAGTTTGAATCAAGTTCATCCTCTCACTAAAGTGGGGGCTAAATGTGGTAATGGAAAAAGTATCCCTTCTACTTTTCCCTTGCTTATTTAGGCCCTCCTTGTGAACTAGGCTTAATGGTGCCTTGATTTAGTGTTATAATGTGTTTGACACATTCACATTAGATCTTGGGATCTTATGAACTGATGAACATGAATGGTACCTTTCTAAAGTGTTGTGAAGTGTTGTAACTCACTTTCACACTTTTTATTAATTAACTAAACCTAATAAATCTCTTTTTGACATTAAACATTCCTTATCTAAAGTGTTGTAACACACTTTCACACTTTTCTAGGCTTGACATTAATAATTGGAATTTATTATGCTTTAATTGGCCCTATATTTCATCCACAAGCCTCATTTAATACATCTTTTCAAGGATAATCCCAACAAAAATCATTACCCAATCATAATTCACGTGTTTTCAAGCTTAAATGGCCCAGATTTAGTGATGTGGACTCATTTTCCACCTTAGGTGAATGATTCCCACCTATAGTTTTTGGTCCCAATCCTTTTTTCACACATTTCTAAGCATTTTAAAAAATGGTCCCAAGATTTAGGCCTGGTGGGACTCATTGGCCACCTTAGGCAAATGAGTCGTGTGTGGCTCAAAATCAAAATTAATTCAAATTCTTGGCAGGATTTTATCCTCCTAGATTTGATGTCAACTTGTAGTGTTGTAATTTTGAGAATTATTGCATAATTGAATATAAATACAAGGTTCTTTCAATCATTTTAACCCCAAGCATTCAAGTATTCATCCTTATATTTAGCAAATTTGAGTTCACAAGTGCATTCAAGTGTAACTTTCAAGAGTATTCAAGGGTAGATTATCAAGCATTTTAGAGCAACATCGAAGCATCAATCATCATGTCAAGGACTTCATGCACCATGTTTGTTTTTTTTAGGTAACAATTATGATGTAGGATTTTGTGATTCAAGCAAGTGTTCAATTCAAGATCTATCCTATCCAAGCAAGAGTCAATATCTACATCCATTGGAGCCATTGCATACATGTTTGAAACACTTCATTGATAGGGTTTGGTGAGTTGCAACATCATATTTTGTTCATTCATCATTCTCCATTACTTTATTATTCTATTTCAAGGTTTGATTACTAAAATGGGGTTTAGCCAAGGAAAACCCCTATCCACTAACCCAAAAACATTTTTCCCTCTCCTTTGTGTGTGATTTTTAGGTCTAGGTTGTAGATTTCTTATGGAGAAAGATTGGAGAAAAGTTGTCAAATTTTTCAAAATTTTCAAAGTTGTCATCAAGCCTTGGAGAACATTGGAGAACACCTACATGTTGCAAATCAGGGTTTTGGATCCCGAAATCAATCAAGAAGGATAGAGAAGACAACGAAGAGTAGGATCAGACTTTGAAGCTTCAAAATACTCTAACTAGACTAATTCACCACTTCTGGTGAATGAGTCCCATTTCCAATCAAAATTCATTTTTTTACAGATTTGGATACACTTTTGGTAGATTCTTGTACCCACATAGAAATCCATAATATGAATTGATTCTACTAGCTTGGAAAATGATTCCCACTCAACATTAAATTCATATTTTCCATTGTTTCAGACCTCCATCTAGCCATTTCTAGATTTCCAAGTGAACACATTCCTTTCTGTATTTTTTCGTGTTGTTTCATTTGCATTTCTAGGTCATTTTGTAGTTCATTTCATTGAATTAGGGTTTAGTGTTACATCTTGCATTTAATTTATCTTTCCAAGTTCTTACTTGGTGGTGAACCCCTTATTAGTTTGCATTCAACGCCTAGGGTAGCCCTATTGCAAGATCTCTTTCTCCTTTGTATTG
Organism: Sequoia sempervirens; assembly: GCA_007258455.2. Lineage (NCBI taxonomy): Eukaryota > Viridiplantae > Streptophyta > Pinopsida > Cupressales > Cupressaceae > Sequoia > Sequoia sempervirens. The sequence goes on from VDFB02271358.1 coordinate 298,824,080, forward strand.
AGATCTCTAGGGTTACCCTTGAATGTAGTAGGTGGAAAGTGGGTATGCTCTATGTCCTAAGTCATATGATAGCATTCAAACCCCATTTTTCATATACCACATGAGGGAAGGGTGTCATAGCTATATTTTTATCAAATGGATACAAACAAATATCCTCAAGAATATAGATTTTCTTCATTTTTCCCAATTGGATTTCAGTAATCTTTTGGTTCAAGCTTTGAATTTGTAATGTGGAGTCATCATTTGGGTTGTTTGGTTTTTGGTTAAATGGATTGTACATTTGGTGTTGTAGAATAGATGAATAATTTTATGAAATTTTTTGGTTATGGGATGTTTTAGTGTTGGGGGGTTCTTTTTTGTTGAGGTGGGTTTTGTGCTTGGATAGTTTTGTATGGGTTGTATGAGATGTATTGATTTTTTGGGATGAATTGTTGTGTAATGACTTGTGGTTGTGAAATGAATTATTTTTGGGTTATATTTTGAGATATTTTATATGGATAGTTTTAAGTTTGAGTGGCATGCATTTGTGTAGGTATATTGAATGGAATGAATTAAGATTTTGTTGTGAAATAAATTTTTGTTGGGGGATGCTTGTGTTTGTGGATATGTTAGATGTGAAAGTTTGTGAAGAATGTGGGATATTGTAAGTTGTGTGTATGTTGAATGTGGAATCATGTTTTGCAATGGGAAGTTGATATGAATTGTTGGGATTATATGTGCTCTTTGTTATGTTGGGTTTTTTTGTAGCATATGGAATATTATGAGGCAAATAAGATGTGGAGGCTTGGGTCATGAAAATATTGCTTATGTAGTTTTTAATGTTTTATGGTGGTGAATGAGGGATGTTTTCATAGTTGGCAATGAATGTTGTGGTATAGCTTTGTTGATAGATTGAACTATAGGAATGTTTTCATGTGATGGAATATTAGATGAAATGAGATGTGTGCGGGATTGTTCCCTAACTATAGCTATGTTGAAATTGTAAGGTAGTTTAGCACCACTTTGTGCAAGTCTAAGAAAGTATGTGTTGGGATCTAAAGAAATGAGGGCATCAAGTTCTCTAGAAAAGGAGGGATCTTGTTACATTTCTAAAAGTTTCTCTTTAGTAATTTTCTCTGACTCCACATATATATTTGTGATGCCTCATATGATGGTTGGTCTATATTGAAATTGTTGTTGTAGTTATGGAGTTTGGTATTCATGAGGATCAAATAAATGACTAGGCATTCCAAACTCTGATTTGATAACACCCATAGGTGTTGTGATGTTTGAGCTAGTAGAATTGGACTCCTTGATTTTCTTATTTTATGACATAGTAGAATTGGACTCCATGGTTTGCTCAAGAATTTTTGGAAACTAAAATTTTGAGGATTTCAAAAAAAAATTTGTCTGATTTATAATATTGATTTTGACTTGTTTTTTATTGGAAAGAGATGAACACATGGAAATAGGATGCTCCACCTTTTAGGAGATGGAACATGCAAGCAAGGGGAAAGGGGTCCCTTCCTATTTGCTTCTTAGTTCATTCAAGGAAACCCTAGAGGTCTCAACCTATTGATTCAATTGAGAGGAGTTGCTATAAGGTCTTCTTGGGTGTGATTAAACAAAGGGGGTTCACCACTAAGAAAAGGCTTAGAAAGAAGGAGATGAAAGTAATATGCAATTCTATATGACCTAGGATATATGAAACTCAAAATCAGAATGATAAACTATGAATAAACAAATAAGTACTTGGAAAATTGGAGATGCTTGAAAAAAGGTCTTCAATATTGAAATTATGACTTTTGATGTGAACTAGGACTCATACGCCAGGTTGGGTAATTTAGTCCCAATTTAGTGTTTCGGGTTGAATCTGGAATCTACAACTGGTAAACTAGGATCTACAAGAAATGCCTAAAAAGTGGTATACTAGGAATCATATGCCCAAGGTGGTGATTTAGTCCCAGTATTAGGTTTTGATGTGAAGAAATTAGGGCTTATCAAGATCAAGATAAACCACTAAAATCCTTCACACAAAATCACTGTAATTGATGTAATTATGACGACCAAAAGATATAAATAACAATCAGAGGTTGACCCTAACTGTTATAGAAACTAGGAGGGGAGTTTTTAGAGCTCAAAGAGGTGGGTATGTGCAAGATCATGATAAGCCAAAAAGTGGCAATATGATGGGTATGTGTAGGGTATGTGGTTGACGACTTTTTTTTAGCCCAAAATTAATGAAACAAAAAAGATTTTTAAAGGAGATTCTCAACTTTCCACCAATATAATTCATACTTTACTTTGAATTTAATAAATAATTAGTATTCATTTTCTATTTGAATTAAGACTAAAGTCTTGATTGATAGGCTGATTGAAAAATATCTATAGCTTTTCAAAAAATATCACATTTTGAATCACGAAGCTATCGTCACATTCTATGTTTTGCATACTATAGGATTAAAAAAATGAATTTCATGAAGTTTTGACCAAGTTAAAGGTGGTTAGACATCGAGTTTTATATTTTAAAAGTTATAATAAAAAAATCAGAATTAATTATTTACTTGGAAAAAAATTACAAAAAAATATGCATCACATCTGAACATAGTCCTCTACTTATGTCTAAAATATTATAAAAAAATATTATCATTTTATTGTGGTTAGGGTAGTCAGAAAGACACCTACTTCTTATTTTTCCCTGAAATTTAAAAACTACTGCATTGAAATTTCAAATTTTTACCAAATAGATTTTTATTTTTTTAAAATAAACTTAGTAGTTTAGAAACTACATTCAATTTTCTACAGATTCTATTCTTACATAATTTAGAAATAATATAGATAATTTATTCAAATTTTTATGTCAAGTTGCCTAACTTTGATTTTTCTAAATTTTTCGACACTTAAGGGCCTATTTTTTCCATGATGATCCTGCACATACCCAGGTGTGTACCTTACTGTAAGAAGTCTACTTTTAGGGCGCAAAGGACTCATTCACCTTTAGTGGAAAATGGGTCCCTATTAGGGTTTCTAAAACTAAGATCTGGGTTATTTTCCTTGATGTCTGCACTCTTAGATTCTCGGTTGTCAACTCTTGAAAACTTGTACTTAATTTTGTAGCTTCACTTTGTTCTTGCAGTTTGAAGGTCAATCTTGCAACTTGACAACTTTTGTAATTTTTCTCTAAACTTCTTCTCCACTTGATCTCCAACCTGTAAATCTACAAACAAACATTTAAGGAAAGCCAAACTTGTTGATTATTAGTGAATAGGGGTTTTCCTAAGTCAAACCCCTTGTAGGTAATTAAACCAAATAATGAAATAATGTAATTGAAGCATGGAACATGAAATGATGTAATTGATGATACCTTGGAATATTTCTTGTAAGATAAATCTACAATATAACATGTAGTGGCCATGAAGAATGTAGATCTTGATCCTTGAACAAGATGTGAAAAATTCTTGTAATGTATCTTCAATGCCACATCAACTATCTTAGCTCAACAACATGCATGAATGCACTAAACCCTTGTCATGATGAAATGATCTTGAATTGCTACAATAAACTCTTGATAATCTACTTTGAAATATCTTTGAAAATTCTCTTGAAGTGCTCTATAATGCTCTTGTAAATTATTAGGATTCTCTCATAAAATTGCTAGGATATCTTGTAAACTTGCTAGGAGAAACAATGTGAATTAACCCCTTATTTATATTAAATCAAGAGATTAACCATGAAATTCAAACAATTCAAGCCAACACCAGATCTGGAGACAACCATTATTAAATTCCTGCCTGAATGGAATTCAAAAAGGGGGTCCTCATTAAGGGAGGACCCATTCGTCACCTAGGGTGAATGGGTCCTGGCACAATTTTCTAGGACCTAGCCTTCAAGGAATGAAAGAACACTAGAAACCCATTTGAAATATGTTGATAAAGGGGGGTCCTATAGAGGGAGGACCCATTCGCCACCTAGGGAAAATGGGTCCTAACACTAATTTCTAGGACCTTGATTTTTCCCAATTAAATGTTATGTAATTTGAATTATGGGTTTCAAGATAGATCTTTGGAAGGTGTTGTAAATAAGGCTTAAATTTGAATTAAAGGGGATAATTAAATCTAATTAACCATAATTAATGAAGAGGACCCTAGATAAGTGTGAAATCATGTTACAACACTTTACAATACCATAAATAGGGTACACATTAGGTGCATTTTATTAAAAAGGGGCCCAAGATCAATGTGAATTTGTTACAACACATTACAACACTAAACCTAGGAAACATTAGGTTAATTTAATAACACTTATTCCCAAATCAAGTAAAGAAAATGGATACTTTTTCTGTTACTAGTACATTTTTCCCCCACTTTAGTGAGAGGATGACACCATGTCAAACTCACACTAAAGTAGACACTCAAGACACTTAAGTATGCAACAATAATAAAGATACATCATCATACCCTATCAAAGGCCAATAAAGAAAAAAAAAAAATCAAGCACAACCGTTCCAACGCAATGTGGAATGGAGTTGTTTGTTTGTAACATATGTTACTCACTCTAGGGTAGTGGAACCTCAGTCTATCCACTAGGTGAGTTATCCCAATGAAGTGGAAAATGAGAGAATCACATTAGCCTCTCATACCATATTGAAGTTATCCTCCTGACAACTTCGATAAGGCACCATAATGTAATGTTTTTGTAAATTCTTTTGTAATGTCATGTATGTAAGTTTTTGTTAAAGGCAATTTTTCTTTGTTCATGTAGGGTCTTCTTCTTAGGGAGCATTGTGCCTAATGTCTCCAAGAGAGGAAAAATCAAGGGTGTCCAATCATCAATTATGGAATGCCTCATTCACATCATTCCAGGACGGTAGATCATAGAATCTTAGAGGAAATCAAACCCAATGGCACCACCAAGAAGAGGACACATCACAAGAAAACATAAAAATCATGCCATAAAATTTGGTCAAAAGATGTCATCGATGTATGCCCCCACTTTAAAGTGGTTGCTACACCATTACAATGAGTAACTGATTTAAAGTAGCCAATTTTTTCCCTAATAAAAGAGAGCTTTCCTCAAAAAGCCCTATGCCAAGTCATATGTTTCTGAAATAAGCTACATCATGAAATAGGAAGGGTTTGCCCCAAAAATACATAAGGGATCTATGAATTTGGGGTCAATATGTCTTTGCTATAATGTTTTCATATAGCATAGAACTATCACCATTCCCCAAATACTCATAGAACTAGAAGAATGACACAAAGAGAGTGAAAACAAAGAAAAAATCCTTTCGGTTCAACATGGAAGAGATAGGTAAAGGTCTCGACACCTTGCGTCATCCCCAAAAGAAAAACAAAAGACAAATGAAAAGATAGAGAAAATATTTTGGGTCAACATGGAAGAGACCTAAATGTCTCAACACCTTGCATCATCCCCAAAAGGAAAAGACAAGACAAATGAAAAATATAAGAGAAAATATTTTGGGTCAACATGGAAGAGACCTAAATGTATCAACACCTTGCATCATCCCCAAAAGGAAAACACAAGACAAATGAAATGATTATGTCATATAGAAGAATGAAAGGTATATAGAGGAATTCACAAAAAGAGAGAGATACATAAAATGAAACAATACGGGGGACCACATTACGCACATGCAATCACATAAAGAAAACATGAGAAAGAAAAAGACTAGTAAGGCACATGCGAGTCAACCTAAAGCAGGTCATCCACATCCTAATCTCAATTGGTATAAATGGAAGGAAAACAACTAGCGAAAGGGACAAGAGCAAGTGTCAAACTAGGAGAAGCACTAGGTTCAACACTCTTTTTAGGAGATTGGTCATTTAAACTCATAGAAGAAGAAAACAATTTATTCAACTCATCATGCACTTGTTCATCAATCTTTGTAATGTCAATGTCATCGTGTAGATTTATCACAATAGGAGGTCAAATGAAAATGTCTATGGAATGCTCTTCTTTATGTTGTGGTGATGGTATAGATTCATCATGCTTTGCTTCAGGTAAGTTTGGATTCTTATTTTCTATGTTGTTCTTGTCTTCTTGAGTTTGTAATCTATGAGAAATAGCACGTCATCTATGCCTACACTCTCTATCACTTCGATTCCTTTTCAATATATTGTCAATTTATGTTTTTGTAAGAGTGGGTTTGTTAATCATAGGTTCCTTCTCTTCCTTAGGAGGAATAGAAGAAACCACAGTAGGTTGTTCAACTACTTTCTCTTTGATTTTGTAAACTTGCTTGACTCTAGGAAGGACAACGAGATTTTTTGTGTTATCTCATGGTCTCTTGTAAGAAATTGTGAGAGGTTTTTCTATATGTTGTTCTTGTATGTTTGGAATGGTTTTTGGTTCGATCATTCCTTTGTCAAGGATAGGTGTTTCATTTATAGGTTGAGACATGTTTTGAAGGGATAATTCTACTATTTTCTTTGCCTTGAACTTTTGATATGATTTGAAAAAGAAATCCTCATGAGGTTTGATAGGTTACTAAAAGGTGGAAAACTGGATTCACCTTCCTCCACCCTTTGATTAGGGCCTAGAAAGGGGCAACTTTCACTAACTTTCACTCAAGAAGAAACCCTTGAGATTTATTTGAAAATGAGAAAGAAATCTTGCAAGAGGGCTATTCTAGGGATTGAAAATGAACTAATGAAGGGTTCCCCACCAAGTTGAAAATTGGAAAAGACAATGAGAAGCAAAGTAAAATGCAAACCCTAGTTGAATGCAAACTAACACTAAATGACCTAAACAGATGAACAAAATGCAACAAAAAAATATAAAATAGAAAGTGTGCACTTGGGAAACTAAAGAAGGAAAAATGGAGGTTTGGATCAATGAAAAATATGCTTTCAAGGCTGATTAGGACCCATTCACCAAGCTGGGTGAATTAGTCCAGTTTCTGGGAAAATACGCAGGAATTGGTTTCTACCAAAAGGGTATCCAGATCTATAAAAATCGCTGTCAGGACTGTACAGTGGGACTCATTCTCCACTTGTGGAAAATCAGTCCACTTTTGTTTTTCTAGAAGTTCTAAAGCTTATTTTATTCCTCTCATTCTACTCTACTCTTCCCAACTGATTCCCAGATCTGAAACTGCAAATTGCCACTTGTAGGCCTTCTCCAAGTCTCTTCAAGGCTTGATGACAACTTTAGAAACTTTGATGACTTGAATTTTTTTTTCCAATCTTGCTCCTTATGAAATATGGAACCTAAATCTATAAATCACATGCAAAAGAGAGGGAAACATGTTTTTGGGTTAGTGAATAGGGATTTTCCTTGGTCAAACCCCTTGTTGGTGATTAAACCTTGAAATGAAAGCAAATATGAATGGAGAATGATGAATGAAAAATAGAAAATGTTGCAACTCACCTTGAAACCTAGCAATAAGGTGCTATGTAAATATCCTTGAAATGGCTGAAATGGATGTGGTTCTTGACTCTTGCTTGAATGGAGTTGATCTTGCTTGAAACACTTGCTTGAATCATAAACTGTACATCACGATTCCTAGCACAATAAAAAACATGATAAATAGAATATTTGACATGATTATTGACACTTGGATGTTGCTCTAAAATGATTGATTATCTTCCCTTGAAGACTCTTGAATGCTCTTGTGAATGCTAAAATTATCTTATATAATCTCTTGAATGCTAGGTGTTGAATATGAGTGAAATACCTTGTATTTATACTTAATTATGCAAGAATTCCCAAAATTACAATAGTACAAGCCTACATCATATCTAGGAGAATAAAATCCTACCAAAAATTTGAATTTGGGTCACACATGTCTCATTCTCCCAAGATGGTGAATGAGTCCCATTTGGCATAATGTATGGGACCAAAAATCAAAAGTTCTTAAAAATGTGAGAAAACTGGTGTGGGGCCAAAAGCTCCAGGTGAGACCCATTTGCCCAAGGTGGCGAATGAGTCCTAGATCCCTAAATCTAGGCCACATAATCCAGAAACACCTAAATTATGATTGGTTAGTGATTGGTATCAGGATTAACCTTGAAAAGATGAAATAAATGAAGCTTGTGGATGCAAAATGGGTCCAATTAAAGCATAACAAACCCCAATTATTAATAAAAAGCCTAGATAAGTGTGAAAGTGTGTTACAACACTTTACAACACTCCAAATAAGGCAAGATTAATGTTTATTTTGATTAAAAATAGGTTTATTATGCTTAATTATGTGATAAAACCGTAAAAAAGTGTGAAAGTGTGTTACAACACATCACAACACTTTAGCAAGGTAACATTAAAATCCATTAGTTCACAAGGGCCCAAGACCTAATGTGAATGTGTTATCCACATTGTAACACTAAATCAAGGAAACATTAAGCCAAAATCTACAAGGAGGGCCCAAACAAGTGTGAAAATGTAAAGTGATCCATTTTTCTACACTATAGTTCCATAGGCTTGGGCCAAAAGAAATCTAGAAAAAAATTCCCTCGGGCCAAGGTAGGGTTGAATCCACTATGATGCACAGTAAATATATCATTTACAAATGGAAACTTTAGACATTTATGTACAAATGAAGGGATGAAATTCATGGAGCAAAGCCATGGATAGTCTAGCTTCACACAAAATTGGTCCATTTGCAGAATGAGGGAAAATGGGATAGTTAATGTTTTCGACCCCACTTTTAAAGGGAGATCTATTGAGCCTATCGTAGGAAAAGAAAATCCATTATGTGTCTTGATCCGTGCATTCGGTTTGTCATATGTATCTTGATATAGTTCATGCACATCTAAGAATTCTTTAGTTATCGCATTCTCTCCACATACGAGATCAATTAATATGCCATTAGTGGGCTTATCGTTGATTTGACCGGCTATGTAAAGAGTACCATCAAGTGCACATTTAAGTATGTAATTTTGTGAGAAAGCAATGTCAATAGGATTTATAGTTGATCACTTACAAGGTTTAGCTTCGATAAATGTTACCACTTCCTTTGAGTGACATTGTTTAATAGTATCCATATTGTCATCATCTATGTCAACATTATTCACATCATTCTTAGGTTCACTAGCTTTGACAAATGAAACAATGTGTTTAGGCATTGGATTTGTAAAGATTTTCAAATTTTTATTAGGAGGGGCTACAGAATTATTACCTTGATCATTCACACCTCCAATTTGAAGTTGATTATTGCCAATAAGGTGTTGCACAAGATGTTTAAGATGTTTACAGTATTATGTACCATGCCCATTTTGTTGATGGTAATGACAATAAGAATATTTTTGAAAGCCTTTAGGCAATGGTATATTATGGTCATGTTATCTAACAAGAGCTAATGTAAGCATGTTCTTGTCAATGAGTTGCAACATTATATTATGAAGGGTATCTGGTAAAGGAGTGAACTCCCTATCCCTCTCCCTGAAAGGAGTTGTTTTTATAGCAGCCACTTGATTATTAGTTTGTTGACTTGTTTGAGGGGAATTTGGTTGTAAAAACCCCTTATTCTATTTCTTGAAGAGTTGATAATTGTTCTAAGTTGTAGATTCAAATCTTTTAGTATGAATAGGGGGATTTTTCACATCACGACTACAAGTTGAATTTTGATAATCGCAAAGGGTGGTACATAACTATGTGAAGGATGGGAATCTCAACATTACAAGTTTTCTTTGGATTTTATCTTGTAAGTTGGCAATAAACATTCATTGTTCAGGTCAGCATCAAGAATCTTAATGTTTACAAGTTGTGAATAAAGTGTTTGATATCTTGCTATGAAATCAATCACTTTCTCCTTCTCTTTTTGTTTGCATATCATTAAGTCAACAAGGGTCATCTTGGGACCCATGTGAATATGGAAGTGGTTGCAAAAGATGTCAATTAGTTCATTAAATGAACCAATTGAATTGGTTGGTAAAGAAGAGAACCACTCTAAAGCAGTATCCTTCAAGGACCTAGGAAAGAGATTAGCCAAGAGTTTATCTTCAAAGATGAAATCACTACACAAGGCTATGAAGGAAGAAATATGACTAATAGGATCTCCTTTTCCACCATATTTCTCAAATCGAGGGACTTCTATACCTTGTGGAATTTGTGCTATTAATATGTTAAAGGATAATGGGTTGGTTTTGATGTATTGTAAAGGTTGATTGTTGTTTTTTTGTTGTAATGTTGCCACTTGTTGTTGGAGGGATGTCATGGTTTGTAAAATGGAGTTAAAGATAGGATCATTTTGGTTGTATGGTTGAGAGGAATAAGGTGGTGTAGTCTATGTATGTGGAGGGCTAGTGAATTGTAGGTTGGTGAAGGTAGATTGTTGAGGAGTTATTGTGTTCAAATGGACAAGACTATAAGTATTCTTATAGGAATACCTATGGAAGTGTACATAGTGCTAGTAAGTATGATTGTGATTGGTTGAATGGTTTTGGTAGGTTGAAGGGTTGTTGTGGGTTTAAAGGATGTTGTGGGTTGAAGGGTTGTTTTGGGTTGTGTGTACTAATGTACGTAGGAATGGACATTGGTATCGTGGAAGATGGAATTGGAATTCCACCTTGGCCTTGAGTATTCCCAAAATCTTGAGTGGAATTAGGGATGGTAGGGATGATGTTGATAACATTGAGCATGTTGGTTTTATGAAGTGAAGTCATTTGCAATGAGGTATGAAAACTATGGGCCATGAAGGGTTGATTAAAAACACTATCAAAAAGAGAGTCAGAAAGCCCAAGATCCACGATGAGTGAGATATCACAGGATGACATGAGCCTCAAACTGTGTCTTATAATAGTATTGTGAATAGAACACTAAGTTGTAAAGCTCGTGCAAGTTTTACAACCCTAGTGTGCAAACCCTAAATAGAAAAAAGCAATGCAACAACCCAGAATGAAATACACTTTTTAGATTCTAAGCAATTCAATTTACTGATTGCACAATGCAATAAAGTAGAAATGAAATGTTTGAATTTTTAACAATGCACTGAAATGAAGCAATTTAAGCTAAATGCAATAAATTTGATGAAACAACAAATTAGGAAACTGAAACAAGAAAGTAATAGCAACAAATAGAAGCCTAAAAGTGACATTTTAATTTCCAGAAAAATACAGATCAATAGCTAATAGGGACTCATTCGCCAGTAAGGGCGAATGGGTCTTGGTTGAGTTTTTTTGAGATGTTTCCATGGATTTTAGGGTGATATTTAATGCTTTTTCAGATGCCAAAAGGTTCAACTTTGACCTGATCAAGGAATTATTCACCAGTAAGGTGAATGGATCCTAGTTAGGTATTTTAAAACTATTTTTGAATGATTTGCAAGCTTTCAGTAATGTCTTTCAGTTCCAGGTCTGAGGCAGTGAGTTTTAGTTTAAGATTTTCCAAAAATGCAATGTGAAAATGCAATAAAAAGATGAATGCAAGGAGCTATGTTGAAATGAATTTTTGTTTTGGTTTTCAAATGCAAATAAATGAGATCTAAATGATATGCACAATGATCAATTTTTTTTTGTATTTTTCAGATTTAGAGAGATGCAAAACAATGCAAATCTAAACCCTAAATGAGATGCAATTGTGAATGCAATGCAAGAAACCCTAAATGAGATCTTAATTCAATAAAAATGAGATTCAAGTGAAAGAAAGATCTAATCTAAGGTGAAAAGACTTGAAAAATCAAAAAATTTAAACATTCAATATGTTAGGTTCACCATTAATGATGTTGTGAAGAAATTAGGGCTTATCAAGATCAAGATAAAACACTAAAATTATTCACACAAAATCACTATAATTGATGTAATTATGATGGCCAAAAGATATAAATAACAACCATAAATTGACCCTAACTATTATAGCAACTAAGAGGGGAGTTTTTAGAGCTCAAAGAGGTGTGTACCTTGCTATAAGAAGCCTATTTTTAGGGCACAAAGGACTCATTCGCCTTTAGTGGCGAATGGGTCCCTGTTAGGGTTTTTGAAACTGAGATCTAGGTTATTTTCCTTGATCTCTACACTCTTAGATTCCTAGTTTTCATCTCTCAAAAACTTGTACTTAATTTTGTAGCTTCACTTCTTTGTTCTTGCACTTTGAAGGTCAGTCTTGCAACTTGACAACTTTTCTAATTTTTCTCTAAAATTCTCCACTTGATCTCCAACCTGTAAATCTAAAAATACACATTTAAGGAAAGAAAAACTTGTTGATTGTTAGTGGATATGGGTTTTCCTAATTCAAACCCCTTGTAGGTAGTTAAACTAAATGATGAAATAATGTAATTGAAGCATGAAACATGAAATGATGTAATTGATGATACCTTGGAAGATTTCTTGTAAGATAAATCTGAAATCTAACATGTAGTGGCCATGAAGAATGTAGATATTGATCCTTTAATAAGATGTGAACAATGCTTGTTATAGATCTTCTATGCTACATCAACTATCTTAGCTCAACAACATGCATGAATGCACTAAACCCTTCTTATGATGAAATGATCTTGAATTGCTGCAATAAACTCTTGATAATTTTCCTTGAAATGTCTTTGAAAATGCTCTTGAAGTGCTCTATAATGCTCTTGTAAAGTATTAGGATGCTCTTATAAAAAAATTAGGATGTCTTGTAAACTTGCTAGGAGAAACAATGTGAATTAACCCCTTATTTATACTAAATCAAGAGATTAACCATGAATTCAAACAATTCAAGTCAACACCTTATCTGGAGACAAACATTATTAATTTTTTTCTAGAATGAAATTCAAAATGGGAATCCTCATTAAGGGAGGAACCATTTGCCACCTAGGGTGAATGGGTCTTGGAACAATTTTCTAGGACCTTGCCTTCAGGGAATGAAAGAACATTAAAAAACCACTTGAAATATGTTGATAAAGGGGGGTCTTATAGAGGGAGGGCCCGTTCACCACCTAGGGTGAATGGGTCCTAGTGACAATTTTTGGGACATTGCTTTTGCACAATTAAATGTTATTTAATTTGAATATGGGTTTCAGGATAGATCTTTGGGAGGTGTCACAAATAAGGCTTAAATTTGAACTAAACAGGCTAATTAACTCTAATTAACCACAATTAATTAATAGGATCCTAGATAAGTGTGAAAATGTGTTACGACACTTTACAACACCATAAATGGGGTACACATTAGGTGCATTTTATTAAAAAGGGGCCCAAGATCAATGTGAATGTGTTACAACGCATTACAACACTAAACCTAGGAAACATTAGGTTAATTCAATGACAATTATTCCCAAATCAAGTAAGGAAAAAAGATACTTTTTCCATTACTACAAGGTTTGTTCGAAACTCTGGTATCCTTTAGTGATATTCTATAGCTTCTCTCCTATCTGATCTCTGAGTATAAAACTTTGAATTCTAGCCTGTAGGTGACTTTTCATGAAGATAACAACTTCTTGACAACTTTGACAACTTTCTTCAATCTTGCAACTTTTTCTTCAAAGGATCTTCAAACCTCAAAACACCTAGATCTTCAATCAAACATGTAGAGTAGAGAAAAAAAATTATTTGTTAGTGGATAGGGGTTTTCCTTGGTCAAACCTCGTTTTGGTAATCAAACCTTGCAATTAAATGAAATGAAATAGAATGAAGGAATGATGAATGAACAATATGCAATGTTGTAAATCACCAAAGCCTTGTAACAAAGGCTGCAATATTGTATGAAATAGCTAGGATGAATGTAGATCTTGACTTGAATGCTTGCTTGAATCATGAAATCACACATCACAAATGCTAGCTCAAAAACACACATCATGCATGATGACTTTGACATGATGCTTGAATCTTGAATGTAGCTCCAAAATGCTTGATAATCAGCTCTTGAATGCTTTCTTGATCATAAATTTTCTATATTTCTTGAATACTTGAATTTCTAGGAGAAAATATGTGAAATAACTTTGTATTTATACTTGTTTATGCCAAATTTCTCAAAATTACAACACTACAAGATGACATCAAATCTAGGAGAATAAAATCCTGCCAAGAATTGAATTCAAAATAGGTCCAAACTAAAGTAGGACTCATAAGCTAGTTGGGGCGTATGAGTCCCAATAGCCTAGGCTTGGGAGATAAATTTCAAGAAATGTTGAGTTCTATGCCAAATTTAGGATTAGGACCCAACACTTAGGTGGAACCCATACTTCCAAGGTGGCGTATGAGTCCTAGTTCACTAAATATAGAAAGAAACCAAAAAAAATTAATTTATGTTTGGTCATTAGTTAAGTACATTGGTATTATCCTCAAAGAAATGCATTAAATAAGGCTTGTGGATGCAAAATAGGACCAAATAAGGCATAAAGAAGCCCAATTTTAGTAGGGAGAACCCAAACAAGTGTGAAAATGTAAAGTGATACATTTTCTACACTACATTTAGCCCCCACTTTAGTGAGAGGAGGAACTTGGTTCAAACTCACACTAAAGTAGACAAACTCTCATCAAGAAGGGTCCAAATACACCAATGCTAGTAGGATAGGATGACAATGATCAAGAGGGTTGTGCAAGCCCCTAGGATCAAGATCCTATGACAAACCGACATAGTAAAAAAAGAACACACATGTAAATGATGCAACGAGCAACAACAAGGTACAAGCATACACTACTGAAGACATAAAGAAGAAAGAAAAAGAAAGAAAGGGGTGGATCAAGCCTCGACCATTTGTTCGACACAATATGGATTAGATCTAAGTTGTTTGTCTAAAAACACAATTACAAGTGGAACATGATGTCCACTATGCAAACCAAATGCATGCTCACAAGGGCTAGTGGAACCTTAAGTTGTCTAGTAGGTGAGCCCCCAAAGACACATATGCATGTGGCTGATATACACTCACACAGACAAGCAAGTGACTATGGGAAAGTCATGCCTAAGTTCAGCTCCCATATGCTAACCCTACCAAATCTATTCCTCCTGATAACTTTGTTAAGGCACCACACAACATGAGCAATAGATTTTATGAGACAAGCAAGCTTCCTATGCTTCAAACCCATGAACAAATAAGATGGATCCATAGGCAAGCAAAGTGTGTTATGCATGATGGTCGTATAAGAAATATTGTAAATACAAAATTAGTGTAAGGTACATTCAAAGGATTTTTGCTTAGTTCATGTAAGGTCTTAACTTAGGGGACATCATGGCTAATGTCTCCAAGAGAGGACCAATCAAAGAATAGATGATTCAAAACTTAGGGGATGTAGTATGTCGCATCAAGCCACTAAGTAGAATATAATATGCTAAGAGAGATCATGTTCTTGAGGGAGATCACACCCAATATCACCACAAAGTGAAAGATGCATCACATGAAGTAAGAAGACTACACAATGAAACATGAGTTATAATTAAATGAAAAAGGATAATGCCAATGTATTCCCCCACTTTAAATAAATTGATAAAAACCATGCTTGGAGAAATTACTTTAGAGTAGCAAATGATAAACACTAACAATAAAGAGGACATTGTTGTGCAATTTTCGCACGCATGCCTCGCTGACGGCATGGACCGTCTTTTTGTTTGTTTTGTTTGCTTGTTTACTTTAGGGTCTTGACCTTTTCCCCTTAAGGGATAAGTCCCCTTGGTCTTGATTTTGTTTCACCCAGGAATTCAAGGTCTTATCTGCACCTGAGGTGTCTTCTTTGCAACATCATGATGGTAATCTAGCTCTTGGAGGTCTTCCCTAGTTTCAAATTTCATCTTGGAGCTAAAATCTTCTAAGTATGGGACAAGCTCGGTAAATATGAGGTAGCTTAGATTACCCAAACCTAAATCTGGCTAGAAATTCTGAGCTCCCTCAAATTTTCTGAGTCTAGGACCCCGTCATATTTATGAGCTTTTAAAGTCATCTTGAGCATTTATGGTGCACATTTATAATGCAAAATGAGAAATATATTGGTAACCCATTATACATTTTGGTCATTTTGCATTATGTGTGTGTTTAAGTTGAGAAGCTTTCTCCCATCTTCCATTTGTTGAACTCCAAGGTGAAGGTTGTGTTCTCTAGTGGTCACTGTAGGATTCTTGAAAGCCTCCATTGCATTCATTCTTTATGCATGTCATTCCAAGGTAGGTCTTTTTCCATCTCCCTGGTAATTTTGTGCTCGAGGGTTGATCTCTTGTGGACTGTGTGTTGATAATTGAATAGGAGGTTTCATATTGTTTTGTTTCTTGCTTCATCATCTAGGGTTTCTCATTTCTTCAAGTGTGCATTCGATGGGTTATAATCAAGAATGGTGGTTTGTATGCAATGCTAGGGTTTATTGAAATATTTAGGATTTTATTTTTTCATTATGATTTCATGGTGAAATTAAGATTCTAGGGTATGATTTTGTGTTAAAGCCTGACCTTGGAAACCCTAGTTTCTTGTAAACCCTAGTTGGAAATTGGAGGTTCGATGAATGAAACAAATGATATTGGGGATTTTGTGAAATTTTTTATTCAAATCATCATAAGGAGATGACATAAATTTAACCTTAAGCAAACATAATTATCATTATTCATCATTTCAACACGTGGCGAGTTCGACACTAAAGAAATTTTGAGCCTAAGCAAGATTACCGAAAAATCCAAGGTAGCTCAGATTTTTTGAGCCTTAATCTGCTCAAAAAATGTAGCTCCCCTTGAATTTTCCAAGTTCTTTGTAGCCCCCAAAACCTTGAATCTAGAGCATGAGAAAATTGGTGACAACTCATTTTCACCAAGAGGGAGCTCAATACTTAGCAAAATTTTGAGTTTTAGTCGCCATAGGTAATTCCGAGTTGGGTCGGATTACCTGAACCCCAATCTACTTGGAGAATCCAAGCCCCCTAGAAATTTATGAATCTTCTAAACCTTCAAATCTTTGATGCATGTGATGAATTGAACTTCGATAAAAATGGTTTAGAATATGATCTCGAACCAATGATATAATTAGTGTATGGGATTTATCATGTCAGATAACCTCATGAAGATGCCTTGGGATGCTTTGGATTTATGTTAGAGCGCACTTTGAGCATACCCTAGAAAATCTGAGCTACCTTAGATTACCTGAGCTCCAGTTCGGCTGAAAAATTTGTCTCTAGGTGGAATCCCTGAGCTTCCTCCAATGCCTTCAAACTTCAAATTTTAATGATAAATGACCGTGTATATGAGGTTATATCATATTCATGGTTGAAATCTTGTTGAATTTTGAGCAATTTTCCTTCTTGAATGTGAACTCTACTCACATAGTTTAATGATGGAATCTCATTGTGTAAGTAATTCACTTTGCATTTCCATTAGGGTTTTTCTTGTCATTATGGTTTGCGTTCAATGGTGTCATTTGAAATATATTGATAAACTTTATTGGATCAATGCCATGTGTTGACTAGTTATATTGTTATTTGCATATGGGTGATGTTGCTTTTCTTTAATAGATGTAGGTAGAATTGAGCCTTGACAAGACTTCTAAATCCAAAGTTGCTACAGTGCAAAAGGAAGTGAGAAAGAGAGTTGAAAGAATGAAGTATGACTTCGAGGGCATAGGGTCGGAGTCTAGAATTTATTCTACTTGGGCAAAGATTGCAGATACCAATATGGGGCATGTGGACTATGATGATTTTCAACAAATAATGTTTGGAAATTCACCCATTCAATTAGCACAAATTCTTACTCACACTGGTCTAGCTCAAGCAGCAGGGTTCCCTCCCACTCAATTGTGACCTGAATTGGTTTTGGAATGTGCAAGACATCATGACTCAAAAAAGAGAATCATAGTTGGGCCACAAGGTAGAGTCTTGGCCAATCTTACAGAAGAGTCCATTGTGGGAATGTTTAACATAGCCTCACATCACAAACTCATTGAGGAGATAAACATTGGAGAAGAAATAATTTTTTATGATGAAGATCCCAATAGAGCCTTGGATATGATGAATAGTTTACGGATATTGAAACCCAAGCCCCACTATTTCAAGTTGCCTAAGCAACTACATAGAAGTGATTTCAAGTTGGAATACTATAATGTCATAACTCTCCTAGGCAGAGTAATGGGGATAGAAGAGGATCATGTTTTCCACACCTAGAGGATGATGGCACCAAGTTTAATTATGACTTGATGGGAGATCTGAAATCCCAATCTAAGGAAGAAGTTGAAGTTGATAAGGGTGACACTACTGAGCCCCATGATGGAAATGGCCAAGAGGAAGAAAGACCTCTCACGCTGAAAAGAAAAACAAGGAGTCAAACCCAGACCAAGCTTGCTTAGAAGCAATCTCTGAAAACAAAGAAGGCTCCTAAGGCTAGTGCTACAACTGAAGAGGGAGAGGCTTCATAGCTAGCCAAGAAGAGGAAATTGGTCACTGAGGGCCAAAAGGTAGCTAAGGCAAGAAAAACCAACATTTCCACTAATCAAGCTACTGTAACCAAAGTTGTAGAAATAGAGAGCTCAAGGGAGAAACCAAAAGAATATGTTAGGAGAACTTCTCCTAAACACAAGACATCCCCAGTGGCAGAAGTGAAGACTATTGACAAGGAGGTACAAATTGAAGAGGCACCTATAGATAATAGTACCAAGAAAACAATTACATGAAATAATTCTCCTCCTCCTTCTCCTCCTCATAATACACAAATTTTAGAGGAAGCAATCAATGAGGAAGGAAACATATCAAATAATCCTAAACATCATGAGTTAGAAGATGAAGAAATATCAACTCCCTAAAGCAGAGAGTGGAAAAATTTTATGGAAGAGATTAGGAAATCAACCTCTAGAGCTCAGAGCAAGAATATTGAATCAAAGGTAACTCAAGAAATTCCCTCTAAGTCCCCGGATCAAGAAGTGGTTAATGAACGAGAGGATTAGCAAGAAATAGAGAAGAATGTGGAAGAATTTGTTGATAGCCCAAATCAAGACAAGGTTGAACGAGAGGCTCCCTCTACTAATTTAGAAATAAAGCAACCTACTATTCTAGATTAGATAGAGAAGAGGCTCAACAAAAATTCAATTATCATTCAAGAGGAAACTCCTAGCTGGGATAAATTTTTAGAGCAATGGGGATAGCCTAAACAAAGGAAAAGAGCCAAGACAATTTTAAAATTCTCAAGAGATCAATTCAACAACATGGTTTTTCATGTGGTAGTTCCTACAAAAAACAAGTTCAAAGATGAAGTAAGGCCCACTGACTACAAGGTGCAAACCATCAATTTGGGTCCATCTACCAAAGAGCAAGAGAAGGAAGAGTTTTAGGAGTCATCCCAAGCCATTTTGAGAAGGCTTGATAAAGAAATTGAGGAGAAGGAGAAGTTGCAAAATCAGCTTAGTGATGTGTATAAATATGTTCAACACTTAATGAAGCCCCTGCAAACTGATGGTGATGGTGGTTCTTCAATTCTAGAGGGGATATTCCCAAAGGAAGCTATTTCAAAGATTAAAACATTGAATTCCTTAGTCCACAACACTTAGGAATGGCTTCATGGTGTTAGCAAGAGAGGTGATGATTCTATTGAACAAATCTTCAACATCCATGCTAAATCTATTGTTCCTAGAAGATACCTCTCAATTTGTTGTTGATTGCAACAAAGCTGATGAATCAATTATAGAGGAGTTGAAAAATATTCTACAAGTGCCCAAGGAGGAATTGGCTCAGATGAACATCTTCACTTCTGATGATATTGGTAAGGTAATGGAGTGGATAGAAGTATGGAATTACAGGAAGGAGCTCCTCTCCAAGGCCTTAAAGAAGATAACAAAGTTGCAAGGAAAGATGAAGGAAATATATGATAGTTGTATCACTTTTCTGGAAATAATGATTGGGAGAACAAAGTTTGTGAAAAAGAATATGAACATCAGTAGACTGCAGGCATGGTGGCATGAAACTTATGCCCCATATAATAATGCTCCTATTTCTAAAAATCATTTAGAAGATGTAGTCATTTATATCTCTAAGTTGGATAAATATCATGAGCTACAAGTTGAATGGAATAAAATGATGCCTAAATATATTGATGAGTTGAAAACTCATAAATTAAGAATAAAATTTATTTTGACCTCAGATCTAGCTGATATGAAGGATATATTAGAAAAGTTCAAGGAGCTTTCTAGTAGGTTAGAGGCCAATAAGGAAGGGGAAAATAACCAGCTTGGAGCCACCTAGGAAAAAGTGCCAATCATGTGACTTTTCCAGCCAGAGTGGGGCAACCTAGAATTCTGTGCCAACAAGGGGATATTTTTGGAGGGGTCTAGGCTGACCTAGGGCCAATTTTAAAATGTTAAATGTAATTTATTTTATAAAAAATCTCTAGGCTGACCTGCCTAGCCGACCTAATTTTGTAACCCTAATTTTGGGCCAACCTAGAGTAATTTCTCTATAAATTGAGGCCTCAACTTCATTTGTAGAGGTTAGACATGGTTGAGATAAGTTAGAATAGAGAAAAGAGCTAGTATTTTCTAAGAGCAAGTGTTGAAACATTGTGAATACATGAATTGTTGCAAATCTGGGTGATTCAATATAAGTAAAGACATTGTTATTTGGTGCCCTTTCTTGTGTTCTTCACTTTGCATGGTTCTTGTTTTCTAAATCTTTAATAAATTTTCTTTGAATTTATGGGTACATGTTAGATTTTAGGTTCAAATGTGATGCAATTGTGTTGATGATTCAATATTTGAAGTGTTTCAACAATCCTTGGTCCACATTTTTAGCAATTTGTTGATTGTAAGTTGTTGTGTAAAGTTATCTTGGGCCCAATATTGTGTGTTGAGTTCAATTGTGGGAAATTATTCATTTCAATTATAAAATAAGGTTGATTTGTGTGAATGCTCCATGATTTGAAAATATTTATTTCCTTAGAAGATTGCACTATTTCTGTGAGATTGCAGGTTTAATCTGGGTTTAGCAGGAATTAGTTTTGGAAGGATTGGTCCACTTTGAATCTTTAGTTATTTGCACAATTGGTCTTAGGTTTTAGTTTTAGAAATCTCTCTGAACCCTTTATCTTTTGTTATTTCTTTTAAATTTGGGTTAGTTTATGATTAAAAGAGCATATATATATTGCAAGACTTGATGAGTTTGAAGCTTCTAGTATTTGTTTTGTAAGGACCTTTGTGATTACCAACATTTTCACATCATCATTGAGTTGTTTTTGCATTATCAAGACCTAACATTAGAGACCTTGGGGTTATCTCTTGAAGCTTGTTGATTGAGATTTACCTTTCAAGAGAGATAGGATACTTGTATTCTATCTGAGTTGTTGTGCAAAAAACACCATTAAGAGACATGAGAACTTATTTGCAAAGTTGTATTCCAAGTCATATGTTTCCAAATGAAGCTACGTCATGAAAATGGGTTACCCCCACAATGAAATCCCAAAATCACATAATGGATCCACAGATTCAAGGTCAGTATGTCTTTGGTACAATGCTATTTTTTAGAGAGCTTAGAATTGTCACCATTCGCCAAATGCTCATGGAACAGGAAGAATAACACAAAGAGAATGAAAACAAAGAAAAGTATTTTGGGTCAACATGGAAGAGACCTAAATGTCTCAACACCTTGTGCCATCCCCAAAAGGAAAACATAAGACAAAGAAAATGATAAAGGTTTACGACATGTAGAAGAATTTAGCTACATATAGAGGAATGCACAAAGAGAGAGATACACCAAAGTAAACAATATGGGGGATCACATTATGCACATGAAATCACATCATGAAGAAGAAAATAAAGATAAGACTAGTAAGGCACATGCGAGTCAACCTATTAGCAGGTCATCCACATATCAATCTTGTTCATCGTTAACAAAAGGTGAACAACTAGCCAAAGGGACAACAACGAGTGCAATACTAGGGTCATCACCAAGTTCAAAACTCTTCCTAGGAGAATTATCATTTAAGCTCATAGAAGAGGAAAATAATGTATTAAACTTATTATGCACTTCCTCATCAATTTTAGTGATCTTATCATCATCCATGTTAATCACAATGGGAGGTCGAATGATAATTTCTAAAGAAGGAATTATCTCTTATTGTGGTTGCAATATGGGATCTTTTTGTTGTGGCAAAGAGGGAGACTCCTCATGTATTGCTTCAATCAAGTTAGGATGTTTATTTTCTTTGTTTTTTTATTTGTTTAACCTTCAAGCAATAGCATGATTTCTACGCCTATGCTCTCTAGAATTTTTGTTTCTCTTAGTACAATCTTCATGTTGTGTTTGGGTCAGAGTGGACTTATCAACCATAGGTTTCATTTCTTCCCTAAGGGGAAGAATGGAAGGAACCATAGGAGCTTGTTCAACCTCTCTTTAGCTTTGTAAACTTCTTTTATCTTAGGAGGCGTGAAAAAAAAAATTTGGTTGTCTCTTGTTCATTTGTAGGAGATAGGCAAAGGATCTATCTTAGGTTGGTCTTGGTTATTTGGAAGGTCTTTTGGTTCAATCATAGTTTCGTCAAGGATAAGAGTCTCAATCATGGGTTGATACTTGTCTTTCCAAGCCCTATCTTGGTGGAGAACCCCTCTTTAGTCATTAATCATACCCTAGGACAAACCTTTAGTAGATCTATCATTATTCCATTCTTGGATTGAGATTTCTAAGGTTTCTTTAAGTGAAACTAGGTGAAATAGGTGTTTCGAAGGAATATTTTTGCTATGCATTTTTCCTTAAAATTTTGGTAGGATTTGAAAAATAAGTCCTGATGAGGTTTAATATGTTCCATAGGTTCGGGCCAAAAGAAATCCAATGAAAAAATCCCACGGGAAGACATGGGATGAAATCCACTATGGTGCACAATAAAATATTTCATTATAAAAGGGAAGCTTTAAACATTTATGCACAACCGATGAGACAAATTCCATGGAGTGTAGCCATGAATAACCAAGCTTCACATGAAATTTATCCAATGTTGGGATCATGGAGAATGAGACATCTAATTGTTTTGGTCCAGTTTTTAGAGGAAGGATAATTGATCCCATCGTAGGGAAAGCAAAACCATTATGCATTTTTATCTATACTTTTAGTTTATCATATGTTTCTTCATAGAGTTGATGCACAAGTAAGAATTCTTCAGTGATCATATTCTTTCCATAGATAAGATCAATTAATATCCCATTAGTGGTTGTGTCATTTATTTGGACAACTATGTAAAGAGGACCATCAGGTGCATTTTTTAGTTATATCTTTAGACGAGAAAGCAATGTCAAGAGGCTTTTTAGTTCGGCCCGTATGAGGTAGAATTTTGATCAATCCAACCATATCATCCATAGGAATTTGTTAAATAGTATCCATAGGACCTTTTTCAATAGTATCCATGTTGTCATCATCTGTTTCAACATTCATCACATCATTCTTCTTAGTTTCACTAGTTTTGAAAAATGAAATATTATGATTCAACATGGGGTAGGTAAATATTTACAAGTTTTGTTTAGGAGGGGAAATTTCCTTATTTCCTTGATCATTAACACCTCCAATTAGAAGTCAATTAGTATCAATGAGGTCATGCACAATATGTTTAAGACACTTACAATGTTTTGTATCATGTCCATTTTATCAGTGATAATGACAATAGGTATTTTATCTAAATTTTAAAGGTAAACACTTATTAGGATCAGGAGTTTTAATGGGAGGTAAGGAAATCATCTTCTGTTCTAGAAGTTGTAACATTGTGTTATGGAGGGTATCAGGCAAGGGAGTAAATTGTCTAGCCAGATCCCCAAATGTAAAAGGAATTATCTTCTTTATAGCAGCCCCTTGGGAATCAACATCTTAGTTGGTTGAGGGGGATTTAGGTGTAGAAATCCTTTATTCTATTTTCTAAAAGGTTGATAATTGTTTTGGTTTGTGGATTCAAATTCTCATGATAATTAGAGGTGGGTTTTGTTTCATGGCTACTAACTGAGTTTTGATAATCATGAAGCAAAGTACACAAGTGTACAAAAGAAGGGAATTTCATCATGCCAAGCTTATCTTGTATCTTAGTTTGCAAGTTCTCAATGAACATCCATTGAAGGTGAGGATTGGGAATCTTTATACAAATTTCTAGGAATAAAGCATTTGGTAGCATGAAATAGGGTCAGTAACCTTTTCAACATCCTTTTGCTTACATCTCATCAAATCAGCTAATGTCATCTTACGAATCATGTTCACTTGGAAATGGTTAATAAAGCACTCAACAAGTTCATTGAATGAACAATTTGAGTTATTCAGTAATGAGGAAAACCATTCTAAAGCGGTATCTTCCAACGACCTAGGGAAAGTCTTAGACAAGAGTTATCCTTAAGGACAAAGTCACTACATAAGGCGGTATAAGTAGAAACATGGTTAGAAGGATCTCCTTTCCCTCCATATTTCTCAAACCTAGGAATTTATATACCTTGTGGTATCGATGTTCTTAATATCTCCAACCTGATAAGGGATTTCTTTTGACATAGTATGAAGGTTGGCCATTTTGATTTTGGTCTATGGTGGAAAATTTCTTTTGAAGGGATGAAACATTTTATAGAAGTTGGTTAAGGATGGCATCATTGGTTTTATTTTGAGATGGAGGTGAATATGGTGGAGGTGTGTATGTATTCGAGGGGGAAGTGAATGAAACACTTATGGGAGGTAAATTGGTAGGAGATATGATGTGATATGTCACAAAGGTACTAGGATTGCTAATAGAAATACCCCATGGTAGGAAAAATATTACTAGTAGGTTGCATCGTTGTTGTAACTTGAGGGTTGGTATAGGTAGGAATAGAGGTAATCATCGTGGGAGGAGGAATTTGAGTTCCTCCTTGACTTTGGACATTGTTTGAAGTTTGAGCACAACTAGTGGTTGAGGTAAGATGTTTTCCAAAAATCTGAGCTAAGTTGCACACAATTTCTATTCCTTGTTCACTTTCAATCATGTGGTGTGTGTTATCTATGGTAGGAATAGCTTTGTTGGAAAATTTTTTTCAGTACTCACTTGATGTTGTAGGTTTACTAACTCTTCATGGATTTGGATTATGTTTTCTTGAGGGACACTAGCAACCATTATTTTGACACTTGTTATGCTACTTGAAGGTAAAGAGTTGTTAAGGGTACCGTCCATACCTAGTGAACTAGTGTCAACACTATGAGTGAAAGAGCTAGATAACCCAAGATCCATGATGAGTATGCTATCACGGGATGACACGAGTCTCAAAATTCATCTCACTATAGTATTAGCAATAGGACACCAAGTTGTAAAGCTTATGCAAGGGACAATCAAATAATGCAAGACAAATGCAATGAACATAAGATAAATGATATTCTTTAATTCTGATTCTTATGTTTATAAATGTAATTGAGATGAAACAAAATTAAGCTAGATCTAATAAAATGAATGAAATAGAAAACTCAGTAAATTGAAATAGAGATCTAACGACAACAAATAGAAGAAAAAAAAAGGTTTTTAATGCTATAAAATGTAGTTTCAAGTCTAACATGGGACTAAATCTCCCAGAGGGGCATACAAGTCCTAGTTTGGGTTTTTGAAGGGTTCAAATAGTGAATAACAGTCAACACAAAATGCCCATAAATCAGGTAAAATCACTTGTATCAGGACTAAATCACCTAGAGGGGTGAATGAGTCCTATATTAGGGTTTTGACACAAAACTTAGTAAATTCTAAGTGAATGTTAAGGTTTCAGGTTTGTATGTTGTCTTGACTATGAGCAATTATAGATTACAAATGAAATTCAATGATACAAGATGCAAAAATGCAACTTATATGCAATTTCACTAATGCAAGATTTAGAAATCCTAAATGCAAATTAACTAATGCAAGATCTAATGCAAGGTTAATGTGAACTAGATCTAGGACTATGATACACTCCAAATCAGAAATAAGGTGTCCAAAGGCCAAGTTCACCAAAATGAACATGGGGAAATAGTGTGCTCCACCTTTTAAGAGATGGAACACAAAAGCAAGGGGAAATAGGTCCTTTCCTATTTCCTTCTTAGTCCATTCAAGGAAACCCTAGAGGTCTCAACCTATTGATTCAATTGAGAGAAGGGGTTGCTATAAGTTCTCCTTGGGTTTGATTAAATAAAGGGGGTTCACCACTAATCAAAGGCTTAGAAAGGAGATGAAATTAATATGCAAATCTAGCTATATGACCTAGGATATGAAACTTAAAATGAGAATGATAAACTATGAATAAACAGCGAAGTACCTAGAAAATTAGTGATTCCTAAAACAAGGTCTACAATCTCAAAATTATGACTTTTGATGTGAACTAGGACTCATATGCTAGGCTAGGAGATTTAGTCTCAGTTTAGGGTTTGGTCTAAATCTAGAATCTTCAACTAGTAAACTAGGAGAAAATATGTGAAATAACCTTGTATTTATACTTCTTTATGCCAATTTCCCAAAATTACAACACTACAAGCCAACCAAATCTAGGAGAATAAAATCCTACCAAGAATTGAATTCAAAATAGGTCAAAGCGAAAGTGGGACTCATATGTCAATTGGGGCGTATCAGTCCTAGTAGCCTAGGATTGGGAAACAAATTTCAATAAATATTGAGTTCTATGCCAAATTGAGAACCAGGTCTCGAGACTTAGGTGGGACCCATATGCCCAAGGTAGCATGAGTCCCAAATCCCTAAATCTAGAACACACAACCCAAAAACATTAAATTATGATTGGTCATTAGTTAAGTGTTGGGATTATCCTCAGAGAAATGCATTAAATAAGGCTTGTGGATGCAAAATAGGACCAAATAAGGCATAAAGAAGACCAATTTTAGTAGGGGGGCCCAAACAAGTGTGAAAATGTAAAGGGATAAATTTTTCTACACTACAAGAGATAACAAACATCATATAATAAACTAAATCAAATGTGTCATTGCAAAATTGAATACATTACTATAAATTTCAAATGCATCATTTCATAGTTAGATGCATCAACTTACCTCAAATGTGTCATGGTAAATTTAAGATGCATTGATTTACCTCAGTTACATCATTGTAAATTTCATAGGCATCAATTTACCTTAGATGTACCACTATAAATTTTACAAGTGTCATTATAACATCAATAGCATTGAAATATGTTGAAAGCATCACTATGTTTATCAATTGCATCATTGTATCTTTGAAACTTGCAAAATAGAGAGACCAAATGTGTTGATCCAGCCTCAAAAGCATCAATGTGGATTTCAAATCCATCATCATACTAGCAAAAGCATATATTTATGTGTCAAAGAAATTGATCTGTGTTCAACTACATCACTATAACTTGTAACCTAAAAATATCAACAAAAACTCAATTGAATGTTAAATCAAGGATGTGAGTCCCACTAGGCATGCCATAAAGTGAACATGAATAAATATCATTGCAATCAAAGGATTCAATTAGAAATTGAAAATTAAATGAATAATCACAATCCAACGATCAAATTATACCTATTACTAATGAAGCATGCACAATAATCAAATGAAAGTAATCAAAAGACCATAAATCAAATCAAACTAATCTAACCTACTTTACCTCACCTAAAGACACCTACCCTTACTCCATTGTCAAAATTATAAGAATTATGCTTCTTTGTATGGTATGTGGATTGCTCATAAACATAACATAAACTTGTTGTGCAAAAGCAAGATGAATTGAGTATAGTGTAGCTTTTGAATTGAGGAAACTAGATGCAAATTCTAGGAGGAGGTGAATGATCAAATGATATGTCTGATTTATAGATTTTCAGGACATGAGATCAATGATGTGAGATCTGAGATGAGATCAATAGATGAGGATCGATGAGATATCATAATGATCATGCATGATCTTGCATGGGAAGATGAAGTGAAGTGAAGTGAAGCTTACTCACTAAATTTACCAAAGTTACTAAATTTATAAGAGAACTAAATTAAAGATCAAAAGATTGAAGATAAGATTAGAAGACTGAAGATGATATAATTAGCAATATAAATAATATTTTTTATTTTTATTTTTAGAGGAATGTACAAACCAAATAAATTAAGTAATTTATTTAATTTTGGGGGAATAATTAGCTAATTAAATAATTAATAATTACTTAATTATCAGAGATGAGAAATAATGCAAGATTATTTAATTAAATAATTAAAAAATTATTTAATTATGTGGATAAGATAGAATGCATGATTCTTTAATTAAATAATTAATAATTATTTTATTATGAGAGACGAGAAAGAATGCAATATTCTTTAATTAAATAGTTAAATATTATTTAAAATTATGTGGATAAGAAAGAATGCA
Organism: Sequoia sempervirens; assembly: GCA_007258455.2. Lineage (NCBI taxonomy): Eukaryota > Viridiplantae > Streptophyta > Pinopsida > Cupressales > Cupressaceae > Sequoia > Sequoia sempervirens. Next base: position 298,852,215 of record VDFB02271358.1, read on the forward strand.
TGATTCTTTAATTAAATAATTGAAAATGATTTATTTAAAGTATATGATGGAAAATGATTTAATTAATTAAATTTAATTAATTAAAATATTTAATTAAAGGTGATGGAGGGAAAATGATGAAATAGTAAAATAATTAAAATTTAATTAATTAATGGGGGAAATGGGTTGATTTAATCAAATAATTGGAAATTATTTAATTAATAGTGATGAGAGGGGTGATGAGTGATAATGAATGAAAATAATGAATTATAAGAATGTGTTAGATATTTTAGGTTTCTACACAATACTTGACGAGATTACATTCCCTTGGGTAAACCTATCAAATCCATCCTCCAAAAGCTTGTTCAAGCTAACATGATCCAACATCTACCTATCAAGCCACTTGGCCTAGATGTTTCTAAGGCCTCTTGTTATCAATAACATGAATTTTGTGACTATCATAGGGTTCATGGTCATAAAACATCCTCTTGCATGCCACTAAAACATTTATCCAAGATCTCATCAATCAAGGTGATATCACCATCGAAGGACAAAAGTACCCTAATGAACACTTGGGTATGTACAAGAAACCTTTCCCTCAGCATAGGGAAGGTAAATCTATCACACATTATATCATAAAACATTATAACTATGAAAAAATATCTCATATGATTCTTTCATTAGTCGCATTGAACAATGTCATTCCTAGGTAACTACTATAACCATCAAAGCACCTAATTATGTTGTTACTACCTAACATGGTTGATTCACCATCCAAAGAGATTAATTCTCCTCTCCATCTACAAACAAGTATAGAATCTATGACCACTTGAACAAATCAACAACAAAAATATCTACCCTTGAGCTACTTAAAACACCCCCCATCCATAAAGAGCTTAAATATAAATCCCTTCATGAATATTGTGTCCCTAATGACATTATTCTTCCTCAATTTCAAGCCATGATAGGGAACTTATCTTCTCCATAATCCCTCGCATTTTCACCAAATAATTACATTCCATCACTCTATCTCACAACAATTTTCTCTTTCTTCAAGCCCACATCCATAAAACCACAATCAAACATCTCCTAATAGATGGTGCATCAAGAATTAATCTTCACAAATTGAGTCTAATAAAAAAATTTGGGATATTTGATGATATTTTTTATCCTCATACAAAGATTATCATCAAAGTTATGAGGAAGTTGAGAATGAATGTAAAGGGTCAATCAAGCTACCCATCAAAGTTGGACCAGTTATAGTTAAAACTACTTGTTATATTTTATACCTTCAACTCCCATACAAGATCATTCTTGGGTTTCTATGGATCCATTTCATTCAAGCCATTCCATCAACATTCCATCAATGCATCAAGTTCCCTCATAATTGAACTAAAGTGACTATCCTTGTTGGTCAAAATCCATTTCAATATTACAATTTTTTAGAAAGCAATCATGGCCTTTCACAATATTGTCCTACCTATACCACATCATCTTCCTCTTCATACCTTGATCCTTCATCTCTACCCATCTCTCACTCCTTGGATCTCAAGGACAAAATCAATAACATTGTAATTGAAGAATATGAGCTACACTCCTTTATAGTAGAAACTAGATAAAAGAGGGTTAGAGATACAAAACTTTCATGCGATTGATCCATTAGTGGCACCTATAGTTAGACAAAGAGAATGGGGTGATTACTATAAAGTTTTCTAAATGGTCAAAAACCTATTTGATATTTTACCTCCACAAGTAATTTGATAAACTATGATTTCAAGTTGGATAACATGTTTGAGTTCATAATCATATGTGTGTCTAGAATTAGATCTAGCAATAATAGTGCTTATATAATAAACACTTAAAAACTAAATTGTATTGAACTATTAAATTCCCTGTGTGTAGGTATAATAAGTGTCCAAAGTGGAGAATCCAAGAATGACAAAAATGAGTTTTTTGAACTCCAAAATAAAATAAATAATTTAAAACACTAGTTTTTGTGATGGTAAAGATTACAATGAAAATATTATAATAATACAAGTAAAATAGAGATGAAAGAGGCCTATCAAAATGAGGAGGGTTTAATTAAGGAAAAAAATATCACCACCTCAAGGAATTAAGAAGACACATAGGACAACTAAGAGGGGCAGATGAATCAGTTGTCCTTTAAAAAATTTAAAACCTCATTAACCTTCAAACCCTTATTATGTATCAAAATGAATGTAAACTAATGAAACATAAACACATTCACAACCATACACCATAGAAGACCAGATTTATGTGGAAAACCCTAATTAGGGAAAAAACATGATGAGGATTAACTCACATATATATGAATAACAACACCGATTACAAAAGGCTCACTACCAAAAGGGCTCATTGCCCAAAGGACTCACTATACAAAAGAAAGAAGGGCTCATTGCCCAGATAGAAAGAGAATAGAAGAATATTGTTAAAAGGAGGTTCAATACCTCAGAGCAATAGGAAGATCCACCACAACAAATCTACACCATTTGCAACCTTTGGCTCACTGCCTCTAGGAACTTCAGGTATATTGAAAAATGTAGACACCTTCCGATAACTAAATTATTTGTATCCTTGTATTTTTAAGCTCATATTTAAATAACAACACTTGATTACATATGCATCATCCTTCACATCACTACTCATCACACACATCTCGAACAAATGACCTTGATTATATATCTTCTGCGACCTCAATGAAACGTATGCACCTCAAATGTGCAACCACCAAATAGGTCAGAACCAAACACTTTTGTGGTGGAAAGAAGTGAACGAAAACTAAACCAAGGGTTAACTAGGACCTAAATCTACAACCACATGCTACACCATGCTCCACAAATAACAAAGCATCTCTGCACTTAACGCTAGAACACTAGGTTGGCCAGACCTACACTAACTCTATCAAACAATCAATTCACTCTTCATTAGGTCCATAGGGTGTATGCACCAATCTATGACACAAAAATGGCACTTAAGATGCAACTTTGTTTTTTAAATCAACAAAGTTTGATGCCGATAAAATGAAGATAGTTATGCTCAAAATTTGATGGTGCAACAAGAAAATAGTTGAAGTTCTTTGAGTCTACTTTCTCAGCTACTATTTTTTTTGAAAATAATGAAGATTAAGGGTTTTAAAAAGGGGGGCCCAAAATAGGTCTTATTTTTATAAAAAATATAGCATAGTGTCTGTGGGTCCCTCCCTTTTTTGTTAACTTAATTTAGAATTTCAAAAATCTAAATGGTGAGAAATTAGCTAACACCATGTAGTTTATCCCCATTCTTTCGAATAATTTTTTTAATGAATATATAATATTTTATGAATTTTTGAAGAGGACACATCTTGAAAAGCTGAAATTTGAGCATGCTCACACTATTTTTTTTTTTGAACTAATCAAAAATTAAATATTTTTTCCATTACATGTAGAATGGAGTTAAGTTTATAAAAATGTAATTTGTTTCAAAATTAAATGAATGAGTAAAAATCTATTCGAAAACTAGCACATGTTGGTTTTTGACAAAAAACAAAGGCACTGGCAAGAGAAGTTATGGATGAAAACCTTAACATAATCAAAACATAATTTTTTAAATATATTTGGATAGCTAAGAGAGAGCCTAACATCATCATGATTTTTTTATAAACTTGCATTGAAAGACATGCAAACATGATAGTTAGCATAGCCAAAATTATGTAAAATTTTGTTACCCTTTTAGAAAATCACGTCCTTGGTATTTCCCAATTCAACTAATTTGGTGCTCACGAAATGTTTCATTGCATTTGGTGAGCACCAAATTTGGAACTCTCCAAATTTGGTGCTCACCAAATGGTGATGTATTAACAAAAACACGAAATTCACTACTTTCTATTTGTCTCTCACTAGCCCACTTTGATAAGGCTTAAAGTTTATGGTTTATGATCGATGATGGATAGTTGGGGTTTTACCTTTTATTCCTTCTTTGTCTCCTTCCATATTAACCAATACTTACCCTATTCTCTCTCAACCCTCTCTAGGTCTCTCCCATCCTCTATACCTTGCCTTCCCTCATTAACCTCATCTCCATCTTTTCCTCCCTACCTCTCTCTTCTTCTATCTCCCTTTGTTACTATTTCTAACCCATTTCTATCTTTTCTCTCGATTGATACATCTCCTGAGCCCAACTTCTCTCTCTCTCCTGATATCAAAGTCTCTCTCTCCTTATCTCATAACCCGCAGGTTTCTCCCCCCTCTATCTCTCACCTCTTTCTTCTCTCTTTATCTCCCCAACTCCAAGTCTCTCCAACCTTGTCTCGGTACCCACCTCTCTCCCCCCTCTATCTCTCATCTCATTCTTCTTTCTCTCATCTTCCCTCTCCCTCCCCTTTCTAGGTCATCACCACTTTATCTCCTCCTCCCTATGTCTCTCATTCACTCCATCACTTGTTACTCATCTACCAATATTTCCCTTTCACTCTCCCTCTCTTCTCTCTCTCTCCCCTCTCTAGGTCTCTCCCAATATCTCTCCCTCCCTCCCTCTCTATGTTTCCTTCTTTCCTAACCCCCATCTATATCCTTTCCTCCCTACCTCTCTCTTCTTCTCTCTCCCTTTATTATTATTTATTTACCATCTATCTCCTTTCTCTCAATCACTACCTCTTCCTCCCACCATCTCTTTCTTCCTATCTCCATGACTCTCTCTCCTTCCCTCTTTACCTCTCTACCTCTCCCTCCTTCCATCATTACCCACCCCTCTCCCACCCTCTCTACATTTCCTTCCCTCCTTAGGGTTTAAGGGTTGAGGGTTGAAGGATTAAGGTTGAAGGTATATGGTTGAGGGATTATGGTGAGGGGTAATGTATAGGGTAGAGCCCTTGAATGGGGATTGAGGGTTGAGGGATTAGGGTTTGATGGTTTATGATTTAAGGGTTAAGGGTTTAAAGGTTGAGGGTTGAGGGTTATAGAGTTGAGGGATTAGGTTTTAAGGTTTGCGATTTTTTTAAGTTTTGAGAGTTTAGGGATTGGGGTTTAAGGTATAGGGTTGTGGGATTAGGGGTTGAGGGTTTAAGGGTTGAGGGTTGAGGTTTGAGGGAAAAGGGTTTAAGGGTTGTGGGTCTAGGGGTTGATGGTTTAAGGGTTGAGGTTTAAGGTATTAGGGTTTAATAGTTGAGGGTTTAAGGTTTAAGGGTTGAGGGATTATGGTTTAAGGTATAGGGTTGGGGGATTCAGTTTGACAATTGAGGGTCGAGGATTGAGGGTTTAAGGGTTTAGGGTTTAAGGGTTAAGGCTTTAAGGGTTGAGGGATTGGGGTTTAAGGGACAAGGGTTTAGGGTTTAAGGTTTGAGGTTTGAGGGATTAGGGTTTAAGGGTTGAGGGTTGAGGGATTAGGGTTTAAGGTAGAGGCTTGAGGGATTAGGGTTGAGGGTCAAGGTTGAGGGTTTAAGGGTTTAGGTTTTAAGGGTTGAGGCTTGAGGGATTAGGGTTTAAGGGTTGAGTCTCAAGAAGGTTTATGGTATAGGTTTGAGGCTTTAGGGATTAGGGTTGAGGGTTTAATGTATAGGGTTGAGGGTTGAGGGTTTAAGGGGTGAGGTTTGAGGGATTAGTGTTGAATGTTGAGGGATGAGGGTTTGAGGGTTGAGGGTTGAGGTTTTATGGTTGAGGGTTTAAGGGTTTAAGGTTTAAGCGTTGAGGGACTAGGGTCCAAGGTATAGGGTTGAGGGATTGGGGTTCAGGGTTCAGGGTTGAAGTTTGAGGGTTGGGGGTTTAAGGTTTGAGGGTTCAGTTTTTAAAGGTTGAGGGTTGAGGGAATAAGGGTTGAGGGTTTAAGGGTTGAGAGTTGAGGTATGTAGTTTTAAGGGTTGAGGGTTGAGGGATTAGGGTTTAAGGGTTGAGGGATTAGGATTGAGGGTCAAGGTTTCAAGGGTTGAGGGTTGAGGAATTAAGGGTTGAGGGTTTAAGGGTTGAGGGTTAACAGATTAGGGTTTAAGGGTTAACAATTGATGAGTTTAAGGGTTGATGGTTTAAGTGTTTAAGGTTTTAGGGTTTAAGGGTTGAGGCTTGTGGGTTTAAAGGTTGAGGGTTTAAGGTTTGAGGGTTGAGGTATGATGGTTGTGGGTATAGGGATTAAGGGTTGAGGGTTTAAGAGTTGACATTTGAGGGATGAGGGTTTAAGGGTTGAGGATTGAGGGATTATGTTTTAAGTGTTGAGGGTTTAAGGGATAAGGGTTGAAGGATGAGGGTTTAAGGCTTGAGGATTAAGGGATTAGGGTTTAGGGATTGAGGGTTGAAGTTTGAGGGTTATATGATTGAGGTATTAGGGTTTAAGGGTTGAGGGTTGAGGTTAAAGGCTTGAGGGTTAAAGGGTCAAGGATTGAAGTTTGAGGGTTGAAGGTTGATGGTTATAGGATTGAGGGATTAGGGTTTAAGGATTTAGGGATTAAGTGTTTAAGGGTTGAGGGTTGAGGGATTAGGGTCTAAAGGTTGAGGGTTGAAGGATGATGGTTTAAGGGTTGAAGATTGAATTTTGAGGGTTGAAGGTTGAGGGTTATAGGATTGAGAGATTAGGGTTTAAGGATTTGGGGATTAAGGGTTTAAGGGTTGAGGGTTGAGGGATTAGGGTTTAAGGGTTGAGGGTTGAGAGTTTAAGGGTTGAGGTTTGATGGTTGATGGATTAGGGTCTAAGGTATAGATTTGAGGGTTGAGGGTTGAGGGTTGAGGGTTTGAATTGAAAGAAATAGGGTTCTACCTTTTGAGAGATGGAACTAAGCTTAGGACCTATTTCACTCTCAGTTCATTAGGAAACCAAGATCCCTCAACCAAGTGAATGAATTGAGGGAAGGACACAAAAGGGGGTTTCCTTAGGTGTGATTAAATGAGGGGTTCACTATTAAAATGAAGCTTCAAAGGGGAAATGAAAACTCTAATACACTAAACACTAGAAACTTGAGAGCATTGAATCAAACATGAACCAATATAAATCAAACAAAACTTTGGAACCTAGAAAACTGTTGGATTCTAAGCAAGGATTGAAACTTTGAAATTTTGTTTTTGAAGTGCATTGGGACTATACTCTAGGCTGGGCAATTTAGTCTTGCTATAAGAATCTGGGTAGACTCTAGAATCTTTTGCTAGTAAATTAGGATCTACAAAAAATTGCTAAACAAAGGTATACTAGGACTCATATGCCTAGAGGGGTGATTTAGTCCTGGTATTATGGTTTGATTGAAACTCCTGTAGCCTCTAGTGGTCTTCTATAGCTTTTGTCTTGTTCGATCTCCAAGTATAAAATTTTGAATTTTGATCTGTAGGTGAGTTTTTGTGAAGATGCCAACTTTTACAACTTTTTCTTCAAAGGATCTTCAAGCTCCAATTCACCTAGATCTATAATCACACATGAAGAGGGGAAAAATGTTTTTGTGTTAGGGAATAGGGGTTTTCCTTGGTCAAACCTCATTTTGGTAATTAAACTTTGAAATGAAATGAAATAACATGAAGGAATGATGAATGAAAAAATGCAATGTTGCAGCTCACCAAATCCTTGAAATAAAGGTTGCAAAATTGTGTGCAATGGCTCAAATGGATGCAGATCTTGACTCTTGATCATGATATGAGATAATGTCTTTGAATGCTTGCTTGAATCATGAAAGCCTACATCACAAATGTTAGCTCACGAACACACATGATGCATGAAGACTTTGACATGATGCTTGAATCTTGAATGCTACTCTAAATGCTTTACAATCAGCTCTTGAATGCTCTTGATCTCATAAAATTTCTTAGCTAGAATGTTAGGATGCTTCATAAGATTGCTTGACTCAAAATTGCTAGGTCTCTTGTTAAGAGAAATTATGTGAGATAAGCTTGTATTTATACTTGTTTATGCCAAATTTCTTGAAATTACAACACTGCAGGCTAACATCAGATCTAGGATAATAAAATACCACCAAGAATTTGAATTGAAATAGGTATTGTTTAAAGAGGGACTCATACACCAGTTGGGGCGTATGAGTCCCAGTGTCTTAAACACGGGAAAAAAAACTACAAGAAGTGTTAAGTTCAATGTAATGTTTAAAATCAAGCCCCAAGAACTAGGTGGGACCTATACACCCAAGGTGGCGTATGAGTCCTAAATCACTAGATCTAGAACACACAACCTCAAACATTGAATAATGATTTTTCATTTATTACATGTCAGGATTATCCTTAGAAAAATGCATTTAACTAGGCTTGTGGATGCAAAATAGGACCCATTAAGGCAGAAATAAGAAAATTTTGATCAAAAGGGCCCAAAACTTAATGTGAATATGTAAAAAATATACAAGGCCAAATTAGTGCATCAACTAGCTCATTTTGTCAATTATTCCCAAATTAAGTGCGTGATACTTTTTCTGTCACTACATTTACCCCCCACTTTAGTGAGAGGAGGAACTTGCTTCAAAACTCTCATTAAAGTAGACATTCAAGAGGGGTCCAAGTGTACCAATGTGGATGGTATAAAATGACAAAGATCAAGAGGGTGGCCAAGCCCCCAGGATCCAAGATCCTATGTCAAACCAACATAAGAACAAAAGGGACACACACAAGGTGTATGATATGCAACATCAAGATACAAAATATACAATGTCAAAGACTTAAAGAAAGAAAAGAGAAAAACCAATACAAAATAAAAGGGGGTCGATCATGCCTCGATAGTCTATCCAACACGATGTGGACTAAGTCTTGGTTGTTTGTCCTAAACACATGCTCACTCTGAGGCAATAAAACTTTGAGGTATCCATTGGGTGAGTATTCAAAAAGGGTGGATTAGTGAGAAAGTCATGCCCTCATTTAGGCTTCTCATCATACTAACCATACTAAAGCTATCCCTCTGATAACTTCAATAGGGCACCACAAAATAAAAATTTGAGCTTATAAAAAGCATGCAAGTAAAAATTTGTTCAAAGGGACTTTTCTTAGTTCATGTAAGGTCTCTTCTTAGGGAAAATCATGCCTAATGTCTCCAAGAGAGGAAAAATCAAATAAATATCATGCTCTTGTAGGAAATCAAACCCAATGACACCACCATGAAAAGGATGCAAGAAAATCACATAGTGAAACACGAGTGTCGATGTATGCCCCACTTTAAAGTGGTTGCTAACACCATTGTTGTTCATATATTTAATAAAATGATAGTTCATCCACTTGTAATACCCAACTTGTAATAAATTAGTTTAAGCTTTCAAAAATTGGAGAGATTGATGACCCCTCTAGATAATTGATTTTTGAGGTCAATATGTAGTGCCCTCATATATTGATCACCTAAAGTTCATAATGATAAAGTATTTGTCTTCCTCTTTGTAATGGAAACATTTATCTCTAACTCAAAAGGTTTTTAGAATTAGGCAAAGCTAAGATAGGCGTGTGGTTCAATTTGTGATTTACCTCCTTAAAATTTGTCCCTTGCTTGTTTCCCTATCTTATTTGATATAGTTTATTCCTTTTTTAAATTTTCATTTTAGTTCAAGTCCGATCACTTGGTCAAGTGAAATAGACTACTATTTTTCTTTCTTTGATTGAAGTGTAGTTTAGAGATACAATGAATGCTTTCAATGGGATTCTTATCCTTCATCAAATTGTCATAAAGTTTTATATTTATCATGACGAGGCTAACATTATTTTGTATGATAATTGAAGTTTAACATTTTCATACCAAGCACATATCTCAATGTACTCAAATGCAAATTTATTCATGGCAACATTATCAACTTCACATGTATCTATTTAAATGGATACTATCTCTTTAATTCCTTCTCTAGATTCCTACCAACTTCTTTGTTTTGTCACCTTTAATCTTTAGTTGAGGTTTTATAAATTGTCATAAAGAGGGATAACATGTGATTCCTTCTTTCCTTTCCTTATTCTCTAGTAGTTAAAGCTTAAGGGGGTGAAGGGATTTTTTTTTACATTTTTCATACTTTTATAGCTCTCATGATAAATAATCATAATCTTTATAACCTCCTATTTTTTTAAGAGGTTACAATAGTTTGGAGGGATTTAATTTTTACTATTTCTTCATCTATATGTTATTTAAATAGCATAACTTAATTGAGGATATTTGCTCACTCCTAGAGAGTTGTGAAAGTAAGTGATTGAATAAGATTGTTGTAGACTTCAAAATGCTATTACATAGTTTGTTTGTAAGCTAAATCTAGGGTTTTAGTCTTTTGTGTATTAATGTTGTAATTTTAAAAATATTAAATTCTATTTTAAATTTTAATTGTAATGTTTCATTTATAGATAATAAACTCAATGACAATGACATTTTTTTTTACTGCACAAATACTTAATTTAAGCTTTTAGTTGTTAGATAATAAGATATGCCTTATATGATGTATAAGAAAAAGAAATGCTAATAATGATGGTTGATCATATTTTTTTATAGTATAAAGCTTCTTTGAACTATTATTATATTTAATTAATGCTTTGTTAATGGATGAGGATGCATTATTGCTTCATAATACAAAAATACATTAGTCTTCTTATAATATAAATGAACACCAAGATTCTAATTAATAAAATACAATGATACTTCTAACATTAAATTTTACCATTTATAATCATAACAATTAAATATGATAAAAAAAATATCTCATAATCAAAATAAAAGTTCAAATAATTAAAATATCTATTTTAACATCATATTGATCACAATGAATCTTCAAACTTATGTGATGAAGTAAAATCATATAAAAATATGCCATAGTATCCTTTTAACTTGTTTCTTTAATAAGGAGACTTCTGCACAGCCACATCTGTAATTAGTCATAACAATATGAATTTGAGGAAGATAATAGTGATAATTTTGAGTGCATGGTTATTACAAACAAGTGAGAATCTTGACCAATATAAGGGCCATATGTTCCAGATTTCAGTAAGCTAATAACTACAGTCCACTGATATGATGAGCACTACCACATCCAAGCTGAAAACTAAGGAATAAAATTCTAGGAAACTAACATTCAGTGCAGCTTTCTGTCATAACAGATATCCATGTGTTTAACACTATATAGAAAATCTTAGCCCTATAAATGACTTGTGTTTCTTTTTCTTTCTTTTACCTTTCCTATTTGTTCTTAGGAATCCTCTTTTGATCGCCTGCTTCATTGCTGCTGCCATGAATCTGCCAAGAAGACAGGTTAATGGATATCATAATAATGCGCAGGATTTGAGATGACACCAGTGGAGTAAGGAAACAAGCTCTCACAGTGCCTTTATCCCTTACTTGCATTCTCTTTTCCTGCAAGTCCCTGTATTTATAGAGAAATGTAGCGTATATGGTAAGAAATAAGCATTAGTGTTACCCACGTGATTCATACAGTAAGGAAAGAGGCTGGAAATTTCAGTCATCGAACGGTCTGTTAATGCTCTGCTCACATTGTCAGCAGTAGTAGGTTACACACGTGATTCAACAAACCATGCGTGATTCGTACAATAATGAAGCTGGCTGGAAATTTCAGTCATTGATAAATCACCGTCAACTTTGTATGGCACTGTAAGTCGTACCATATTTATGGGCTGGTTTCTTTGAATATCGAGTCTTTTAATGCTACGTTCATATCGTCAGTTGCATGATGCAAACTAGTCGTCTTCTTCTTTTTAATAAAAAAGTAATAATTAATATTATTTTTAAATTTGAAAAAGTTACATAAAGATTTCTAAATAGTAATAGCTGACATCAAAGTCTATAAAAGTAAAAAGTGAAGGAGATTCCCAAAATCATAAAGATTTAGACAATCTAAATGAAAAGATAAACCACCAATCAGAATTATTACGAAAGAGCTTTAGAAATTGAAGAGAATGAGCTAAAGATGGGGATGTGCAATCCATATCATTCTAGCTATGGTCCACATCAGATGCTCATTTAGCCAAACAATCGACAACAACATTTCGCTCTCTAGAAATATGAATAAAAGAGATGGAATCGAAAAAATTGAGAAATGAAGAATTACTCCACAT
>VDFB02271358.1:298864280-298929785 GCA_007258455.2 Sequoia sempervirens
TGGGCATGTCTTTTGTCCCATAACATAGTTTTCTCTACAGGTAACTTTGTTTCAAAAGAAAGAGCACCCTTGGGTACCCAAAATCCATGACCATCTGCTGATGGTGAAACCCTCACCTCTTCCACAGAATTTCTTTTCACAGATGTACTATTGCATTCAATAGTGCATGCATCAAGCTTATGCAATGTGCCATATCTGACATCTCTAGCAATCACCATAGCACCTCTAACCATCTTGCATCCTGCATCAGAAAATATTACCTGCACACCTACATCTACTAGTTTTCTCTTAGATAAAAAATTTCATGCTAATCCATGGATATGCAACAGGCCATTAATAAATTTTATTCTATCATCAAGAAATCTGATTTTAACTTTAACATGACCAATAGTGTCTAAATTAGAATCATCACCCAAGTACACCTTACCTCCACCAAATCCTTCATATTTAGAAAACCAATCTCTATTAAAGGTCATATGGAAAGATGCACCTGAGTCAATTAACCATTCATCATTACCTACACGATTTTTCAAAGCTGCATTGAATGCATCACCATCTTCCTTCTCAAACTTAGAATCAAAATCAAATTTCTTCTTTCTCTTCTCCTTTTCTTCTTTTCATTCCTTACAAACATGCCCAAGCTTACCATAGTTTGAGAAAATAACATCTAACTTTCCAGGAGATTTAGATCTCCCCCTGGACTTGGATTTGTCACACTTCTCATTCTTCTTTCCTTTTTCCTTAGGTCTTCCATGAAAATTTAAGGCCTCCTTGGTAGTGATGGATACCTTCCTCATTTGTTTAAAAAGCAAAGAACCCACACATCTTCAGTCTTCAAAGTAACAAAAGTGCTCCCAATATCCATAACAAGATAATCCCACGAATCATGCAAAGAACAAAGCAAGATCTGACATTTCTCCTCCTCATCCATTTTGACACCAACTAATGCCACTTGAGCCACCAAAATATTGAATGCTTCCATGTGGTCTATGATTCTTCCACCCTCTTCCATTCTCAAAGAATACAATTTCTTCCTCAAGAAAATATTGTTCACTAATTATTTGGCTTGATACATCTCACCAAGCTTCTTCCATAGTTTTTGTGTAGAGGTCTCTTCATGAACATTAATTAAAATAGAGTCTTGCAAGCATAATCTGATTAGACCGTTGGATTTATGGTCCATAACATCATATTGAGAAACTTGAGTAGGATCTATAGGCCTTGAAATATTCTCATCACAACATTCCATAGATCTCAATCTATCAACAAATCCTCTATCTTTAGCTTCCACATCTCAAAATCATTTCTGGAAAATTTCTCTACATCTATTCTCCCTTACGAACATGCCATCTAAAAATTCCTACAACAAGATTATGAAGTGTCTTCTACATAAGCTCCCACTCAAATTTGTATTAGTTCAAAAAACCCAACAACCCACAACTGAAACCAAAGGTGATCAAGCTCTGATACCATGTGCAAGGAAGCTATGGTAGTGTAACAACTTCCAACACTAATCTTGAGAGGAGAATAATTTAAAAACTTATAGACCTTTAACAGTTATGAAAACCTAAACAAAAATAAACATAAATATCATGCATACCACAAAACAATGATTTATGTGGGGAAAACCCTTTCGAGAGAAAATCCCCACACTCTAAAAGCTACCCAATATATTATTTAGTAAATCACAAAGATTACAATATATTTGTAGAGCAAGGTTCTCACATGAGTATCACCACTCAGAGATCAGGAGAAAACACAACCACTATTAGACTCTTAGACTACATCATTGTCTCTCTCTATCGTATCCGTAATACAACCCGCTCATAAAATAGGGCTACATTCTAGGGCAAGATAGGCCAAAAAAAATTCCAACATTACATCTAAAACCTAATAATGAATGGTCTAGATTTACAATATATCATTAGTTAATATATGTCAGCCATTCTACAAGTTTCCTAAAAATTTAACATGCTCACATTTTTCTCCTTGTTGTCATTGTTGTCATTGTAAATATATATATATATATATATATATATATATATTTGTGTGTGTGTGTGTATGTATGTATATATGTAAATATATATATACATCCTATCAACAATAAACCATATATAATTGAAAGGTTGAGACACATTTTCCCAACACTCTATGCCTACCTCTCCCTCCCTTCCCTCTCTTTCTCTCTACCTCTCATTCCCTCTCTAATATTTATCTCCCTTCTCCCTCCCTCTACCTACCTCTCCCTCCATCACTCCCTATCAATCTCTCTCTACACCCCACCTCTCTCTCTCTTTCTCTCTCTCCCCCTCTCCCTCTCCCTCCACCCTCTTTCTCTCTCATTGTCTTCTTCCCTATCTAATTCTATCTATCTCAACATTCTCTCTCCCTCTCTCTTTGTCACTCGCTCCTCTCTCTATCTACTTCAATCTATCTCAACTAACTCTCTTTACCTCTCCCTCCTTCCCCTCTCCCTCTCGCTCCCACCCTCCGTCCTTCCTCTCTCTCTACTTATCTTTATCTAAACTATCCCTCTCTACCTATCCTTCCCTCCCTCCTTTCTCTCTCTTTCTCCTCTCCTTACCTCTTTACTTTTCTCTATCTCACCTCTCTCTTCCTCCTTGCCTCACTGGTTCTCTCCATCTCACTTCTTTCTCTACCACTTGCTCCCTCCCCCCTCTTTCTATATATCCAATACCTCTCTCTACCTACCTCTCTCTCTCCCTCCTTCCATCTCTCTCCAACCTTCCCTCTCTTTATCTCTACCTCTTCTTCTCTCTCTACTTATCTATATCTCTCCTCTCCATCTCTCTACTTATCTCTCACTCTCTCCTTCCCTCTCTACTTCTCTCAATCTGACCATTCTTTCTCCCTCTCTCTTTGTCACCCCCTCCTCTATCTCTCTCTTTCTTGTTCTCTCCTTCCCTCTATACTTCTCTTTATCTCACCATTCTTTCTCTCTATATATCTCCCTCCTTTTCTCTCTACTTCCCTCCATAACACAAATTCCCCACTCTCTCTCTACTTCTCCCTATCTCACCTCTCTTTCTCTCTCCCTTTCCCTACCTCTCTCTCCCTCTCCCTCTCCCTCACTCCTTCCTTCCCTCTCTACTTATTTGTATCTCCCCCCCTCTATATACCTACCTCTCGCTCCCTCCTTCTTTATATCTACTCTCTATCTCTTCATCCCTCCATCCATCTTTGTCTCTTCAGGTAGGAAGAGGTAATTATAGAGATTGAGGTAGTGAGCAAGAGAGATAGGGAGAGGTATGGAAGGAAGAAGAGGAAGGTAGAGAGGGAAAGGGGAGACATAGAGTAGATAGGGAAGGAGGGAGTGAGGTAGGGAGAGAGAGAAAAAAGAGGGGAGGAATAATATAGAGAAGTAGAGAGAAAGGATGGAGGGAGGGAGAGAGAGGTGAGATAGAGAGAAGTAGAGAAGAAAGGCGGGAGAGATAGATAAATAGAGAGGGAAGGAGGGAGGGAGAGGTAGGGATGGAGATAAATATTGAGAGATAGGGGGAGGGAAGGAGAGAGATATGAGACAAACATAAATAGAGAGAGAGAAGGGGAGAAAGAGAGTTAGGTGATATAGATAAAAATAGAGAGAGGAGAGCAAGCGATATAGAGATAAATAGAGAGGAATGGAGGAAGGGAGAGAGATTGAGAGAGAGAGGGAAGTTTTAGGGTAAATAGGATTTAATTTCTTAAGTTTACTAAGGAATAATATTTAATTAATGCATTTAATTATCTAGGTGGGTTTTTCCTATGGGTATGTGTAGGATCATCATGGGCCAAAAAGTGGCAATATAATGGGTATGTGTACGGTATGTGGTTGACAACTTTTTTTAACCCAAAATTAATGAAATGAAAAGGGTTTTAGAGGAGATTCTCAGTTTCCACTAATATAAATTATGCTTTACTTTGAATTTAATAAATAATTATTATTCATTTCTATTTGAATTATGACTAAAGTCCTAATTGATAGGGTGATTGAAAAAATTATAGCTTTCAAATGGTATCACATTTTTTGAATCACGAAGCATGTGTCACATTCTATCATACTATAGGATTAAAAAAAAATCATGAATTTTTGACCAAGTTAAGGTGGTCAGACATACGAGTTTTTATATATTTTAAAAGTTGTAATAAAAAAATCATAATTAATATTTTACTTGGAGAATTTAAAAAAAAAAAAATGCATCACATCGGGACATGAGTACTCTACTTATATCTAATGTCTTATAAAAAAATATTATCATTTTATTGTGGTTAGGGTGGTCAGATAGACACCTACTTCTTATTTTTTCCCTAAGATTTAAGTACTACTACATTGAAATTTCAATTTTTCACCAAATAGATTTTTTTTTTGTTAAATAAACCTACTAGTTTAGAAACTACATTCAATTTGCTATAGATTTTATTGTTACATATTTTTGAAATAATATAGATAACTTATTCAAATTTTTACGTGAAGTTGCCTAACTCTAATTTTTCTAAAATTTTCGCCACTTAAGGGATTGCGTTTTCCATGATGATCCTACATATACCCCTATATTGGATAGTTTTTGCACCCATCACATATTTCTTGCCTTTATAAGGCACTATTGTAAATTATGTAAATTATCTCATGTCTCATTTTTTCTTCTCTAGTGAAATAGCCTTGTGTTGCTTCTCTCGTCTGTGAAGATTTATTTGCAGGTTGTGAGATCTTAGGCTTGGTGGTTGACACCAACATGGAATCAGAGCCTTCAACTTGTGCCTTTTTCCACTATTCAGAGTTTTCATCAAAATTTGAGATCACTTATTTGCTAAAAGTTTTGTTTTGGAATTGTAAATTAATCAAATTTCAATGTTTCCATATTTATTTTCGATTATTCATTTCCCTATTGCTGGAAAATGCAATTGAATATCATTTGTGTGATTTTGTTCATGAAAGAACAATTTTCATTTTGAAGAGGCCATGATTGCAACCCTCAAATTTATGTCAGTGTCCTTTCCTTCAGGCATTTTTTCTTCCTTTATCATGGCTGCAATTTTTTGAAAGCATTTTATTTGACTGTAAAGAGCCGCGATTTTCATTGCTATGTTGGCGTGATTAATCTTTGTGTCTACGAAAATCCCTAAGGGTATGGAATTTTTCCCTATTGCAAGACACATTTTGGTGGGAGGCTATGTTCATTTTGTTGGTCGTTTGATTTATTGAAGGCACGATTTTCCCATAGAAGGCATAGGTTTGTATGATTTTCCCATTAAAGGCACAATTTTCCCATAGATGGCAGGAGCAAGTTAATGAAGGGTGACTTATTTATTCTAGGTCGTAGGACCTTTTTAGACAACATGACCACCTTTTGGCTAATTTATGGCTTGAATCATTTTGTGCCCCAAAGGATTTGTGTTTTTTCTTTGTTTTAGCCACTTCCTTTTCCTCTATTAAAATATGCACACAATAATTGCATTGGCAAGAAGTTCCTGTATATGATTCACTGTGTGTATCACTTTTGCATTGCAGTTTGTGTGTGAAATCAATAGTGTGGGGGTGTCTTTGGAGGCTACAATACTTCTTTCTTCTTTGTCTCTTTTCCTAGGAAACCACAAGCCATGCATGAATATTTTCTTGGAGATAAATAAGGGTAAATATTATTGCTCTTCTAAGTTTTCCCCTAAATATTTAGGATTTTAATGTTGCACAAAAAAAGTGGTGTGGGCCCCATGTTTCTTTAAGGTTGTTTCATGAACATTTATCCCACATTGGTAGTGTGGGGTATCTTTCTAATATTTAAATAGTGTTGTAGTGTCTTTGGTTGTTTTGAGAAAGTCTCACAAGGGGCTATCTTTCCTGTGCACTTGGTGGAGTTTGCTTGGTGTCAGCATGGAGATCAAGCAATGGGCTACATCATTTTTTACACCAAATCAAGTTAAATTATTTTTTGTAAGTCTTTGAAAGCACTATCTTTGAATTCTTTTGAGTAATTCAGTTATAATGGTTTCTTTGGAGAAAGGGAACTTTACGCAATGGAGTGATTTTTTTCTCACTCATGTTAGTGAGCTTAACCTATTGCCATATTTGTATAATAAAGTTCCTATTCTAGACACACATAGTAGGTATATGATTTGGAAAGGATTTAGGGGTCAAGTCTTTGGAGTTATTTTTGAGCATATAAATGACAAGGAATTTTTAGATTCACTTGTTCATTTTGAGTGCCCTCATGCATTTTGGACTTACATTCGAGGATCATATGGAGATCCTAATACTTTGCCATCTCTTGATGACCATCCTTCCAATATTGGGTCAGTATGTCTCTTTGTTCTTTAGAGAAGATAAACCATACTTGCAATCCTTTGGAGGTTTTTGAGACTTCAAATGAGGTTGTAGTTGCTTTAGAGGTTCTTGATTCTTTGTTAGAGATAGTTGGTCCACCTTCATTAAGTACTTCCATCATTCCTGAGCAACACAATTCTCATTGTCTTCCTAATTGGGATTCATATTTTTTGGACATTGGTTCATTGTTCATGGAATCTCATATTTCAGACTTGCAAGACACATTTGAGGGTATATCCCTTCTATTTGATGATAGTTATGGTATAAATACTGTCACTCCATCTCTATCTTTGGAGAATGTTAAAAATTAGTTTCCAATGGTACCTTGTTTGTCACTTTCTATTATGATTAGGCATGTTCCTAATTGGTTCATGACATCATCTTCCAAGGTTGGTGACACATGAGAAAATTTCAGAGACATTATCATCCTACATTTTTATTTCGCTTACTAATTCCTATCCAAAATGGGAAGCATACTTGCATTTGTATTTGGTTTTTTTTCTTCCAAAAGGGAGACAAGTTGTTTGTCGACATTGGATTATGTTTTGTCTTCAAGAACTTACCATTTTTGCAAGCAATTACACATTGTGGGTGGGCTACATAGTCTGTCTCTTTCCCTCTTATGGGGGGGTGGGCATTGATTGTATATACATGATGTATGTAGTCCTTAGGGGTGTTATTGAGTCCTCCATCCATGCATCTTTTTTTTCTTTACTCTCTTTTGGAGAGGGTTTTTTCCCATATGGTTTTTCTCCTTTTCTCCAGTTGTGAGATATTTCTTTTTTGCATTGTAAATGGGTACCTAACATGGTTGTGTAGTTGGGACCCATATTACATCTTGCATTTCATTTTTTGCATAATAATTCTCCCTAAGTTGCACTTAAGGGGGGGTGTTAGGGTAAATAGGATTTACCTACTTAAGTTTACTTAGGCATAATAGTTTATTAATGCATTTAATTATCCTGGTAGTTTTTTCTTGTATTGGGTAGTTTTCTCACCTGTCACATATTTCTTGCCCTTATAAGGAACTATTGTACATTATTTAAATTATCTCATATCATTTTTTCTTCTCTGGTGAAATAGCCTTGTGTTGCTTCTCTCATATGTGAATATTTATTTGCAAGTTGTGATCTTGGGTTCGGTGGTTGCCACTATTAGGAAGGAGGGAGAGAGAGATATATGCAAATAAGTGGAGAGAGAAGGAGAGAGAGAGAGAGGGAAGGAGGGATGGAGAGGTGGGGAGGGGGAGATATGTAGAGAGGGATAGGTGAGATAGAGAGAAGTAGAGAGGTAAGGTGGATGGGAGGAGGGGATATAAAGAGAGAGAAGGATGGATACATAGAGAGGTAGTTCTTGAGATCAATGGAGAGAGAGTCAAATAAAGTGATGCAAATAGTGAGAGAGAGAGAGGCCTAAATTGTAGGGGATAAGAAATGAGGAGAGAGAGAGAGAGAGAGAGAGAGAGAGAGAGAGAGAAATGATACAACTTATTGATTACTGAAATTTGATCTCCTAATTACAGAAATTTGACATGTTCATTACTAAATTTTGAATAAGTCTAAAAAATTAAAAGATCTTCCATAATTTAGAATTCGTATTATAACTCCTAGAAATTTGAAATCATTCTCAAACATCCCTAAACTATATGCATGAAATAAAACTTAAAGTATAAGAAAGTAAATGTCTATATATAAATTTTATTTCATGTATATACTTTCATTGAAAGAGAAAAAGAAAGAAAAAATTAAAATTTTAAGCAAAACATAATGTGAGCATGTTTTATAATGCACTCATGCTTTCTCTAACTTAGGACCAAAAAGTAGAGTGGCCACTTTCTGGTCCCCCATCGTTTTGCACTCACCCTTATCTTAAATATATTAATGAATGAATGAAAAATAGAAATGCTAAATAGAGTGGAATAGAATGACAATATCAATGCAAGTGAATAGCGAATTCATGATCCCAAATATGAAGGATATAGAAAAAAAATTCAACAAAAATGACAATAAGAAAATAAGAAGAAGCTAGAGAAAATGAGACAATACAAGATCGACTCAGAAATATTTTAAAGGAGGAAATGTAGATGATAATGCTTGTTATAATATTGCTTTTACACTTCCACAATCTTAAAAAAGTTGGAGAAACTTCACATACAAAATATTTATAGTAAGAACTTCAAAGTGGTGTTAACAATTGAGGATAGCTTCAAATATTTGAAAGTTTTGAAGAGAGAGTGATGGAATGGAAAATATATTTTAGATATGGGTCAATGAGGGAAATGAAGGAGGTAAATAGTCATTTAGATTCAATCCAAAGAAGTTTCCTATTGTTTAATGGAAAAAGGTAGGGTTTACCACCATGGATGAACAAGATGATATAAACCACTAGGTATTTTTCCTATTAATACACTCACTTATGACGGGAAAAAGATGCAAATAATAATAAAAAAATGCTACCTAACTGTTATAGCAACTATGGGGGAAGTTTTTAGAGCATAAAAAGCTATGTACTTGGTCAAAAAGTTATTGTTTTTAAGCTACAGAGGACTCATTCTCCTTTAGTGGTTAATGGGCCCCTATTAGGGTTTCTAAAAATGAGATCAAGGTCCTGTTGCTTTACATCTGCACTCTCAAAATCTTGGTTATCAACTTTTGCAAGTCTATAGCTAATTCTATAGCTTCAATTCATTGATTTTGAACTTTGAATGACAACCTTTGCAACTTTGCAAGTTTGACATTTTTTCTCCAAACTTGCTCCACTTGATCTTCAACCTATAAATTTGAAATCACACTAAAGAGAGGGAAAACTTATTGATTTTTAGTGAATGGGGGTTTGCCTCAGTAAAACCCCTTGTAGATAATTAAACCAAATGATGAAATTAATGAAATGGAGCATGGATATGAAATAATGTAAATGATATCACCTTGGATTGTGTCTTGTGAAACAAATCTACAAACTAACATGTAGTGGCCATGAAGAATATAGCTCTTGGATGGTTGAATGTGATTTGAGCAATGTTTGCAAGTAGATCTTCAATGCCACATCCACAATCTTGGCTCAACAACATGAACGAATGCTTCAAACCCTTAACATGATGATATGACTTTGAATTGCTGCAATAAACTCTTGAAATCTTCCTTGAAATGCCTTGTGAATGCTCTTGAAATGCTCTATAATTCTCTCTTGAAATTGCTAGAATGCTTCATAAACTTGCTAGGTCTTGTTAGGAGAAAAAATGTGAATGGACCCCTTATTTATACTAAATTAGGAGATTAACCCCGAAATTCAAACAATTAAGGCCGACACTATATTTGGAAAGAAACATTATTAAATTCCCACCAGAATGAAATTTAAAAAGGGGGTCTCATTAAGGGATGACTCATTCACCATCTAGGGTGACAGGGTCTTGGCTTAGTTTACCAGGACCTAACCTCAGGGGATTGAAAGAAGTATAAAAACCCATCTCAGATTAACTAAAAAAGGAAGGTCCTATTAAGGGAGGTCCCATTCGCCACCTCGGGTGAATGGGTCTTGGCACCATTTTCCAAGACCTAAATTTTCCCAATGAAATATTTTGTTAATTAAATTATGGGTGGCAGGATAAATCTTCAGGAGGTGTCATAATTAAGGCTTAAATTTGAATTAAAAGGGGGTTAATTACTCCAATTACCCACAATTAATTAATGACCACCTAGATAAGTGTGAAAGTGCCTTGTAACACTTTACAATACTTAAATAAGGCACACATTATGTACATTTTATTCAGAAAGGGGTCCATAAGGCTTGATTAATCAAATACATCCTAGTAAAGTTTGAAAGTGTGTTACAACACTTTACAACACCCTTGCAAAGGATCAATTAAGGCATGTTTTAGTCAAATAAAGGTCCTAGAATAGTTTGATTGTGTACAAAACATTATAAAACCACTCCAAGACACCACTAATTCAATTTTAATGTCAATTATCAAACAAAGTAAGGGGAAAAGGATACTTTTTCCATTACAACATTTTTCCCCACTTTAGTGATACGATGATCCCATGTAAAACTCACACTAAAGTAGACATCCAAGAAACTTAAGTATGCAATAGTAACAAAGATACGTGATCATACCCTATCAAAGGCCAAGAAAAATAAACAAAAACCAAGGATCAATTATAGCCATTCCAACGTGATGCAAAATGGAGTTGTTTGTCCATATCATATGCTGCTCACTTTGGGGTAGTGGAACCTCATTCTGTCCACTAGGTGAGTTGTCCCAATGAAGTGGTTTAGTGAGAAATTCATGCCAGTGTATCAACTTCTCATCATACTAACCATACAAAATTTATCCTCTGGATACCTTTAATAAGGCACCACAATGTAAATGCTTTTGAATATTATGTAAAAATTTTGTTAAAGGGGATTTTTCTTTGTTTAACATCTTCCTCTTAAGGAGCATCGTGCCTAATGTCTCCAAGAGAAGAAAAGTCAAAAGTATCATATCATTTCCCATGGGATGCCTCATTCACGTCATGCCATGTCAGTAGATCGTACACTCTTGGATGGCATCAAACCCAATGACACCACCAAGAAAAGGACAAATCACAAGAAAAAAGAAAAATCATGCCATGAAATTTTGTCAAAAGATATCATATATGTATGCCCCCACTTTAAAGTGGTTGCTACACCATTGTTGTGAGCAATTGCTTTAAATTAGCTAATTTTTTTAGCCTAATACATGAGAGCTTTCCTCGAAAAACCCTATGCCAAGTCATATTTTTCCAAAATAAGCCGCGTCATGAAATAGGAAGGGTTTCCCCCAAAATTACAATGCTAAACCTAGAATGAAAAGTATGTCACATGCAATCCAACTTAAGGCATGCCATCTACATCCCAAGCTTGCTCTTACATATACATGGAAGATGGTCAACTAGCTAAAAGAGACAATCAACAAATGTCATACAAGTACAAAGCTACCTAACCCCTTGCCCCCACTTAGTGCAGGACAAGGGTGAGCCAAGAATGGATGATATATTGTTATTGATTATGATGAGTAAACAAAGTATCAACTTGATTCATGTCTAATGAAATGTTCCCACATGTATTATCTATTAGTTCATTATGCACCAAAGTTAAACTTTCCTTGGAAGAATATTTTGTAAGGTTGTTGATGCTAAGTGAAGGATTGTTTGATGGTTTGATTTCTATCAAAGGACAATAACCAATACCACAAGTTGTTTCTTGTGTGTTAGGATCTATAGTGACATGAATACCTTGTTCTCGAGCACCACATTCATTTCCACTATATCAAAGTTGTTTCATAAGTTCGTAACCTTTTCTATAAATATTTTCATTTGTTTTGGGTTTGGAGGTTTATCATAACCACCTTTATCAATTTTTTTCATGTATGTTTTCTTTTCTTCTAGAGTGGTTGAAGTGGATGCTTTTGAATTTTGCATTGACATTATCACTTTTTCATTTCCCTTTATAGACCCTTTTGTTGATCTTTTACTCACCCATGGATGTAGACCTATAAAATCAAAAGAAATCGAAGCATCTACCAATAATTTTGTGACCTCTTCAATAAGCTTTTATTTTTCTTTATTGACATGAAAACAACTTTGGGGTTCAAGATCAATCTTGATTGTATACACCTTGCTATATATGTGAGCAATGTCTTTGTAACTCAGTTGTTGTGAAACATTATCATCATCGAGTTTATTTTGAGGTGGTTCTAAGATGAACATGGGTTTAATTTGAACTTGTGGTTGTTGTGAGTGTGGATGAATGATAAGTTGAGGCTTAGGTGGTTTGGTAATTAGAGGAATTGAAGGAGCTCTAATGTTCATAACCTCAACACACTTGTCCTTATTTTAATGATATCTCAGCAAAGGGGAGTCTAATGTCACTTCATCATCTTTGGCTAAGGAATTAACATCACTATTGCTTGAAATACATGTGTCAATGTTCTCATTTTCTTGCATCATGAGATCATCCCTAGTGTAGACATGCAAAATTCACATTATGCATTCGATCAGATTCGGTCAAATTAGCTCTTGCATTGGATCCATTCATCACCTTCATCCATTTAAATAATTTCATTGCCTAAGGTTATTTAAAATCAAAAAGCCATTTAAATCAAATCTTAAATCATTTTCCAAAGTCCAAAAAGTCAAATCAGTTAATCAGCATAAATCAGCATTAATTAATCTAATCCTAATCTAAGGCTAATCCCATCCCACTTGCACAATAAATCAATTTTATTGATTTATTAAAACACTCATTTTCCCTCAACATGACAAGTCAAACAGGGCATTTATTGCTGTTTTTCTTGTCCCCCTCTCACATTTATGGCAAAATTTGAATTCAAATTTTCCCCCTCTTGGGCACTCTTCCCAAATCTTGCACACACATCAACTAATCACCACTTGACAAGTGTCCTCAATTCATTGGCTTGATTTTGATCCCACATTGGTCCCTCTTCAACATTTGGCATTTTGAAAATCTTTAAATAGGTGCATCATCCTCAAGCAAATCCTTCACAATCTTCACAATTTCATGCAAGGTTACTCTCTTCATTTGAGATTTGATCTTGTTCATCATCACTCCACCATCTCCATTTGCATTTACACAATTTGAGCTTTGATCAAGGATTGGGAAAGGGTCACTAGCACATGTGACACCAATCCAACATGGAATAGGTAGCTTGCTTTTGTTTTCATAATGTTTTAGTCTTTATATTATCATTTGTTGCATTTTTGAAAGCATTTGCAATATATTCCATGGAGGTATTTGCAGATTTGTGTGTTATACTAACCCTTCTAATGAGTTTTTGAGGTTGGTCTTACATTGCAGATTTTGGGTACTTCATCTTGGCGCTAGAAGGAGGGCATTTCATCTCACTTGTTCAAAAAAAAAAAAAAAACTGACAGATTTAACCCATATCTTTCAGTTTTTGTTCAAAGCAGATTTTGGTCTTCACATCTTGCACACCGTTTGTATTAGAATCACCGTTTGTTAAAACTAACTCTTTCAAATCATTTTGCTGTGAATATGAATATCATTTGCAATGAAGAATATTAAATAACATGAACTTTTCCTTTTCCTGCCTTTTGCATTCACTTGGAAAGATTTTCAAATGATTTTGTGATGCGTTCTTACATCGGCCATTTGCACTGGTTTGAAAATTTTCCTCTTTGACATTTATGGTGCAGTTGTGTATCTGCTATTTGCATTACATCCGCCAATAGCATTAGCTTGGACCCTCGAGCAGCCCAGTGCCTATACTGGTTGCAGAGGCCCACAACAGAAGCAACTTCTCAAAAGTGCTTGTATTCTCTAAACAATGCTTTGCATCTGACTTATGCGCCTGCCAAGAAAGGTGTACTTTACTCATTTTGGATTACATTAACTGCTACTAATGTCGTCGCTGGTTCTACTACTGATGTTGCCACTGCTTCTACTGTATTGCTGACTAAAGTGCGCTAGTCTTGCAGTCTGTCTTTGATCATGAGCTTTTGTTTTTTTTAAACAGCGTACCTTTTCTGAATTTAATCTTTGACATTATTCATATTTTGGATATCCTTGAGGCGTCTAAATCATATCATCATTGACTGCTTAGATCTAACACTTTTTCTACGTTCATAATCAACCGCTTAGATATCATACTTTGTCTGCATTTATACATTTTGCATGTATGTCAAAAAGGCATTAGGAGCTCGCCGGGGCAGGAATAAGATGGCCGTGCAAATCTCTCATCTTTTTGCCTTTGGATTCTCCAATACTTTGTGATTCTCGCCTTCTCTGATGCTCTGTTTTTTTTTAATTATAGAGAATGCGCTGGAGAACTTTACGCGCTAAATGATGGGACAGAGCTAAGATGAAACTTGTAGAATAATCAATCGTAGTACAAGATCTGGAGAGTAACTGGTTACGTACTTTACAATTGTTAGATAGTAAAGTGCCCTGGACTTCTCCTCTTTTTATTATTATAACTATTTCTTCTATCATCATAGCGGCTGCAACTGAAAGGTAAACTCATGGCGTCTCATTAATATCAACGGATGCATTAATAACAGGCAACGACTTTTAAGACAGGTCGCTGTGATCTCTCATCCAATTTTGTCCTAACAGCAGCAAGGAGAAGTTAAAATGCAGGGAGTTGATGGAATGCGCGCCAACAGGGGTTTAATTGTTAGATATTCTCACACGGATTGTCTGATTTTATGAACAATTCAAACTTACTTAAACCCACTTGCTAATCATAAAGGATAGTTTAGGAATGACTTATTCCTTTCTTATACGCTAACCACAAAGGAGCTCCAAACATTAGCCTGCGTTAAATGCTTCTCAATATCGGCCTTTTATTAAGCGTGGAGTGCAACTTGACATGAATTAAGACGGTTCTGGTTTTGGTCAATCTTCCTAGCTGGATTTGTGCGGAAGGAGGAAGTTTTTCCATCATTAATTATTGTTTGTTTTTAACTATTTTTGTCCTTTTGCAGGAATTGATATGTCATCATAACAAAAGAATCAATCCTTTCTTTATCTCTTTGAATTTAATCATTGGTCATTAAATTAACTCACTTGTCTACAATATTTAATGCATACATTCTTGATATTGGATTGCACTAATCTTTGACCAAGTATTTCAACTAAAGGCTTTAATATGGTGAAAAGGATTGTAGGACTTGTATAAATAATTCAGTTATTTGAAATCAGCCTTTTGTTGAAATTAATGCTTGAAGCAATTTTAACTTGACACTCATATAATTGTTTGTTTTGTTTTTTTTATATAGGCTCATGAAAGGAAAACAAACAAAGGTACAAAAGCAAATGAAGGTACAAGCGAAGGATACAAACGAACAAAGGCGAAAAGATGCAAAGCAAAAGAGGAGGAGGATTCTTGTTTGAAAACACAATGTGTTTTTTAACACTTTGATTTTTTTATCAATACTACTTCACGAAAGGAGGGAAATGTTTTTTTGAAAACACAATGTGTTCTTTAACACTTTAAGTGTTTGATCAACACTTCACGAAATTGTTTTCCTTTTCGTTTTAGAACATTAGTTTTCAATTGGGGCTAAAACGAACAATTTCATTTTCATTGCAAAGGGCTTAAAACGAACCTTAGAACAAATTTACTAGATTTCGTTTTGGTTTAAAATTGAACAAGGCAAACTTCACACTTGATTTTGGTGCTTAAAATGAAGTCATCATTGCTTTGAGGCTAAAACGAACAAGTGCTTGATTGTGTTATTTTGTCTTTTGAGTGCGTATCCTCTCCCCTTGCGCTTCGTGCGATCTAGGGTGCAAGAGAAACACTCAAAATACATTTTATTGCTTTAAAACACTTCATTTTGGGCTTAAAAATTGAACAATCTTGTGCGAGTGTGAGTAGGGGCATTTTCGCGTACATTCTCGTTCTTTGTGCCATCAAAGATCGATCGAGTTACGGATTGTGTCTTTGCTCGCTTTTGTTTATCTTAGAGGGCCTGCCTTGGGGAAAAAGTACTCACCCAAGCGACGACTCAACCGGTAACACTCTAAAGCCAAGAGTATTTCCAGCCGGGATATAAATGAGGATTTTGGTTAAACGCCATAATCACGCGGTTGGCTCCGACAAGATGGATCCGAAAGGGGACTCTTGCCACGTTGGGTCAACTCCTACGAACGGAAAGTCCTTACTAGAACCTATGTGTTAGAATTTGCCAAAATCCTTAATCTGTTTGTTGGTGCAAGAACGGTCGTTCTGAAGCCGCCCCACAATTTTACGGCTTTTAGTAGAGATGGAAAGCATGCCATGGGAGTTTCATGGGTGTTGATGCTTGGCTGCCCCGTATAAGTGAGTGCCGTGGAGGGAGAGCCAGTGGGGTCAAGCATCTAACCATCCGCTAAAAGTAGGCGTAGCTGGACTTGTCCAAGTGGGGACTCAACAAACATTGTCTATCACATCCATAGGGCTTGTAATTGTTCTTTGTTTGAAAACACAGTGGGTATTCGAAAACATTTTGCAAACAAACACTTAAACATGATCATGCAAATTTCAAACCCCTTTTGATAGAGCAAATACCTTTTGACAAATTTAAGTGTTGTTGCCTTCCCTTGGGATTATGTCCTTAGAGGTTTCTCATCACTTGAATTTATATCGTCATTTGCTCTAACTAGGGTTAACCTAGGAAATCCCTTTGCCTCAATTTCTTGGAATTCCCACACAACACTTTGTGGGAAGAAAAGGAATTTTGACATAGGACATCTTTAGTTTGAAACATAATCAAGAAAGTGTATTTGGTAAAAAGAAGTCATTAAAAGCAAAGATAAACAATTGAGCCCCACACATGTCTTTTCAATGATTTCTCACAAGATCAAGATACAAAAACCCAAGAAAAGGAAACTTAGCCCAAAACAACATCAACAAAGACTCAAAAGGTTATATGATTTTAGAGAAAAGTTGTTGGCTAATTTCTATAGACATGCTTCAAGAGACAACCCCACTTTATATTCATTTTACTACACACAAAATCCAAGATTGTTTCAAGGGATTGGATACCTTGCTTAGGGCATAACACGTTCTTCAATACCTTGGTCTTGTTAAGCAAAAGTCTAAACTAGGGTCATTCTAAGATCAAAACAAACATTCATCCATCAAAAACATCATCAACCATAAACATCTCACCAACATTTTGAGAAAATCTTGACACAACTATGCTAGGCTCCTTTGGTAGACATCAAAACCTTTCAAACATGAGACTTTGAATTCTTCAAACATCAAACATCAAACTTGTTCAACTCAATTGTGTGTGAATGAATCCTTTTGCACATGCTTAGTTGAATTATCACTTTGTTCAAATTAATGGTGGATAGATGCATCCTTCTCCCATCACTAATTTGGATTATCTTTTGGTTAGCTTGTGAGTAGACACATCCTATTCTCACTTCTAGATCAAATTATCCTTTATGAGCATTAGTTATCTTTTTTAGATCATCATTCAAACATCTTGGGGATATCTCTTGCTCAAACATCAACATTCAAAAGATAGAATTCAAAGTCTAAACATCAAACAAACATCAATCAAAGCAAACCCAAAGTACCTAGCATCACATCAAGATTTTCAATACAAATTCAAAACTTCCATTCTCACCCATATATCATACACCTTTCATCTTCACATCTTTGATCTTTTACACATCCTAGTTTGCTCTTTTATGGTTCAAACAAGATCACAACACAAGAGGAACATGGAGTTAAATCAAGAAACATCAACCACAAGTGATCTAAGCCAAAACATTCCAGAAATCCAAAACACACCACTTCCAGACCTCACTATCACTACACACGATCCACAAAAAGAGGTCTTGGTGGAAGACATCACACCAACAGAACTAAGTGAGGAAGAAGTTCTTGAGATGCTCAAACAACCAAAACTGCAAAAGTTTCTTCGCGCAATGGCTAAAATAAATCCATCAATTCTCAACACTATTGAGGATGAGCTTCTTGTACCAAATGACCAAAACACCCTTCCACAATCAACCACTTCCATTGCCACCATAGAACCTACTATCAATGAGGATGATACCCTCTTCAACACGCATCAAAACCCACTTTACAACCCACTTGGATTTATCGATACATCTGAGGTTCCTTACCATACCACCTCATCATTTTCCCTTGACACGCAAGTGTCTAGACCTTTGGTACAAGCAAGCTCATCCGAAATAGAGAGACCCTACGGATTTGTCTCTTCATTTGCACAAGAAAATTTTCCACCTTTCAAATCATTCACACCTCCCACCACGTCAACACCATATTTTGGTTTAGGGATCCCCCCTTTACCTAAATTTCCACCTTTCCCTAACATAAATCACCCCATCCAAATCAATTCATCCAACCAAGGGGGTACATCGCATCTTTCAAACACACCATCCACATCAAACCAACACATGATAGCTAATCAAAATATGGTCTCTCAAATACCCACTATTTCGCTCATCTCTACCATTCCTACCATTTCACCTAGTCCCACCATTCCTATCGCTTCACCCATCCAAAATGCACCTATCACCACATTCACTCCAACCACTACATCCACTATACCTCAAACTTCCACTACCCCCATCATACCCCTTACATCGCAACCTCCCACCATCGCTCTAAACACATCTCAAACTTCCAACACAATTCCGATCCCACCACCACCACCACTGCGACCAAGCCAAGTAAGCCATTACAATGCTTCATTCAAAGCATACCAACAATTGCTCCAACAATATCAAACAATTCGGCAAGCGCCTATAGCCACGCACGCTTCTCAAGCTTCACAGCAAAATCAAGCTCAAACATTGCTGCAACAACAACAAGCACAACAAGCAGCACAAGCCCAAGCTTTGTTGCAACAACAACAACGAGCTGCACAAGCCGCACAAGCCGCTCAAGCTGCTCAAGCTGCACAAGCTGCACAAGCCGCACAAGCTACACAAGCTGCTCAAGCTGCAAGCTGCACAAGCTGCACAAGCCGCACAAGCTGCTCAAGCTGCACAAGCTGCAAAAGATGCCCAAGATGCCCAAGCACGAGTGCAAGCACAAGCGCAGTACTTTGCACAACAACAAGCAGCCCAACAACTCGCATATCAGAAAGCGTTAGAGCAATACCAAGAGCAACAAGAAGCAGCCCAACAAGCCCTAGCTGACCAACAACAAGCATTGTTGGACCAACAACATCAAGCACAACAACAAGCTCTATTAGCGCAACAACAACAAGATCAACAACAAGCGTTGTTGAAAGCATACATGGCACAACAAGCAAACATTCCACCCATTCAAACACCCACTCCACCCCCCCCGAACACCTTCATTCCACCTCCTGATCCACAATTGGATGTCACCGCACAAATAAAATTTCTGTCACAACAAGTGCTTGACCTTCAATCAGGAAAGACACCAAAACCACAAAAAAACCTATGCCCTTATCCATTTGATAGGAGCGTAGAAATGAAACCATTCCCAAAAGGGTTTGAGATCCCTAAATTTGACAAATATCGCGGAACGGGTAACCCTGAAGATCACATCAGGGAATTTCAAGTACATTGCATGGAGGTGGCTCACGACGAAACGTACTTGATGAGATTATTCCCAAGAAGCTTGGCTGGAAACGCTATTGATTGGTTTTCTCGACTTTCTGGAATCAAAAAATTCCAGGAAATCGTGGATGCCTTCATACATAATTATTCCTTCAACACTCCCATGGAGGTTAGCTTACAGGAATTATCATCTCTCAAACAAGGGAAAAATGAATCATTCGGTGCTTTCTTACAACGATGGCGATCCAAAGCTAATCAAAGCAAGTGGTCCATGCCTGAAGAACAACAAGTGGGAACTATCATTGCGAATCTTGATGGGCCCTTGGCCTTCCACCTCAAAATGCAAAACATCACCACTTACGACCAATTGATACCTAGGGCGCTCAATATCGAACAAGCCCTTGCCACGCAGGGAGAAACTTCATCATATCAAGAAGGCCGCTCATCATCCAATTATCATGACAAACCACGAACATGGGCAAAGAATCGTAATGTAACCAATGATGGTGTTGTTGACGCCAAAGTTGTCATTAGTGCCCCACGGAAGAACAATCCACCATCCCAACAACAACAACACCAAAATACCAATCAAAGCAATCGACAAGTCAATACTGTGGTCCAACCATCCCATAACCAAAACACAAACAACATTGATAATCAGGGAGGACCACAGCGAAACAAGTTCTTCCCCAAACGAAAATACACACTCCTTGGGGAACCTGCTGAAGCAATCATGAAAAGATTGGTAGATGAAAAATTGATAACGGTCCCTACACATAATAATTATCAAGAACCATCGGTCAAGCCACCATGGTATAATGAGAATTATCTTTGTGACTTCCACAAACTCAAGGGACACACGACAAACAACTGCATGAGGCTCAAAAATCTAATTCAAGACCTCATAGATGACAAAATCATAGATGTGGAAGCACCATCAGGAAACAAAGATCTCAAGATTTACACGAATCCGATGCCGAATCATGGTAACAAAGGAAACAAAGATCAAGACAAAGGAAAAGGGGCTTATAAAAATGTCAACCACACATACGAGGGTGTTGTCGCTTGTTTAGACGAGTTTTGTGGAGTCATCACCATCAAAGGGGCCCAAGCCGATTGTGGAGTCACCACAAGAGGTGGAAAGGTTACCATTGCAGCACCATCCCAACCAAGCAGAAATTCCACATCCAATCCAAGGTCTAACCCTAGTGGCTATAATGTCTTGGATCAATTGAAAAGAACCCCTGCACATATCTCCATCATGGAGTTACTCAAAATCTCATCTGCACACAAAAAGATTCTAGAAGAAGCTTTGGCGTCATCTACTGTCCCCGCAGATCTAGATACAGAACAATTCCAAGCTATGGTCGCAAGTATCACCACACCTAACATTCTTACATTTTCTGAACAAGACTTCCCCACACAACCATCTCACAACCGTGCACTTCATCTGGAGGTGTACGTAAATAAAAAGAAAGTCAAGAGAGTCTTGGTGGATGGAGGTGCGGGCTTAAATATTTGCTCCTTAAAGCTTCTAAAGAATTTGAACATTTCAGAGGATTCAATTGACAAAGGAAAAGGCATCACAATAAGAGCATATGATGACCAGGAAAGGGTATCCCAAGGCACCATTCATCTTCCTGTCCAGGTTGGACCCGCCATCATGCAAACCAACTGTCAGGTCTTGGACCTCGATTTACCATACAACATTCTCCTAGGGCGACCATGGATACATGCAATGCAAGCTGTAGCTTCAACCTTTCATCAATGTGTGAAATTCACACATGAAGGTCAAGAGGTTACTATCCATGGAGATCCTGAGCCATTTGCCTACTGCAAAAATCTAGAGGCAAAATACTACAAGATCCCGCAAGTACCCAAGAACGATGAAGGCCCATCAACACCTTACGTGGATCCCGCCACTCTCACTTCTGTGACAGAGACACCCTCCACCCCCGCCATCCCCGCCTTTTCTGATATCAAAGTCATAATACAAGATGATGGTTGTGGAAACTATTCAATGCCTAAGAATGCTTTTGTAGTAGGAGAGCTACCACAATCTCCTAGATCAAGAGGACGACCACAATCACAAGAAGCTTCAACATCTCAAGGATCCTATGAACGAAACCCTACCTTCACAAGTGCAGGAGATCTTGGTCAGGAAACATTAGAGGGGGACCTATCTCATCTCCTTTATCGAGATGATATACCGGCAGTTGAATTGCCTATGGATGAACGAAACAAAGGTATGAAGCTGATGCTCTTGATGGGCTATAACCGGAACCAAGGGTTAGGCCAAGATAATAACGGGCGTGTAATACCCATTATACCTGAGAAGCAAATAAAAAATCTTGGCATTGGTCATCCTACTCCTAAGGTAACTGTACTTGGTCGAGGTGCCCATGGTAGACAGAATCGAATGCCTCCTCAGGAATCTGTAGCTACTCCACAATCCTCCATGACTTTAGGAATGCCCACTGATTTAACTGAGTCACCAGAAATAGGATTACCTTTGTTGTTTGAGGATACTAATGTCCTTATGATTAGCACCTTGTCTTATGAGTCTGAAAACCAAAGCAATGAAATCCGATTAGTCTATCCCCAACTGATTGATTACGACCAACGAGGACCACCAATTCTTGACATGTTTGAAAACGATAAGGCGCTCTCGGAATTCATGGGACTTAGGGATGACATTCCATGTGGGGATCATAAGGCAGGTTTTATCATAGAGCTGGATACACATGCATACTATGGAGAAACGATTGAATCCCTCAGTCGCAAAAATAAAAAATTGAGAATAATCTCCAAGTCCTTGAGTGAAAACCACCTTGTGGCACTCTCCGACTCTAAAAAAGTAAAAAGAAAGGACGCATCCAATGGTGAAAACCTCTCTGAGGCGCCTGAGGATGGGGGATTCAATCTTCCTCTTACAGCTATACACCAAGAAAAGTCAGCTATGCTAGCAGAAAAGTGCAACCCCATCAATCTGGGAACACAAGAAACTCCTCATATTACATTCTACGCTGAGTCATTATTATGCAAAGAACAAGAGGAGTTGGCTACCTTCTTAAAGGAAAGGAAGATAAATTTTGCGTGGACCTATGCTGATATGCCAGGATTGGATCCAGAGGTAGTGGTTCATCACTTGGCAGTCTATCCTAAAGCTAAACCTGTGAGACAGAAGCTTCGCAAAATGCATCCTCAAATTGCTTTGTTAGTCAAAATGGAGCTCAAAAAGCTATTAGATGTGGGATTCATTCGACCAATTGATTATCCAGAATGGGTATCGAACTTGGTACCCGTATCAAAGCCTGACGGAGCCATAAGAATCTGTACGGATTTCAGAGATTTGAACAAAGCATGTCCCAAGGATGATTTCCCGCTCCCCAACATCGACATGATTGTAGACATGACCGCAGGGCATGAGATGCTATCACTTATGGACGGATTTTCAGGATACAACCAGATTATGATAGCAAAAGAAGATCAACACAAGACGGCTTTCACTTGCCCATGGGGAACATACTGCTGGAACGTAATGCCATTCGGCTTAAAGAACGCCGGGGCCACATACCAAAGGGCCATGACACTAATATTCCATGACATGATCCACAAAACAGTTGAGGACTATGTTGATGACATCCTGGGAAAATCCAAAAAGAAGGAGGATCATATATCGGTCTTGAGTGCTATCTTTGACAGACTAGAAGAATACAAGGTTCGTTTGAATCCCAAGAAGTGTGTCTTTGGCGTACAATCAGGAAAGTTGTTGGGTTACATAGTGTCAATGAGAGGCATTGAGATTGATCCGGCAAAGGTGAAAGCAATACTTGAAATGGAAGCTCCTAGGACATTGAAACAACTGAGAGGTCTCCAAGGCAGGCTTCAGTCAATTCGCAGGTTCATAGCACAATTAGCAGACAAACAAATCCCTTACTCTCACCTACTCCACAAGGGGGTAACGTACAAATGGGATGACAAATGTGAACAAGCCTTCAACAAAATCAAGGAATATCTGTTAACACCTCCAGTACTAAGGCCTCCAATTCAGAACAAACCATTGATCCTTTATATCTCAGCAACTGCAGCAGCCCTTGGTGCTCTCCTAGCACAACATGATGAAAATGGAATAGAAAGAGCCATATACTACATCAGCCGTACAATGGTGGGCCATGAGTTAAACTATACATTCATTGAAAAAGCTTGCCTAGCAGTGGTGTTTGCATCCCAAAAATTCAGACACTACATGTTGGCACACAAGATCAAACTCATAGCTAAAATTGATCCCTTAAAGTATCTTCTTTCAAAGGCAATGCTTACAGGAAGAATGGCTAAGTGGGTAATGATATTATCAGAATATGACATTGAGTATGTGGAGCGCAAGGCAATCAAGGGACAGGTCATTGCAGACCAACTGGCAGATGCACCTATCTATGCGGAGAGCCCACTTGTTTCAGAATTTCCAGATGAATCCATTTTCAACATTGACATAGCTACTCATTGGAAACTATACTTTGATGGCTCCTACACACAACATGGGTCCGGAGCTGGTATCTTCTTCATCACTCCACAAGGGGATTGTATACCAAGATCATACAAACTAGCATTCCCTTGTACCAACAACATTGCAGAATACGAGGCTTTAACTATAGGTCTCAGGATAGCAGTACAGTGGAACATTATGGCATTGAAGGTATATGGAGATTCACAGCTTATCATAAATCAAGTGAACAATGAGTACCAAACAAAGGATGATAAGCTAACTCCATACAAAAGGCTGGTGGAAAATCTCAAGGAATATTTTGTTGACATCACATTTGAGCAAGTACCAAGAACCAACAACAGAGCAGCAGACGCAATGGCAACTATTGGATCACTCTTAGAGATCCCTCAAAATGTTCTGAAATATGACTTCTTGGTAGAGCAGCTTCTCGTACCAGCATTCAAGGTACCAGAGTCAGAATTTGTGTGCGAAATCGTTGGTCCAAATGATCAGTGGTACCAAGACATTTACACATACCTTAGGATAGGTATCATTCCCGCCGATTTGCGTTCAAGCCTTAGACGAACCTTTATCAAGAAAGCATCTCGTTTTGTCATTTTAGGAGAAACCCTTTATCGTAGAAGCATAGAAGGAACCTTACTAAGATGTCTTAACCCTGAGGAGGCTTCGGCTGCCCTAACTGAGGTGCACAACGGCATCTGTGGTTCTCATTCGAGTGGCATGACCCTGTCTAAGAAATTGTTGAGGAGTGGGTATTACTGGCCTACCATGGACAGAGAGGCACATGAATATGTCAAGAAGTGTCTACAGTGTCAGCAACACGGGGACCTCATCCATGCTCCAGCTCAAGAGCTTCATCCAATCATCACACCATGGCCCTTTTCACAGTGGGGACTCGATCTCATTGGGAAAATCACACCCACCTCATCCAACGGCCACAAATTCATTATAACCGCAACTGAGTACTTCACCAAGTGGGTTGAAGCCATACCTATGACCTACATAATAGGAAAGCGGATCTCAAAGTTCATCCTGAACTATCTCATATGCCGCTATGGTGTTCCACGGGGCTATTATCTCGGATAATGGGACACCATTCAAGAACTATGAGGTTTGTGACTTGTGCAAGAAATTCAAAATCCAACATCGCTTCTCCACCCTGTACTATCCCCAAGGCAATGGCCAGAAAAAAGCTATGAACAAAACTATTCTTAAAATCCTTAAGAAAACAGTCAATGGCCTTGGTAGTACGGCATTTCGCGACAATCACGCCTTTGGGCCTAGAACCGACATCCCATACACCCGAGGGTGCCACACCATTTTCCTTGGTCTACGGATCGGAGGCCATCTTGCCCATTGAGATCGAGTTACCATCCCTCAGAGTATCATTGCAAAATATCATCACAGACGAAGAGTATCGAGTTTCAAGACTGAATGAGCTGGAACTGTTGGACGAGCGACGTTTGGATGCTTTAAACCATCTGCAAGTGTATCAGAATAGACTGAAAAGGAGCTACAACAAGAAAATCAGAAGTAGAACTTTCCAAGTTGGAGAATTAGTCTTAAAAGAAAATCAGAAGAATGTCCCAAATCCCAGCAGCAAAGGAAAGTTCGAACCCAATTGGTTAGGGCCTTTCATTGTCATAGCAAGCTACAAATCAGGGGCATATCAGCTATCAACACCCGAAGGGGAACCTCTGCAGGAGCCCATGAATAGCTCCCATCTCAAAAAGTTTTATGCCTAATTCTTTCAAGGTATAGAACCAAAATCCAAAATCATAAAAAGTCGAAAATGGTTACTTGACGGCAAGCCAGTCTTGTGATAAAAAATCAAAAATCAAAGCGATAAAGAGAAAAATAGTCCTCTAGTGAAAACCACTTCGGTGGTGCTTTGGACAAGTAACTTGGTGAAAACCTGGAAAACAGGTGCCATGTGTAAATAAGCACTCTCCATCCATCTTGGTCTCAGAGTGACTTGGCATCATTCACTCACTTTCATCGCATATAAATTAAGCATTTCACCCTTCCATCACTCATCAAGCTCACATCCAGCACCATGGCAGTCTGTGCTTTCGTATCATGATCCCTCCTAGTACTGGCCCATTCACCGAGGAATTAGGTTTGTCTGCCTTTATGGAGTAGTCTATTGCATCATATTTGAGGGGCATTCTCATCCGGATGGGATTAGGTGTATGATCTTAAAGTCCTCAAAATCGAGAAAATCCAAAAACATCAATCGAAAATCAAAAACATCGAGAGAAAATCAAAATCCAAAACATTTAAAACATTTCAAAATCCAAAAGCAGTCGTCTTGTCGAACTCATTAGATCTCGAGCTTGAGCGTAGGCAAGGTTGATCTTTGATCATCCCAGAGACATTTAGGTCAGTCCTATAGGAGTTCGTCATAATAAACTGACATTTGATCATGTATATCTTCATTTGTAAATCGATCAAGTTGTCAGTCGAACTACGTGGTCTCTGCGTGTATAACGTAGGCAAGGCTAATCTATCGATAAGCCCCCGAGGCCCCTAGGATAGGTCTTTAGGTTAGTCTCTTGGTCAAAATCTCGTAAAATCCCAAAAACATTGGAAAATCGAAAATCAAAACATTTGTAAAACCTCAAAAAAAATTACCAAAAACAGCCTCAAAACATTGCAAAATTTCAAAAACATCCAAATATTTGAAAAAATCCATCCACCTCATCTCGCTTACACTCGCAATAATCAATCATCCATAATAAATCGTCATCACCCTCAACCTTTGGTAAAACAGTCAGAAACAAGTCTAGCAGTCAAATGTGAAAACCTAAACTGTCAAAATCTCAAGTTTAGGTCTGTCGGCAAGCAAGTTGGTCAACTCTTTTTATCAATGGCATATAAATCATAAATCAATTTCATCATTGTTTGATAAAAGCTTGTCCTAGGATCCGTTCCGAAAATGGGCACTTTTACCAAACCAACCACTTTGGGTAAACAAAACGACGTGTCATTAACATGTCCTAGGATCCGTTCCGACAATGGACATTATCTTTTGGCAATGAGTTTTGGCTCCCATCTTTTGAAACACATCCCTCTGGCTGGAGGTATGAAGAACATTGGCTTGTTTGTGTAGCGATCTTTTCTTTTGATTTATCATATTAGCATCATTCAAGGACCTCTCGATGATATCGAGCGGAAAGGATTTAGAGAAAGGAATGGAAGACAGCGATCGATATTATTTTTATGCGCTATGCTTGTTGAATACGTTCTTGTAAAATAACTTGGCCGAATACTTGCTGGTAGATAATATGTATGGAGGGAGGTTTAGGATAGCTTGTTGACTATTGCATTGATTGGTTATACCTTTAGATGTTTTGGTAGAGATGTTTGGGACTTCTAAGTGCATCTAGCGAGGTTTTAGGTATGTCAAATTAATGAACAAGAATGCTCTATCTGCTTGTTGAGTCAAAGTCCATCACACTAAGTACAAGCGCCATCACAGTCCTTCATACCTTGATGCATCGTGCTTAAGTGCGTGTTATCAAACATAAAGTAAGTGACCCTTTGAAAATCAATCCTTGATAAGCAAATCATCATCATCACCTATCATCATCATCTCTAATAAAGTCGATAATCATGGACTTGTTGGATCCTCTTGTCATCATCTCATTTCACTAACATCATGCATCCATCATGCATCCATCATGCATCCATCGTACATCCATCACCGCATCTGAGCCATAATAAAAGCATGCGCGCCACCACATATCATTCATATCATACATAATAGGAAATATCGATCATTTCACATGCATTGCATTTGCATCATCATCATAATATAGATCTGTTAGTCTAAGCATTTCATAAATCATCCATTGCATATCATAGCATATCATCATCCATCTCATATCATATAATCATTTAAGTTGTTTAGGATAATATAGATTTGTTATTCTAAGCATCTTGAAATCATCATCTTTGCATCATCGTCCATAACCATCCATTTTGAACCTCTTTATCGCGAGATCGACCCTCAAATTGAATCTTTTCGCTCGATCTCTCGAGGGGGCAATGTACCAGTGTACTTCTTTCCGCTGGGGCATCCGAAAAATCAGAAAATTTTTAATTTCGATTGCGGCAAGTTTATTCTTTGAACCAACGCAACAAGTACATTGCTTCAAAGAGGGGCAAAATGTAGACATGCAAAATTCACATTATGCATTCGATCAGATTCGGTCAAATTAGCTCTTGCATTGGATCCATTCATCACCTTCATCCATTTAAATAATTTCATTGCCTAAGGTTATTTAAAATCAAAAAGCCATTTAAATCAAATCTTAAATCATTTTCCAAAGTCCAAAAAGTCAAATCAGTTAATCAGCATTAAATCAGCATAATCAGCATTAAATTAATCTAATCCTAATCTAAGGCTAATCCCATCCCACTTGCACAATAAATCAATTTTATTGATTTATTAAAACAATCATTTTCCCTCAACATGACAAGTCAAACAGGGCATTTATTGCTCTTCTTTCTTGTCCCCCTCTCAAAATTTATTGCAAATTTGAATTCAAAATTTCCCCCTCTTGGGCACTCTTCCCAAATCTTGCACACACATCAACTAATCACCACTTGACAAGTGTCCTCAATTCATTGGCTTGATTTTGATCCCACATTGGTCCCTCTTCAACATTTGGCATTTTGAAAATCTTTAAATAGGTGCATCATCCTCAAGCAAATCCTTCACAATCTTCATTGCAAGGTTACTCTCTTCATTTGAGATTTGATCTTGTTCATCATCACTCCACCATCTCCATTTGCATTTACACAATTTGAGCTTTGATCAAGGATTGGGAAAGGGTCACTAGCACATGTGACACCAATCCAACATGGAATAGGTAGCTTGCTTTTGTTTTC
Source organism: Sequoia sempervirens (assembly GCA_007258455.2). Classification (NCBI taxonomy): domain Eukaryota; kingdom Viridiplantae; phylum Streptophyta; class Pinopsida; order Cupressales; family Cupressaceae; genus Sequoia; species Sequoia sempervirens. The sequence continues at coordinate 298,893,059 of VDFB02271358.1, forward strand.
ATAGTGTTTTAGTCTTTATATTATCATTTGTTGCATTTTTGAAAGCATTTGCAATATATTCCATGGAGGTATTTGCAGATTTGTGTGTTATACTAACCCTTCTAATGAGTTTTTGAGGTTGGTCTTACATTGCAGATTTTGGGTACTTCACCTAGTAGGAGAGTTTTAAGGAGAGTAAAAAACTAGATGTTCATGACATTCATTGTTTGGTTCTTCTAAAATGTCTTCATCACAAGTAAGGGAGTGATCAGTGGTTGGTTTTTCTTGCTTATTAATGATTAACTTCTCTTGTTCAATAATGTTTTTCCTAGGGGAACAAAGGAAAATAGGACTCTCAGAACTCTCATCAATTGGATCTTCTAACACAAAAGTATCTTCATCATAAATATGAGAGATATTAGAAGGCCAAATTTGATTGTTATCATTGCCCATGATTTCATCATTGTTTTGTGAGGTCTCATTCTCTTGTGCCATGATATACCCTAGTGGGAGAGCTTTCAAGAGGTTCATCAAATTCCATGATTATATTTTGTTAAGTAACTTCACCAAAAATAGGGGAAGCATTAAGGGAAGGACAACAATGATTTTCATGCTTAGCAATGATTTGATCATCTTGTTTGAATAGATCTTTCCAAATATTAGGGACATTAGGAAGGAGAGAAATAATGCTATAACTCTTAATCAATAACATGTCCTCTTTACAAATGTGTTTTTCATGATTGTCTAGGATTGTTTCCACTTTCACAAAAGCATTCTCATAAGTAGCCTAGGAGACCTTTATTGGGAGATAAATGGAGACTAGGCAAAGTTGTGTTAATGGTCTCATCTTCTTGTTTCCTAATATCTTCCCAAGGGGGAGGAGGAGAGGGACAATCAATATTCTCAATGGATTGTATCTTATTTCACCTAGATACCTTCGTCACTAATAGAAGATGTATCAGGAGAAGAAAAATTATGATTGTTATGATTATCTATGCTCAGATCCTCTCATGTTCTGACATTCTTACAAATTTGATAGATACTAGGAGGGTATCCCACATGCTTATCAAAGGTTTTACTTTTCTTTCCTAGACTATGCTCATGAGTAGAGAAAATAGAATCATACAAGACATGTGATACTCTATGAACACTAACTGCTTGAAAGGAAAAAATGCTAACATGAAAAAGTAAACTATGCAATTTTCATATTCTAAACAAGGCAATGCAATAAACTGAAAATGAAATGTTGTAACTGTAACTTTGAATTTTGGATTTATCCCACAATACTAGTTTACAATTTTTGGCCAAACTAGACACTGAATTGATTTTTTCTAACTAAATATTCACTTTCAGGCACCTATAGTGGCTAAATCATGAGGAATTTGAAGATGATGCAAACTAGTGATTTGTGACATTTTTTTTGTAGATTCAAAATATATTTTTTTCAAAATTTTTGGAATCAGATTGCACTTCTGTTTGCATCTCCTTTAAAAACTATTTTTTTTAGTAAATACCATTTTTAAGGAGTGATGCTCACTGTATACAACATAAATGTTTTTCCATGAAGAATAAAATTCTATATTTTTTGAACTTAGATTTGTAACTATGAAATCTAGTGCTTCCAATTGGTTTCACAATGTTTTATTGAATATTTTTTCCTTAATCAAGTTTTGAAGTCAAACCAATTACAATTTAGACATAGGCGGACCATATACAACATAAAAAAAATTTGTATACATATCAAAATTCATTTTTTTTGTTGGATCAAGGACATCAATATCTAGTGGATTGATATTTTTCAATTTTTTTTTGATAATCTGCTATTTTTCCATGTGCAAAACAAAGAGCTTGATCTTCAGTGAAAACCTATGTTTAATCAAACTAAAAAAAATACATAATAAAACCAAAACATATTAAAATTATATTCATTGGATAGCTTGTTCTAAGGACTACCATCATCTGGTTGGGTCTATGAGGTATCCTCCATTTTGATCCTCAACTCGAGCTTCAAAGGGAAAAATTCTAAAGTTTTTTGGTGCCAGAGGGGGAGAAGGGGGAAAGGCGGGTTCGAGTGAAACCCCCTTGGAGGTTCACTTGAACCGGGGTTTGCTTGAACTAGGGTTTGAGAGAACCACCTTTCTACAACCCTTTCCTTTTCTTTTTTTCCTAGGAAATGTGGGACCCAACATTTAATGGGTTTACTCGAAGGGGGGTTCTAGTGAACCCCCTTTGGGTTCGCTTGAACCAAATGTTCGTTCGAACCCACAAAAACTAATTTTTTTTTGCATGGGGGATTTTTTTGTAATATTCCTTCCTCATTAGAATTGTAAACTAGTTGTGTGGGTTTACCCTTTGACAATGCACTAAATGAAGCAAATTAAGCTAACTTCAATGAGATTGATGAAACTACAAATCAGGAAACTGAAACAGGAAAGTAACAACAACAAACAAAAGCCTATAACAGAGGTTTCAAATCCCAAAAAGTGCAGATCAGGATCTAACAGGGACTCATTCACCAGTAAGGGTGAATGGGTCTTGGTTAGTATTTTTGAAATTTTTCTAGTGATTTTTTATGCTTTTTAGATGCCAGAAGGTACAAGCTCAGCCTAATCAGGGACTCATTTGCTAATAAAGGTGAATGGGTCCTAAATGAGATGCAAGATTGCAATGCGAAACAAGAAACCTTAAATGAGATTTTTAATTCAATGCAAGTTTAAATGAAAATGAATGCAATATATAGCCTAGGATGCAATGAAAGACTTCAAAATTAGAAAATTGCAATATTCAATGAGTCAGGTTCACCAAAGTGTTTAATGGAAAAAGGTAGGGTTTACCACCATGAATGAACAAGATGATAAACCACTAGATCTTTTTCTTACTAATTCACTCAATTATGAGGGGGAAAAGATGAAAATAACAATAAAAAATGCTACCTAACTATTATAGCAACTATGGTGGAAGTTTTTAGAGCATAGAACACTATGTACTCAGTCAAAAACTTGTTATTTTTAAGCTACAAAGGACTCATTCGCCTTTAGTGGCGGCTAGGTCCCTATTAGGGTTTGTGAAACTGAGATCAAGGTCATGTTCCTTGATGTCTATACTCTTAAAATCTTGGTTATCAACTTTTGGAAGTCTATAGCTATTATGTAGCTTTAATTCTTTGATTTTGCACTTTGAATGACAACTTTTGCAACTTTGCAACTTTGACAATTTTGCTCCAAACTTGCTCCACTTGATCTTCAACCTATAAATTTGCAATCACACACTCAAGGGAGGGAAAACTTGTTGATTGTTAGTGAATGGGGGTTTTCCTTAGTCAAACCACTTGTAGGTAACTAAACCAAATGATGAAATGAAGCGTGCATATAGAATAATGCAAATGATATCACCTTCGATGATGTCTTGTGAAACAAATCTGCAAACTAACATGTAGTGGCCATGAAGAATGTAGATCTTGGATCCTTGAACATGTGATTTGGAAAATGGTTGCAAGTAGATCTTCAATGCTACATCCACAATCTTGGCTCAACAACATGAATGAATTCTTCAAACCCTTGACATGATGATATGAATTTGAATTGCTGCAATAAACTCTTGAAATCTACCTTTAAATTCCTTGTGAATGCTCTTGAAATTCTTTATAATGCTCTCTTGAAATTACTAGAATGCTTCATAAACTTGATAGGTCTTGTTGGGAGAAACAATGTGAATTAACCCCTTATTTACACTAAATTAGGAGATTAACCTCAAAATTCAAACAATTAAGGCCGACATAGATCTAGAAAGAAACATTATTAAATTCTTTTCAAAATGAAATTCAAAAAGGGGGGTCTCATTAAGGGAGGACGCATTCACCACCTAGGGTGAATGGGTCCTGGCTTAGTTTACCAAGATCTAACCCTGTGGGTGTATGTTAACCTCCAAGGTTTGCTTGCACCTAATCAACAAGAAGACATTACTCTGCCTTCACCATGAACCTAACAATCTTCTAGGCTCTGTCCTGACTTGGTTCACCAACTGAACCTTGCTATAACTCTGTTCCAAGAGTTTCCACCTTGTGCTTTAACCTCAGAGGATTCAACACCTTCTTGCACTTGCAATCTTTGTCACTACACCTAGAAGAGTCTAGATGCCAACTTCATCAATTTGTTAGAACTGCTTGCAGGGGAGTTGAAGATGCTGTCTCCATGCTTTTTGCAACCAAACTGATCCATTTTTCTTGGTGTCCACTCCTCAACCTACCCGTTTCCAAGATTTCCCTTTGGTGAGGCCCTATTTCTAGTAGCCCTTACCAGTCGGTTTTTAGCCTTTTGCTCTCAAACTTGCCACTCAACCTATCAAACAAAAGACACTTTTAGGCACCCTTTTCAGAGCTTTAAATCTTGCATTTGATTTCAGACCTCTGTCTGTTCCGTACAGCTGGTTCCTATGATCTTGGAGAGGAGGCCTAATTGTCCTATTTCCTAGGGTTTTGCTGATCACTTGCTTATTTCTCACTCAAGAGAATTGTTCAAGCCTTCATCTCTCAGGTGTCCTTGTGTCTAATCATATTCCACCTGGAAGTGTACTTTTTCCGTACAAATGTACCTTCCCCTGCCTGTTCTCTTTACTTTTCCTCTTCCAAACTCCTAACCGGGTAACTTAGGCTCGCCTAGGGTTTGGAATTTAAAATCACTGCTTGGCTCTCTTGATTTCCTGTCATTGAATATGTACAAAGCACTGGCTTCCCTTCCATATTCCACCAATTTTAGGAATATCCCGTGGTTGATGTCTATGGGGAAGCCATTTCAATTTTGCTGCTCAAAACAGTATTTACAAACCTCTAAATTCTAATCTAAAGTTTCTAATCAAAAACTCTACACTCAATAATCTAAACACAAGATGAGTAATATCCTACACTATTCTATGAACATGATCACAGTGTTAAATCATCAAATACAGTGTCCACAAGATCACTGTTTCTCACAATGCACAGGCAGATACAGGAAAACACAGAAATCTGCCAAAACAAGAATACAAACCCTTTGTAAACTATTCTATGGAACCTGAACACACAAGAAAGATGAATCAAACTATCGTAGAGGCTAAATCTGATGTTAAAGATGATAAACAAGGGCCTTGAATTTCCAGATGTCTGAAACACATGGGGTTTTCGTAGCTTCCGAAATTACCAAAGCTGTCTTACATTTCTTCCCAACAAAACTTGTTTACAATCTGATGACCTGTTTTCTCTGAGCCACACACTACTTTTGATGCCTTTGCCACTATTGAGGAAGTTGCTTTCGGGGCTTACTGTTCAAAGAGTTTAATGCCAAAGTGAAGTGCATGCAACAAACAAGTTCATCATGCCATCTTACAACTCTGCCTTTAACCTTAATTATAGGACCTTAATCTCCTTAAACTCGAACCAACAGTTCCTTAACTGACCTTTAGCATCTTCCAACAACGAGAATGTGGCTTTAATACATTTGATGCATCATATCTTCTAACATAACTGTCCAAATCTTAATAAAGCAGAATTTAACAATAAGATAAACTAATGAAGATTTTAGTCCTAGTGACTAACTCTCCACACACACAATACCTTCTAAAGGTCCAATCTAAGCACACAAGCATTCCTGACTTGGCTAAAGTCAGTACAAGCCAAAATTATGCAAATCAAAATGGAGGTCAGCCTAGGTGCTCCTGCACCATCCTCCCCAAAACAGAACACTTCAATCCACCCTTGGATTTAGCAAGTTAGGATCAATGCCCAACTTCTTAAACTCTGCCTCCTTGATCCATACTGCATCTACTTCAAGTTGTCCTTGTCTTTGGATCAGGTGTTCTTTATATTCCTTGGTCTTGGTTTTCTTGTAAACTCTAGTGTCCAATACCTTATCAGCTTGTTTGACTGCAATGGAGGGCAGTTTGAGTTCTTCTACATCTTGACTAACTTCCTGGAGTGTCTGATCCAAATCTTGTGGTGGTCCTTTGTAATGTACAAGGTCCGCAACATTGAAATCAGGGGACAGCCCACTGTCATTTGGTAATTGCACTTTGACTGCATTGTTGCCATACTTCTCCAAGATAGGACAGGGACCTATCCTCTTCATTTGCAGCTTGTGAGGAACTCCTTTCTGCAATCTAGCCTTGTTCAAATGGACCATCACTAAGTCTCCCACATTGAATTGGACTTCTCTCCTATGCTCATCCATCTTAACCTTATGCTTCATGGTATTTTCTGCCAAGGTTTTTCTGACTGTGTCATGGATTTCCTGCATTGCATAGGCAAAATCATCTGCATAACCACTTCCCTTGACTCCATCCCTTCAATTCCCTGGAGTTCATAAACACCTCTGGGGTGGAGTCCATAGACAATTTCAAGGGACTCTTCCACTGTGGATCTATTCAACTGTCATTATAGGCATATTGAGCTTGCCCGATAATATGATCCCATTGTTGACCGCTGCTCCTTAGTCAAGCATCTTAGAAGGTTTCCAGTGTTTTATTCACAACCCGATTAGACCATCGGGTTTACAGGGGATGGTAATGTAGATCAAAGATAGATTAGTGCCCATTCTGCCGAGAGTCTTCCAAAATGACTCATAAACTTGGGGTGTCTGCAATGCGATACAATGCTGATTGGTAAACCATGAATCATACTATCTCTTTGGCGGAAGAAAGAGAATTTTGTTGGGCATCATTGGTTGTTTTCGCGAGGGGCACAAGTGAGCCATCTTCTGAATCGTCTCACAACAACATAAACACTATCCATACCTTGTTTTGTCTTGGGTAAACCAACTACAAAGTCCATGCTCAAGCATTCCCATGGCCTAGAAGGAATAGGCAGTGGCTGGTATAGGCCTGCATTTGAGGAAGTGCCTTTTGCCTTTTGACATACCGCACAACTCTCCACATACCTTCTGATATCTAAGTTCATATTTGGCCAATAATAAAACCTTTGGACAAGTTCTTGAGTTTTGGTAATCCCAAAATGACCACTCAATGCACCATTATGCTTTTCATGTATCAAGTTTTCCCTAATAGAACCTCTAGGAACACAAAGCTGATTCCCTTTAAACATTAAATCACTTTGCAAGGTATATTCAACATATTTGCTATGGAGATGGTTCTTATACTCAAGACATACCTTATAAATTTGCCGATGCTTCATCATGCATATAGATCTTTGAAATGATGATCTATTCCCATGCTCTTCAATGAATTTCTTGGATTGTGAGGACTCTTCTACTCAATGCATCAACCACTTTGTTGAGATCTCCTTTCTTGTGCTTGATATTGAAGGTGTAAGCTTGCAAGTACTCCACCCAGTTCATGTGCCTGTGACTCAGCTTCTCTTGTGAATTCAGAAAACTGAGTGCTTGATTGTCTGAGTACACAATGAATTCTTTGGGAAGCAAGTAGTGCCTCCATTTCCTTAGTGCTTGGACCAATGCATACATTTCAAGGTCATAAGAAGAGTAATTCTTCTTGGATTCACTTAGCTTCTCTGAATGAAAAGCCACTGGTCTGCCCTCTTGGCTGAGAACAACTCCAATTGCTACATTGCTTTCATCACATTCAATGGTGAATAACTTCTCAAAACTTGGCAACACCAAAATAGGTTGAGTAGCTATCCTTTCCTTCAGCAACTCAAAAATCTTGTTAGCTTGCTCATTCCACACAAACTTAGTTTTCATTCCTCCTTTAATGGTATCCAACCATAGGAGCACAAATTGCACTAAACTGTTTGATGAATTTCCGATAATACTGAGCAAGACCATGGAAGCTTCTTACCTCTGTTGCTATCTTTGGAGTAGGCCAATTTAGAATGGCTTCTACCTTGCTGCTGTCCATCTTCAAGTTGCCATGTGATAGTACAAATCCAAGGTACACCAGCTCTGTTTTGATGAACTCACACTTTTCCAGATTGATCTTCAGCTTCTCCTCCTGCAGCTTCTTGAAAATCAACTCAATATGTTTGAGGTGCTCTTCTCTTGTTCTGCTATAGATTAGTATATCATCAAGATACACTACTACAAACTTGCCAATGTAGTCTTTGAGGATTTCATTCATGAGTCTCATGAATGTGGAGGGGGCATTAGATAATCCAAATGGCATAACTAGCCACTCATAGAGACCCTCATTGGTTTTGAAGGCTATTTTCCACTCATCACCCTCATGTATTCTAATTTGGTGGTAACCACTCTTTAAATCTATCTTGGTATAGTACCTAGCTTCACCTAGACAATCCATGAGATCTTCAATCCTAGGGATAGGGAACCTATACCTGATGGTTATCTTGTTGATTGCTCTGGAATCAGTACAAAGCCTCCATTCTCCTCCTTTCTTAGGTGCTAAGACAGTGGGTACTGCACAAGGACTAATGCTTTTCCTAATAAGACCTTGGTCAAGTAGTTCTTGAATCTGCCTAGCTATTTCCTCATTTTGCTGAGGTGTCATCTTGTAGGCTGCTTTGTTTGGAAGGGTAGCTCCTGGTATCAAGTCTATCCTATGACTTATGGCTCTTTTAGGAGGTAAGGTTGATGGTTGACCACTACTTACAATGCTTTCATAGGTCTGCAACAAGTCTTGAATCTCCTTGGGTAACTCTTGCTTTTCAGCTGCCTTCTCTTTGCTTACTTCTCTTGGCTTGATCATTACTGCATAGCCAACTCCTTCTCCTTCTTCCAAAGCTTTTAAGAACTCTTTTTCACCAGCTATAAGCAGCTTAGAACCTTGCTGTCTGCACCTCTGTATCTTCTAACAAAGATTGAATCTTGTAGGTTACATTGTCCTTCTTGAAGGTATAAGAATTCTTGGCTCCATCATGCATAGCTTGATGGTCAAATTGCCATGGCCTACCTAGGAGCAAGTGGCATGCATCCATAGGTAATACATCACACAATACCTTGTCTTTGTACTTGCCAATTGAAAACTCCACCCATGCTTGTTCATTCACCAAGACATGCTTGACCCTTATTGAGCCATGTGACCTTGTAAGGATTATTGTGAGGTATCCTTGTCAATTTCAGTTTGCTGACTACCTCCTCTGACACAATATTGTCAGTAGAACCTGAGTCTATAATGACCTTACATACTTTCCCCATCATCTTGCATTTTATCCTAAACAAGGACCTTCTTTGGCTTGGCTCTTCTTTGACTGTTCTTTGATCAAAGTCCTCCTCATCATGAGATTTTCACCTTCCTCTGAGTTCAAGGGTACTTCAGGTTGTTTATTTGCTGCAGCTAGTCTCATCTTGAATCAGATTGGTTCTCCTATCTCCTCCATGAGAAGTGCTACCTTTCTCAGGACATCTATAGGCTGGGTGTCCCAATTGGTTGCAATGATAGCATTTCATGTTGGTGAAGTAGCTGCCTCTTCCTTGTCCACCACTTCTTCCTCTGGAGCTGAAACCTCTTCCTCTACCACCTCTACTAGAACTTCCTTCTTGCTGTTCAGAAAATCTGACTTCTCCTTGGGCTCTTGGTTCTGAGCTTCTTCCACTATAACTTCCTCTTTGTCCTCTGTTGTCTTTCCCTTTACCTCTACCTTTAGGGGTTTTGTTCCTGCTTCTTTTTTCCTTTCTCCTCTATCTTCAAAGCCATTTGATAGCATTGGCGGACTGATTTGAAGTTTACCAAACTCATATCTTCTTGAATAGACCATTTGAGTCCATTTAGGTACCTTGCTAACTTGATACTCTCATCTTCAACCACTTTTGATCTAAGGCACAATTTTTGAAACTCCTCTGTATATGTTTGAACATCCATGTCTTTTTGCCTCAGATTGTGTCTTCTCCTATGCAACTGGACTTCATAATCATTAGGGAGATAAGTCTGTCCTTATCTTAGTCACCATTCCTCTCCATGAAACTATGGGACCTTTGCCTTCTTTCTCTCTTTCAGATTGTACAAACTTCCACCATGTGAGAGCTGCTCCTCTCAACCTTGACTTGGCCACCTTTACCTTTTGGGCCTCTATTATGCCATCACACTCAAAGTGATTCTCAATGCTCTCAATCCAGTCTACAACTGAATCAGGGTCCATTTGTCCACTGAAAAGTGGCACACCATCCAATGCTTTACCACTCAAGGCCTGCAATGCCTTCAAGAATGGTTCCTCTGCAAGAACAGGATCAGGCTTTGGAGCTTCCTCCTCCAATTCCACTTCTTTTTCCTTGGCTTCCTGCTCTTCCTTCTACTTTATCTTGTCCTTCACAGTATCTGTGTCTCTTGGACTTCATCCAGGAGTTTCTCCATCTGAGATATCCTTTCTCTGAGCAACCGGTTATCTTCCTCTTGCTCTTCTACCTTCTTTGCTAGCTCTGCATTTGTCACCATGGTTCCTTCCTCTGGTGTATTCTCTCCTACTGACTCAGTGGATTGGCTCATTAATCACAAGCCTTGAATCCAACTCTAAGCTCTGATACCAATATGGTGTATGTTAACCTCCAAGGTTTGCTTGCACCTAATCAACAAGAAGACATTACTCTGCCTTCACCATGAACCTAACAATCTTCTAGGCTCTGTCCTGACTTGGTTCACCAACTGAACCTTGCTATAACTCTGTTCCAAGAGTTTCCACCTTGTGCTTTAACCTCAGAGGATTCAACACCTTCTTGCACTTGCAATCTTTGTCACTACACCTAGAAGAGTCTAGATGCCAACTTCATCAATTTGTTAGAACTGCTTGCAGGGGAGTTGAAGATGCTGTCTCCATGCTTTTTGCAACCAAACTGATCCATTTTTCTTGGTGTCCACTCCTCAGCCTACCCGTTTCCAAGATTTCCCTTTGGTGAGGCCCTATTTCTAGTAGCCCTTACCAGTCGGTTTTTAGCCTTTTGCTCTCAAACTTGCCACACAACCTATCAAACAAAAGACACTTTTAGGCACCCTTTTCAGAGCTTTAAATCTTGCATTTGATTTCAGACCTCTGTCTGTTCCGTACAGCTGGTTCCTATGATCTTGGAGAGGAGGCCTAATTGTCCTATTTCCTAGGGTTTTGCTGATCACTTGCTTATTCCTCACTCAAGAGAATTGTTCAAGCCTTCATCTCTCAGGTGTCCTTGTGTCTAATCATATTCCACCTGGAAGTGTACTTTTTCCGTACAAATGTACCTTCCCCTGCCTGTTCTCTTTACTTTTCCTTTTCCAAACTCCTAACCGGGTATCTTAGGCTCGCCTAGGGTTTGGAATTTAAAATCACTGCTTGGCTCTCTTGATTTCCTGTCATTAAATATGTACAAAGCACTGGCTTCCCTTCCATATTCCACCAATTTCAGGAATATCCCGTGGTTGATGTCTATGGGGAAGCCATTTCAATTTTGTTGCTCAAAACAGTATTTACAAACCCCTAAATTCTAATCTAAAGTTTCTAATCAAAAACTCTACACTCAATAATCTAAACACAAGATGAGTAATATTCTACACTATTCTATGAACATAAACACAGTGTTAAATCATCAAATACAGTGTCCACAAGATCACTATTTCTCACAATGCATGGGCAGATACAGGAAAACACAGAAATCTGCCAAAACAAGAATAAAAACCTTTTATAAACTATTCTATGGAACCTGAACACACAAGAAAGATGAATCAAAACTATGCTAAGAATACAAATACAGTGTTAAGACAATAAACACAAGGCCTTGAATACCACTGTGTCTCAAAAACACACGGGGTTTTCAAATAAACTCAGAAATTGCAAAACTGTCTTCTATTTCTTCACAACCAAACTTGTTTACAATGCAACAACTTGTTTTCTACGAGCCACACACTACTTTTGATGCCTTTGCCACTATTCAAGGGCAGTTGCTCGAGCTTTTCCCTAATTTCAAGGGATTCCCAATGCCAAGTAAAGTGCATGCAACAAACAAGTTCATCATGCCATCTTACAACTCTGCCTTTAACCTTAATTATAGGACCTTAATCTCCTTAAACTCGAACCAACAGTTCCTTAACTGACCTTTAGCATCTTCCAACAACGAGAATGTGGCTTTAATACATTTGATGCATCATATCTTCTAACATAACTGTCCAAATCTTAATAAAGCAGAATTTAACAATAAGATAAACTAATGAAGATTTTAGTCCTAGTGACTAACTCTCCACACACACAATACCTTCTAAAGGTCCAATCTAAACACACAAGCATTCCTGACTTGGCTAAAGTCAGTACAAGCCAAAATTATGCAAACCAAAATGGAGGTCAGCCTAGGTGCTCCTGCACCACGAGGGATTGAAAGAAGGCTAAAAACCCATTTTAGATGAATTGAAAAAGGGGGGTCCTGTTAAGGAAGGACTCATTCTCCACCTAGGGTGAATGGGTCCTTGCAACATTTTCTAGGACCTAACTTTTCCCAATGAAATATTTATTAATTAAATTATGGTTGTCGAGATATATGTTCAGGAGGTGTCATAATTAAGGCTTAAATTTGAATTAAAACTGGGTTAATTACTCCAATTACCCACAATTAATTAATGACCACCTAGATAAGTGTGAAAGTGCCTTATAACACTTTACAACACTTAAATAAGGTACACATTATGTACATTTTATTCAGAAAGGGGCCCATAAGGCTTGATTAAGCAAATACATCCTAGCAAAGTGTGAAAGTGTGTCACAACACTTTACAATACCATTGCAAAGGATCAATTAAGGCATGTTTTAGTCAAATAAAGGTCATAGAATAGTGTGAATGTGTACAACACATTATAACACCACTCCAAGTCATCATTAATTTAGTTTTAATGTCAATTATCAAACCAAGTAAGGGAAAAATCCTACTTTTTTCATTACTACATCTACTAATTCAAAAGGTGGAAAAGGTTGAAATTTTTAGGAATGATCAAGGATTGATAAAATTTCATAGGATGTTAGCAGATCACATGTATTTTGTTAGGACACAACCATGTTTGAACATTTCTAGGTAGGAAAAGGTCAAAATGCTAGCTGACAACAAAAGGATGACACCTAGAACACCTAGTAGAAGAAGAAAATAACTAGATTATAAGCCTTTAGAACTAAGAAGGACAAGGCTAGTACAAAGGGATAAATATACCTAAAAGATAATTAAAGAAATAGACACCATAGTGAATGTAAACTATAGCATGAAATTGTAAGGTCGTGTAATTTTTTATATTATAATGTGTTCACATCTACAACATTGAATTTATAAATGTGATGGAATTCCATAAGAACACGTGTATTACAATTGCAAAGTTGTTGAAAACCTACCAAAAACTAAAGAAAAGTGAAATAAGATAAAATAAAAATTGATGATCCAAGATAGCTTTTACACCCAAGATGCTCTTGAATCACCTAGTTTGCAATTGAAGCATTTTGATTTAGAGACAATAGATTCCTTACATATTCTAACTAACCTAGCTAGATGAGTAAAAACAAATAGAAATGTTAGAATGTAATGTTTGAAACTAAAAATAGATAACGTACAAGAACATATACTCCTACTAATCCCTCACATAATATCTAAAATTATATTTGATAGCCTCAAAAGCTAAAATTTAAGTATAATCTTGAAAATGTAAAAGACAATTCATTCAATAGATGGAGAAGGATATAATAAATCTTGGCTTGAAATATATTTATTACTTCATAGTCTAGCACACCACAGTCAAACCATGAAAATTCTTCAAAACACTTGGACTTAGGCGAATCAATTACAAACTAAAATTAAGTAGATCATGAAATTACCAATCGGTACGTGAGCTCAATAGCTCTTACTAAACATAAATCTGATCTACCTAATATATGACAAACTTTTAGAAACCATTTGATGGAGATTAATCAATGATCTTCAAAATGCGTGGACAAAAAACAACTGCAAGACAACAAAATATAAATAAATTAAAAAAAAATTACCCTTGTGTTGAAAATTCGCTACACGTAAAGAGGACAAAGACCACAAGAAAAAAGCATTAAAAGACACAATGTTTCTAGAAGCCTGTCATAGAAATAATGGTTACGGTAGCCACTTTTTCCTCTGATTTGAAGTCGACGGCGACTTTCACCTACTTGTGAAAGTTCCAGCCCCCTTCCTCAGCGTGAGAATCACGCATCCTTTGTTTTTTTCTTCTTTCCTCTGGAATATGACTTTTACGTTGCCTTACCATATACGGTATATTTCCCTATAAATACATAGGGACTTACAGGAAAAGAAAATGTAAGGCATAAAGGCATTGTGAGTGCTTCTTTGCTTATTCCACCAGTGTCATCTCAAATCCTGCGCATTATTATGAGTTCCATTAATATCTCTTTTTGGCCGTTTCATGGCAGCAGCAATGAAGTATTCGATCAAAAGAAGAATCACAAGAACAAACAAGAAAGGTAAACGAAAGAAAAAGAAGAAGAAAGCTTCGTATCTATGTTTTTATAAAGTTTAAGTTTTGCAAGTACACATAAATATGTATAATGTATCTCGACAGCTTCTATGGTATAAAGCTGGGCAATCGTAGCTTCCTAGAATTTTCCATTCCTTTGTTTTCAGTTTGGAAGTGGTAGTTAAATCCTATCAGCTTGGTATTGGCTTTTTGTAATGTTGAGTATATTGTCCTTTTATTGATCAAGATTCTCACCAATTTGTCATCATCTTGAAGTCAAAATTATTACTGTTTATCTCCTCGAAACTCATATTGTTCGAACTCATTACAGGTGAAATTATGTAAAAGTATTACTATTAAAGAAATAAGTTAATTATATTTCGTAGAGCATGATAAAATATATTGTAGATATGTTAACAAAATTTATATTTGTTGTGTTTTTTTAGAGCATGGAGTGAATTTCACTATTCCTTAAAAAAGATTAATGTATATTCTATATTAGAATATTGGTGCACTTTTATATTATTTGAAGATTCATGCAAGTTTTTTTGGATGAGAACAACACATATTCTTTTATTGACAAGGCACCACTTAATTATCATTGTATTTTGAGGAAGCCTCATAATAAATAGAATCCCAACATCATTCTTTAAGCCTTTGTTTTGATCATTGGCACTAATAATAGGACATTATAAAAATTATTGACCAAAACATTGATATTGTAAATATAGAAAAAAATGCCAATAGTGGCATAGCATGATGGTTAAGCTATTGTGGTATTGTTCTTGCCATCAACATTCAAACCCTACTGGGGTGTAATTGTTGAATGTTTAAATTGGGGATGAGGTCCCCCATTTGTGACCTCGCCAGTTCATAGGTTTAGATCAAAAGTGTTTACCCCTTGAAAAAATAAATATAGAAAAAAAAAATCGAAGATGCCCCATTAAGCTTACCTATGAGAGAATTGTGGAAGGAAAGAAGGAATCATACGCTACCACACATTAACCATGACTTGTACAATCCTAATTAAAGATTGAAGATGAAAAGTTGTTAATTTTTATAGGGATTTAACGAAGTGATGATCCACATGATTGTCCTCATTTCATAAATTCAAATCACAGGTTAATGACATTGTCATAAAACTATTATTTAATAACATGCATGTGGATCTCTATTTTTTTTATGCTACTACCGATCTAGATTATGAGAAATTCAAATAGCATTATTATTGTCACACCAAAGAAAGTATTATCATGCTAAAAACCAACAACTATGAGAATTTGATGATGGTAAAATAATCTCATTAGAAGTATTGTCTATGTCTTTTCACCTTTTTTTGTGGAAGAGAGGGAAATGGTAGTCTACATCTTACTTGACTAAGTGATGGGATTTCAACCAAAAATAATATTAAACCAAGAGGAAAAGTATACCTAATAGTAAATTTTGTACTATCAATATCATCTAATAAGGTAGAGTAAAAAAAATCATTTAGTTGGATAGTTAGCCCATTTATGCCTATTTTAAATTTATTACTATAGTTAGTGTACAATTTCTATTATTATGTTTCAATAATATGGTTTATTTGACTATGTATTTATTGTTTTCAACTTTATGTAGTTATAAGAATAAGTTGGTTGATGGATGTGTTCTTGTTAGAAACCATAAAGTCCATTAAATAAACCAGAAGTAAAAAGCTTCATTCATACAAAATGTGGAAATCTAATGTCTCTAACCAAAAAGTCCATTAAATAGATTTTATATCATCAAGGAAAGTATCGTGGTTTATTTGGATTGATTTTGATCTTTGGTTGGCCATCTCTAGTCTACTTCTGTAATAAATTAATTTGTGAATAAAAATTAATTTTAATCCTCTATTAGGCATGCATTATTAATTATATTCATTATTTAAGTATTCATTTTATTAGATAGGAGAGGTAACATTAGCACCACTACCTGAAAATAATTTTGGCCATATTTGAGAGTGAAACAAAAGAAGATGGGTTAGGTTTTGAAATAAAAGGGGAGGTTCACCAAAATGATAATAGATAGACCTATTTTCCTTTATTTCATATGAGATCCTCATAAAGAATTGACTAACAACCCTTAGGTGAATCAACTCAATGTGAAAATTTTCACATTTCCTTATGCTTTGAGGATGGGGGTCAAGTTCAAACAAAACTTTTGGGAGAAAAACCTAAAATAGAAAATCAACCTAATTATGCCAATTCAAACTTAAAACAACAATATAAAGCTCAATATTAGCAAAAATAGAAAAAAAATTGCAAATTTGAGAAGGGTACAAAATGATTTTTACTAGTCACCAAAAGTCACTTTCAAGAGGCTATATAGGATTCATTCGCCCATGGGCGAATGGGTCTTTTGTCAAGGTTTTTCAACAACTTTCAGAAGCCTTTGATATTGATCTGTAGCTTATGATTTGTCTAGGTTTCAATCTCAGAAAGTCAAAAATCAAATATATAGGTGAGATTCCTTGATTTGACAACAACTTTGGAAACTTTTGCAACTTTAACAACTTTTCCAATCTTGCACTTCAAAAGGTCTTCAATTCTTCTTGAACCTAAACCTACAACACAAACACAAGAGAGAAAAAATAATTTTTTTGGTGAATGGGGGTTTGCCTTGGTCAAACCCTGTTTTGGTAATCAAACCTTGAATTGAAATAAAGCATGAAAGAGTGAATGAACAATGAATAATGCTATGTTACTCAAAAAATGGAAATAGTGTGCCACCTTTTGGGAGGTGAAACATAAACTAGGTGTTTAGGGACCTAGACCTATTTCCCTCAAGTTACATTCAAGGAAACCTTAAAGATATCAATCCGAAGATAGAAAGGGGGAAAGATATCTCGCACTAAGGTATCCTTGGGTTTGATTAGAAACTAAAAAGGGGTTCACCACCAAGCTAGGGCTTGGAAAGACAAGAGAGGAATGCAACATGCAAAGTACATTGCAAAACCTAACTAGATGACCTAGGGAATGAAATTGAAATGCATGATATCAAACTAGAGATGAATAGAGGTGCACCTAGAAGTGTGAGGAAGACAAAAAAAGCTTCAAAACCTTGAAAAATTGTTGTTTTTTTCCCACTAGGACTCATACACCAGTCTAGGTCACTTAGTCCTAGACTAGGGTTTTTGTGCCAAAATTGGAATCTGACAATGTATGATCTGAAACAACTAAAATCTAGAAAATATGTTGTTGTAGTGTAGTAAAATGCATACCCTTGCATTTTCACACTTGTTTGCACCTTCGTTGCTTCATTTATGCTTCTTTATGGCTTAATTGTTCCTATTTTACATCCACAAGCCCTATAAACTATATACTTTAATGGAAAATCCTGACAAACCTCAAAAGATAAATGATCATTTAATGTTTTTGTCTATGTGTCCCTGATTTGTGGAGTGGGACTAAAATGCCACCTAGGGCATCTTTTTCCTGCATGGGTCTTGGGACCCTGATATTGAAAACACCTGAAAAGGTCCCTTTTTGGAGTCTATGCCCTGAGAATTGAGCCTTGGGACTAAGACGCCACCTAGGGAATCTTAGTCCTCCTTGGCCTATTTTCAAGATTCAATTTCAAATTTGGGTGGGATTTAGCCTCCTTTATTTAATGATTTCATATGTCAGCTTGTTGTGGTGTAATTTTAGGATATTAAGCATGAAATAGGTATAAATACAAGGTTCCCTCTCTCATTTTCTCATAACAAAATAAAAAGCATTCAAATATTCATTCCTAAAGCAAGTTTATTCATTCAAGAGCATATTTATCAAGTATTTGGAGTCATTTCAAGATTCAAGCATCATATCAAAGAGTTTTCTTGCATCATGTGTGTTGTACTTACATTTGTGATGTAGGGTTTTGATTCAAGCAAGGAATTGAAGATCATTCCTTTGGTTCAAGATCCATATCCATTGCAACCATTACACACAAGTTTGCATATTTAATCAGGGTTTGGTGAGTTTTATCATTACATGTTGTTCATTCACCATTTCCTTCATTATTGCTATTTCATTTCAAGGTTTAATTACCAACAAGGGGTTTGACCAAGGAAAACCCCCATTCACTAACAAACAATTTTTTCCCTATTACATATTTGTGATTACAGATCTAGGTTAAAGTCTTTAAGATCACTTGGAGTGAAAAGTTGCAAAAGTTGCATTACAAAGTTGTCATCTTCACAGACAATCGCCTACATGCTAAATCCAGAAGTTTCAGAACTGAAGATCGGAAAGGAAGCAAGTGCAGACCTTGGAGCTCAGGATCATGTTCATAGTTTGCATAAATTCAAAACAAGACTAATACACCATCTTGGGAATCTTAGTCCTCCTGAGAACATTTTTTAGATATTCCTTTAGATCTGGTTCTGATATTTGAAGACTCCATATTTGCTCCAAAATAGCAGCGGGACTAATATACCCATCATGGGCGTCTTACTCTTCCACAACACTTTTTGGGCACCATCTTTACATTTCCGTAATCTTCATAGCATCTCCAGACTTCCCAGGTACACATATCATATGGTTATGTGTAGGATCATCATGGAAAAAATAGGCCCTTAAGTGGCAAAATTTTTAGAAAAATCAGAATTAGGCAACTTGACGTAAAAATTTGAATAAGTTATCTATATTATTTCAAAAATATGTAAGAATAGAATCTTTAGAAAATTAAATGTAGTTTCTAAACTAGTAGGTTTATTTTAAAAAAAAAAACTTTTTGGTGAAAATTTAAAATTTCAATGCATTAGTACTTAAATTTGGAAAAACTAGAAAGTAGGTCTCTGTCCTACCACCCCTAACCACAATAAAATGATAATATTTTTTTATAAGATTTTAGATATAAGTAGAGGGCTCATATCCGATGTGATGCATATTTTTTTATAAATTTTTCCAAGTAAATAATTAATTATGAATTTTTATTAAAACTTTTTAAAAACTATAAAAATTGTATGTCTAACCACCTTAACTTGGTCAAAACTTCATGAAATTAATTTTTTTTTTAATCCTATAGTATTGCATAGAATGTGACACATGTTTCAGATTCAAAAAATGTGATACCATTTCAAAGCTATAGATGTTTTTCAATCAGCATATCAATCAGGACTTTAGTCGTAATTCAAATAGAAAATGAATAATAATTATTTATTAAATTCAAAGTAAAACATAATTTATATTGGTAGAAAGCTGAGAATCTCCTTTAAAATCCCTTTTCGTTTCAACAATTTTGGGTAAAAAAAAAGTCATTAGCCACATACCCTACACATACCCATCATATCACCACTTTTTGGCTCATCATGATCCTGCACATATCCATATCTCCCTGTTTCATAATTTTATTATTTGCATCTTTCATTTAGCTTGTATTTCTAATTTTAGGTCATTTTACATATCACATTGTGTTTTCCAACATTCTCTTTTCCAAGCATTTTCTTGGTGGTGAACCCATTAGAACTCAAATAACCCCCTCCTAGATCCTTCCTAATTGTGAAATTGAGTCACCTTGTGAGGTTGTTATTGAATCCAATTAAGACTCCTAGGACATTAGTGAATGATTGGTGGAAAAAGAGTGATATCTTTAGGTATCCATTTTTCTTCTCATCATTTTGGTGAACCCAACTTTTAAGCATTCATTTATGATTTGGAGTCCTTTGTATTAGTGAGCATCTAAGGTATCTTATAATTTGCATTAGTGAAATTGCATTTAGGGTTTCCTTTATTTGCATTAGTGAAAGTGCATATACGTTGCATTTTTACTTTCTTGCATCATTTCATTTCATTAAAAAACTCAAAATTGCATTGCTCTTCATCTTAATTGCATTTAGAAACATTCTTATTGCATTCAAAATTGAAAAAAAATGCATTCCATATTGCATTCAATTGCTTGTTCCTAGTTACTTTTTCTTGCACTTATTTGAAATTTTTTCTATTTTTGAGCATGAGTATCTTGCATAGGAAATCTATAAACACTATTGACATTCCAGAATTCACTATTTTTCTACAAAAAACCTTTGCTAGGACTAAAATGCGCTTCCTGGTGTCTTAGTCCCTCTCAGGAGTTTTGCTTCAGATATCTCTCTCTAATGTTTGTTGTCTGTTTCAGCTTTGGGAACTTTAGAATCTCACTTCAAGGACCAACACACCTTGGTTCCTTAGTCCCTATTGAATTTGATTCTCCAATTTTTTGGAATTGAAATTTCTTTTTTGTGTTTTTGTGGGCTGCCTTCAATTATTTGTTTCAGTTTCGAGATTTTTTGTTATTCCAATTTCTTTCATTTCAAGCATAATTACAAGCATAGGATATTGTGTTCATTACACTTTCTATGGTTTATCCCTTGTATGAGATTTAGTACTTGGTGTCCTACTGCTAATACTATGGTTAGACGAAGTGCAAGACTCATGGCATCCTGCGATAAGACACTCGTTGTGGATCTTGGGTTATCAAGCTCTCTTAATTTTGGCGTTGGCACTAGTTCACTAGGTATCCATACCCTTCACACCTCTTTTTCTATGCTTACCTTACCTACAAGTGTTGTGCCAAGTCTCCAAACCATGGTTGATCATATTCCTTAAGAAAACATAATGAAAATGCATGAAGACTTAGTTCATTTACATGATAGCCTAAGTACTAAAAACATTTCAAACACTGTTATACCTTCCATAGATAACCTTCACCGCATGATGGAAAGTGATGAGGGATTGGAAGTTGTGCATAACATAGCTCAAATATTTGGAAAACATATTCCTTCCACCACTAATGGTGCTCAAGCTTCAAACAATATGCAAAACCAAGGAGGAAGTCAAACTCCTCCCTCTTCAACCATAACCTAAGTTCCCACCTATACCAATCCTCAAATGACCACAACAATGCAACCAACTAATAGGATCCTTCCTACCTCAAACATTTCCATTGGTGCTCCTTATACTATGTGGCATCTAATATTATATCTTCTCCCATAAGCAATCCATTCATTAGTCCTTCCAACACATACATACCACCACCATAATCATCTCCATCAAACACTACAAACAATGACCCTATCGTTAATGAACTCTTGCAAAGCCTTTCATCCATCCAATGCCAAGTTTCCACCATAAATCAAAATCAAAATGGTCCACCTTCATATTATGTCAAGAGCAACCCACTATCCTTGGAGATATTAAGAACTTTGGTTCCACAAGGTATATAGATCACTATATTTGAGAAATATGGAGGAAAGGGAGATCTTGATAATCATGTGTTAATGCCTTTATTGATTTGTGTAGTGACATTATCCTTGAATACAAAATTTTGGCTAAAATTTTTCCCTGATCCTTGAAAGACATTTCCTTGGATTGGTTTTCTGCATTATTGAATAACTCAATTCATACATTCAATGAAATTGTTGAGGCCTTTATTAACCATTTCCAAGTGCACATGGTCCCTGAAATGACATTGGCTGATTTGATGAGATGCAAGCAAAATGAGGGTGAAAAAGTCATTGACTTCATTTCACGCCACCAATTTCTTTATTCCCAAATCAGTGTGAAGATTCCCAATTCCCACCTTCAAAAGATGTTCATAAAAATCTTACAAAGCAAGATAAGGGATAAGCCCACCATGATGAAATTACCCTCCTTCATGCATTTATGCATTGCCCTTCAAGACTATAAAAATTCCCTAACCAATAGTGAACCAAAAACCACCCCTACCCATCTTGAAAAGATCGAAGCCTCAAACCAACACACTTACCAACCTTTCAGAAGACAAAATAAAAGTTTCCTTCAGCTAAATTCCACCTCTCAACCTACCCAACCAGTTGATACCCAAGTAGCTACTATAAAGAAGAGTAATCCTTATATCTTTGGGGATCTGTAGAGACAATTTACACCCTTACCCGACACACTTCACAACATTTTGACCCAAATCTTAAACAAAAATATGCTTATGTTACCTCCCATTTGACCCCTTGACCCTAGCAAGCCATTACCTCTGGGCTTTAGACATCATGCCTATTGTGCTTATCACCAACAAGAAGGACATGATACATAACATTGCAAGTGTCTTAAACATCTTGTGCAAGACCTCATTGATTCCAATGATATCCAAATTGGAGGTGTAAATGAAAAAGGTAATAATTCTATGGCCCCTCCCAACCAAAACTTGTAAATCTTTGTACCAATCCCATGCCCAACCAAGTATGTGCAGGATCATCATGGAAAAAATAGGCCTTAACTGGCAAAAAAATCAGAAAAAATTAGAGTTAGGAAACTTGGTGTAAAATTTTGAATAAGTTATCTATATTATTTCAAAAATATGTAACAATAGAATCTATAGCAAATTGGATGTAGTTTCTAAACTACTAGGTTTATTTTAAAAAAAAAAATCTATTTGGTGAAAATTTGAAATTTCAATGCAATAGTACTTAAATTTTAGGGAAAAAATAAGTAGGTGTCTGTCTGACCACCCTAACCATAATAAAATAATAACATCTTTTTATAAGATTTTAGATATAAGTAGAGGACTCATGTCCTGGTGTGATGCATTATTTTTGTAATTTTTTTTTTTTTACAAGTAATAATTATTTATGAATTTTTATTACAACTTTTTACAAAATATGAAAAATCGTATGTCTAACCACCTTAGCTTGGTCAAAACTTCATGAAATAGGTATGTGTAGGATCAACATGGAAGAAACAAGCCCTTAAGTGGCAAAAATTTAGAAAAATCAAGTTAGGAAACTTGACGTAAAAAATTGAATAAGTTATCTATATTATTTCAAAATGTCTTAAAGAAATAAAATCTATAGCAAATTGAATGTAGTTTCTAAACTAGTGGGTTTGTTTAAAAATAAAAAATCTATTTGGTGAAAATTTGAAATTTCAATGTGATGAGTACTTAAATTCGGGGGAAAAAATAAAAAAGAGCGGTGTGCGTTTGACCACCTAACCATAATAAAATGATAATTATTTTTTTTAAAATATTTTTTGGAATATAAAGTAGAGGACTCATGTCAGATGGCAGGTATAAAATTATTATTTTGTAATTTTTTTCCAAGTAAATTATTAATTATCAATTTTTATTGCAACTTTTTAAAAATATAAAAAAACTTCATTATGTTTGACATGCTTAACTTGGTAAAAAGTTCATGAAATTCAATTTTTTCTTTTTTTTAATACTATAGTATGTGAAGCATAGAATGTGGCATGTTTGGATTCAAAAATGTTATACCTATTTGAAGATATAGATGTTTTTCAATTAGCCTATCGATAAGACTTTAGTTGAATTTTAATAGAAAATGGATAATAATTACTTGTTAGATTCAAAGCAAAGCATAATTTATATTGGTGGAAATCTGAGGAATCTCCTTTAAAAACTCTTTTCATTTCATCGATTTTTGGGTAAAAAAGTCATGACCACATAACCATCATGGCTGCCACTTTTTGGCCCTCGTGATCCCTACACATCCCCAAATTCAATTTTCTTTTTAATCCTATAGTATGTGAAGCATAGATGTGGCTAGCATGTTTTGAATTCAAAAAATATGATACCATTGAAAGTTATATATTTTTTCAATTTAGCCTATCAATAAGGACTTTAATTAAGTAATTCAAATAGAAAATGAATAATAATTATTCCCGTAAATTCAAAGTAAAGCATAATTTATATTGGTGGAAAGTTGAGAATCTCCTTTAAAAACCCTTTTCTTTCATCAATTTTGGGTAAAAAGTCATCAATGACATACCCTACATACCCAACCATAAAATTTCATTTGTTAAGGCTACAGAAACTAAGCCCGATGTGTTGAATGTTGACACAGATGATGAGAATCTGAGCAATCATGAACAAAGTCCTATGGATGATAATGAATAGAGTCCTATGGATACTAATGAACAAAGTCCTATTGATACAATGATAGGAGTGGTTGACATCGAGCCTTGTAAACAACAAACCATTGACATTACTTTCTATTCAGAAGAAACAATCAAACATGCACTTGATGGTCCTCTTTACATAGCCAGCAGAATCAATAAAAATCCCACTCTTGGGATTTTAATTGATCCCATATGTGGAGAGAATGTGATCACAAAAGAACTTTTATATGTGCATGAACTTACTCAAGATAGATATGATCAACCAAAAGCATGGATTAAAATGCATGATGGTTTTGATCGTACTACAATGGGATCAATCACACTCCCTTTACAAGTAGAACCGAAGAAATCAAATGTATCATTCTCTATCATATCTTATTCAGAGCAATTTTGTGTGAAGTTAGGCTAAAAATGACTTCTCTCCATGAATGTTGTCCCATTCGTTGTCCATAAGTGCTTAAAGTTTCTAGTCAACAATGAAATATTCGATGCGGTGTTTTATCTCAAATAAATCTAAAGCTACCTAAATGAAAAAATGTTGAGTCTAAAAACCATTCCAAACAAGCCAGACCCATCCATAAATAATACCTTGCCTAGGTTTCCTATAAAATGAAAAGAGAAAACCAAACAAGTCCTAATCTTCCTCCTAAGAAAATTTATAAGACCAAAGAAAAAGTGGTTAAACAACCTTCCATGGTTTCTTCTATTCTTTCCTCACAAGAAGAAAAGACCTATGGTTGAAGCCCATTCCTACACAAACACAACTTGAAAATGTAAATAAAAAGAAACTACATAATGCTAGAGAGCGTAGGAGTAGACATCATTCTATTGCTCGAAAGATGAATAATGATAACAACATTGAAAATCAAAATATGAACTTGACAAAAGCAATAAAAGACGATGCTCCTCTTTTACCAGAAAAAAAAGAAGCTATATCTCCACCACAATAAGGACTAGGAACTTCTATGGATATTATCATTCATCCTCATGTTGTGGTTAACTTGGATGATGATGAAACAACTAAAATCGATGAGGAAGTGCATAATGAGTTGAATTTGTTATTTTTATCTTCTATGAGCTTAAATGACAACCATGGCGATCCTCCTAAATCGAGTGATTCACCATGTGTTGAACTTGGTGATTCTCCTTGTACAACACTTGATGTTGTCACTCTCGCTAGTGATATGCATTCTGCATATACTAAACAAGATTAGGATGTTGATGACCTACTAGATGGTTGAATCGCATGTTCTTTACTAGTCTATTATTTCTTTTCTTTTTCTTTTTCTTTTTCTTTCCTTTTCATTTTCTTTTAGTTTGCTTGCATATGCATAATGTGATCCCCCATGATGTTCTATTTGATATTTATCTCTCTATGTGTATTCCTTTATTTGTACCTTCATTATTCTATAATATGTCGTATACTTTTTCCTTTTGATTGATCTTTTATCTTTACTTTCATTTTCATTTCTTGTGGTATCCTTTTGGGGATGATGCAAGGCATCAAGACATTCATGTCTCCCATGTTGACCCAAAATATTTATTATCTTTTCTCCTTTCATTTTCCTTTTCCTTTTTCTTGTGTTTTCCTTTTGGGGATGACACAAGGCATCAAGACACCCTATGTCTCTTCCATGTTGACCCAAAAGGATTTTTTTTTCTTTGTTTTCACTCTCTTTGTGTCATCCTTCCAGTTCTATGTGTATTTGGGGAATGATGATAGTTTTGAGCTTTCTAAAAAAATTGCAGCAAAGAACATATTGACCCAAAATCCATAGATCTCTTATGTGTTTGGTGTTTTCATTTTGAGGACAACCCCTCCCTTTTTTTTCATTTCTCTTGCATGACACAAATTTACTTCAAAACATATGACTTGGTATAGGGATTTCCAAGTTGGCTCTCATGTCTTCCTTCTTGTTTGCATTTTCATTTGCTACTTTAAAGTAATTTCTCAAAGCATGGTGTTACCAATTTCTTTAAAGTGGGGGCATACATTGGCATTATTTTAGCATGACTTCACTTGCATTTTTCCCTTTTCATATTCCTTGATATGATTTTCTTATTTCATGCGACGTGTTTTTCTCTTTGTGGTGACATTGGGAGTAATTTCCTTAAAGAGTGTGATCTATCTTAGCATATTATATTCCCCTTAGTGGTGATACAATGCAGTGAATCCCCTAAGTGGTGAATCTTTTATCCTTTGATTGGTCCTCTCTTGGAGACATTAGGAACAATGTCCTTTAAGAGTAAGACCTCACATGAACTAAGAAAAATATCTTTGATCATCCCTCTTTCTTGTTGCATTTTTGTACCTTATTAAAGTCATGGAGGTATGACTTTGATATTGTCCCCTAGGGCTCACCTAGTGAACACCTAGCTTCACTAGCCAATGTGAGCATGCATTTTGTACCTTATTAAAGTCATGGAGGTATGGATTTAATATGGTCCCTTGGGTCTCACCTAGTGGGAAGCTAGCTCCAACTAGGCATCATGAGCATGTGTTTTGTTTGCATATTGGAAAGTGCAATCCACTTGTAAAAATTTTGGACAAACAACCTAGACCCGATCCACCGCGTTGGATGACTAGTCAAAGCTTGATCCATTCCAGTTTTTCCCCTTTTTTTCCCTTTTTCCTGTCTTTGATGGTGTATGTTTATGATTTGGTTATGGCTTCATATATCATTTTCAACCATGTTCCTTTGTGCTTATGTTGGTTTTGTCACAGGATCTTGATCTCAGGGGCTTGGCCACCCTCTTGATTGCGTGGTTGGCTAATTTAGTGTGAATTTGAAGTAAGCTCATCCTCTCACTAAAGTGGGGGCTAAATGTAGTGTAGGAAAATGCATACCCTTGCATTTTCACACTTGTTTGGGCCTGCCTTGCTTTATTTATGCTTCTTTTATGGCTTAATTGGTCCTATTTTGTGTCCACAATCCCTATGAATTACATATTTTTTTGGTTAATCCCAAATTTTTCCAATGCATAAATGATAATATAATGACTCCATCAGTGTGTCCCTAATTTTTGTGTCAAGGCTAAAACGCCACCTAGGGCGTCTTTGTCCCCCAAGGCTCTCAGGACCATAATTTTGAGATATCCTGATTGGGCCCCTTTTTGGTGTCTGTGCCCCACATTTTTAGGAATTGGGACTAAGATGCCACCTAGGGCATCTTATCCTCCTTGAGCCATTTTCAGGATTTAATTTCAAATTCTAGATGGATTTAGCCTCCTTTATTTAATGAATTCATATGTCTGCTTGGTGTGATGTAGTTTCAGGATATTAAGCATAGATAAGTATAAATACAAGGTTCCTTCTCTCATTTTTCATCCTAAGTAATCTATCAAGAATTCAAGCATCCAAGTATTTTGTGAGATCATTCAAGAGCATATTTATCAAGCATTTGGATCCATTTCAAGATCCAACTATCATATTAAAGAGTTTTCTTGCATCATGTGTATTGTTGTGCTAAGATTTATGATGTAGGGTTTTGATTCAAGCAAGAAATTCAAGATCATTCCTTTGGTTCAAAATCCATATCAATTGCAACCATTACACACAAGTTTGTAGATTTTATAAGGGTTTAGTGAGTTGTAGCATTACATGTTGCTCATCCACCATTTCCTTCATTATTTCTATTTCATTTCAAAGTTTAATTACCAACAAGGGGTTTGACCAAGGCAAACCCCCATTCACTAAAAAACAACAAGTTTTTCATCTTGCATATTTGTGATTGCAGATCTAGGTTGAAGTCTTGAAGATCACTTGGAGTGCAAAGTTGAAAAAGTTGCAAAGTTTCATTACAAAGTTGTCATCTTCAAGGAAACTCACCTATAGGTTGAATTCAAAAGTTTCAGAACTGGAGATCGAAAAGGGAGCAAGTGTAGACCTTAGAGCTCAGGATCATGTTTAGAGTCTACAAAAATTTAGATTGGGACTAATACACCATGTTGGGCATCTTAGTCCTCCCGAGCACATATTTTAGAGATTTCTTCAGATCCAATTCTGACATTTGAAGACTCTGTATTTTTCCCGAAAAACAATAGTGAGACTAATATGCCATCCTGGGCGTCTTAGTCCTCCACATCACTTTTTGGAAGCATCTTTACATTTCTAGAATCCTCACAACATCTCCCTATTGCATAATTTCATTATTTGCATCTTTCATTTAGCTTGCATTTCTAATTTTAGGTCATTTTGCATATCACATTATGTTTTCCAAGATTCTCTTTTCCAAGCATTTGCTTGGTGGTAAAACCCTTAGAACTCAAAGAAACCCCACCTAGGTCCTTCATAATTGTGAAATTGACTCACCTTGTGAGGTTCTTAGTCAATCCAATTAGGACTCCTAGGATATTAGTGAATGGTGGAAAAAGAGTGATATCTTTCACTGTCCATTTTTCTTCTCATCAGTTGTACTAGGACTCATATGCCACAAGTGATGTATTAGTCCCACTCTTCTTTTTTAGAGGTTTAAGACCTAAATCAGATCTCCAATCTCTACTCTTCCTTCCACACTTTTTTTATGGATATAAAACCTTGATTTACAACTGGTGTGTGAATTTTATTGAAGATGACAACCTTGTGATGACTTGTTGAGAGAGAAAAAATTGTTGATTGTTAGGTAATGGGTGTTTTCCTTGGTCAGAACCCATTTAGGTAATTAAACCAAATGATGAGATAATGAAGTGTAAACAAATATTTTGGCACATGAATGTCTTTTTAGCCCTTCTAGGGTTTTTCACCTAAAAGGGGAAAGAATGGGCCAAAATACAATGTAAACACTCAATATTAATGTAATAAGGATGAAATATGTCTAAAATAAGATGACATAAATGAAAAGGCCTGAAAAAAGAGGTGATTATTAATGCTAAACTTAAGAAATGTAACTTGTTTGAAAACACATTGTGATATGTGAAAAGACCTAGAAATGTTCAAAAGTAAATTATAATAGAAATTGAGAAAAACTGAAGGTGTGCACTTGAGAACTTGCTGGAGACTAGAAATGACTTCTAGAATATGGTTGATGCTAAAAACTTGGCCTACTCAGACTCATTTGTCATTCTGGGTGAATTAGTCCTAGATCTGGGAAACTGTTCCAGAGCCTAATTCGAACAAATGGCTATCCAAAACTGCAGAAAATGCTTTTTAGGCCTGGTAGTGGGACTCATTCACCACTAATGATGAATCAATCCACTTTTGAATTTCTAAAAATCTAAAAGTGGAAACGAAAGCCCTCATTCTGCACTTCGGTTCCTGATAGGTTTCCATCTCCCAAACTCTGATTTCTGGCACTGAAAGTGATTTTTAGTTGATATTTTTGTTTGCAAGCAAGGAGAGCTCTTCAACAATTCTTCAACCTAATATTTATTGATTTCCAAGTCTTCAAGATGCTTAAATCTACAAACACACACAAGAAAAGAGAGAGAAATGTTGAATGTTAAGGCATGGGGGTTTGCCTTGGTCAAACCCCTTTTTAGGAAATTAAACCAAAATAGAGAAATAATGTAATGAAGCATGAAACAATGGAGTTAATACCTTGCCATGATGCTTGATCTTAAATTTCTGTAACAAAAGATGAAGATTTTGTCGTTGAATGTCTGAAAAATGATCTCGAATGACTTAGAATGTTAAAACCCTAGTTTGCTTGACTTGAAGTGGAAGACATGATGAATCAGTGATAAGATGTGTGTATTAATAATGAATTATGGCTTAGAATCTTGTATTTATAGGAAATTCACCTTATTTTTCTATTAATTTGATACCTAAGGCTGACATGGAGAAAAATAAAACTTAAAATCCAATATTTTGCATTTAGACCCCAAAAATGGCTCAAATGGGACTCATTTTCCACAAGGGTGAATGGGCCCCACATGGGGCATTCTGCTAGCTAGAATGTCAAGAAGTAAGGAAATCATTTTTATATGGCAACTTTATCAGTTATTTCATCAAATTATGCCTCAAGATGCACAATATGGGGTAATAGGGGCCTATTAATGATGATGTAAAGGTCAATTAAGGATAGGGACACAAAATTCAATGTGAAAGTATGATTAAATGCAGTTTACAACACTAAAATGAGGTCCACTTAGCCTAGAAAGGCACAATATCCAATGTGACTGTGTAAAACACATTACAACACTAGATTAACATCAATTTTAATTTACAAGACTTCTAGAATGATGTGAAGATACAGTTAAATACATTTTATAATGTTGAATTAAGGGGAAAGTAGGTTCATTGAGTCTAGAGAGGCATGAAAGTCTTTTACAACACTTTACAACACCTTTACAAGACATTCTTAGATGCATTTTATTCAGTTTGCAAGGGTCTAAGACCTAATGTGGACGTGTAAAACACCTCACAACACTAAAGAAAAGGCTCATTAAGTCCAAGTTGTTTCATAAGCTCATAACCTCATCCATAAAGCTTTTTCATTGCTTTTGGATCAGGCGATTGTTCATTGTTGAGTTCGTCAAAGGTGGTTGTGTAATTTTTTATGTTTTGGTATAAAGTGGTTGAGTTGGATGTTTGCAACGTGTTGTTTGAGTTTTGTGTTGACATGACTGCTTTTTCATTTCTCATATTGGAATCTTTGTTTATGCTCTTGTACTCTCCCATGAATGTTGGTGTGAAGTCTAATGAACCCCAATCATCGTTTAATAGCTTCGTGTGTTTTTCTATGTTTTCCTATTGTAGGGGTTCCACATGTGTAGTTGATGTTGGTGTGTGTGAGAAATTTTCTTTATGTTTCTCAAGTTGTAAGACACTATAAGACTTAGGATTGGCATCAAGGGTGTATACTTTGTTGTTTTGAATGTATTTTATTTTTTGATGAAGAGTGGAAGGCACGCCATTCATTGCATGAATCCACAGTCTACCTAAGATAATATGACATGAAAGTTCATGAGGAAAAGAATGGATTGGTGTATTCAATGTGGCCACTCCAACTATAAGAGGTATAATGATTACCTCAAGTGGCTTCTCTTCGACATTGTCAAATCCCTTAATGGATAAAAAATTAGGTTGAATGTTTGATCGATCAATTCCAAGCCTATCTAGAAGGATTACACTACACACATTAAGGGAAGAACCAATATCTAAAAAATTTCTCTTGATCCCTGTGGTATTGTATTGAGCTATGATCATGAATGCATCATTTTTTTTTGCACATCCAAAGAGGGGAGTTCACTTTGGTGGAAAACAATGTCATTGCTATTTCCTTGAATCATGCATGCTATGTCATTTGGTTGCACATTAGAAGGGATATGAACTTGTTGTAAGGTTGTTTGAAGCATAGTGTGATAGGTAGGTGAATTTTGAAGAAGGTCCCAAAGGGATATCTTTGCGGGAGTGTTCTTAAGTTGTTGAAAAAGATCATACTCCCTTAATCGAGGGGAATTAGCTAGTATAGAATTATGAAAAGGTAAGGTGGTCGGGGTTGGTTGTGGTGGTGATGAATTGTTTCGAGTGTTATATGTATGAGCAACGGTATTATGACTCAGTTGTTGTGAAACATTGTTTTGAGGTGGTTAAAGGGTAAACTCAGGTTTACGTGGAGGTGGAGGTTTATGGGATGGTGGGTAAAGGATGAGTTCAGGTTGGTGGTGAGTTTGTTGTTTGTGTGAAGGTGGATAAAGGATGAGTTGAGGTTGAATAATATTAACATTCCTTGGAAAATGAAAGTCTGACATAGGCTCTTCATCTTCTTCTAAGGGCGTAATATTATTATTGTCAATGTTATCCTTGTCTTGTATCATGATATTCTCCCTAGAAGGAGAGTTTATAGGAGAAAAAAAAATCCCATGTTCTTGACATGTAAGGCTTGGTTCTTCCAAAATAGCTTCATCACAAATAAGGGAGTTATTAATAGTTGAATTTGTTTGATTATTTGATGGTGGGGGGATTAGAAGAAGACTCTATTTGATTGTCACACTTCTCTAAGGTCTCATTCTCTTGTTCCATATTATCTAGCCTAATAGGAGAGCTTGTAATATGTTTATCCAAGGTTGAATTTTTTATAGGATCTTCCTCACAAGTGGGGGAGGCATCAAGAGAAGGACCACTATGATTGTCAAATAAATTGTCCCAAGTGGTAGGAGCATTAGGGAAGGGAGGGTCAAGATTCTTATGAATCTTAGTAGGTATACCTTCAAACACCAACCTATCCTCGTGGCATCAAGGAGGGATATTAGGAGAAGGAAAATGTTGATGGTCATGGTTATGGAGACTAGGTAAGGTGATATTTAGAAATGTTTCTATGATCTCATGTTCTTGATGTCTAATATCTTCCAAAGGGGAATAAGGAGAGGGACAATCAAGAACCTTAATGCTTGTAACTTCTTTCACCAAGATACCTTCGCATTAATAGCAGAGGTATCAGGAGAAGAACAAGTATGATTGTTTTGATTGTCTACATTACCATTCTCACCAATGGTTGTTTTGATTGTCTACATTACCATTCTCACCAATGGGCAATGTAATATTAAGGATTGTGTCAATGGTTTGAGCATGTTGCTTAAAGACCTTATTGTTGTAATCAAAATTGAACTCATAGGAGGGGATGTTGTATTTATGTAATCCATTTTTAACCATATCAAAGCCACATCTTTTGAAAGAAAACATGCTATGATGAAAAGGGAAAGAAAGTGCAATGCAATGATTTAAAGGGAAATGTTGAAATATAATTTTTAGATGTAAAACAAGTAATTTGTTGATTACATTATTCAACAACCTAAAAGATGAAATGTTGGAAATGCAAATGTGAAATTAAACAATGCATGAAATGAGCTAATATATGGTAGATCTAATGAAATGCATGTTGCAGAAACTCAACCAACTGATATAGGTAGGTAATGGTAGCAACTGGAAGCTCAAAAATAGGGTTTTTGGCTCTGTAAAAATTAGTTTTAGGGGTGAAAAGGGACTAATTCACCCAAGGTGGTGAATGAGTCCTAGTAGGGAATTTTTTTATAGAATTTTCATAAATTTTTGAGTGATTTTGATGTTTTATGTGCTCTATGAATGTAGACCTAAGATGGACATGCAAAATTTTAGAAGTTTTAAATGAGATTACATGCAATAATACAAGCTAAATGAGCTTTTCTCTAATGAAAAATTTAAAACCCTAGAATGCAAATTAATCAATGCCAACCCAAATGCAAAATTAATTTAACCTAAATCCAGGGTGATGAAGGATTCCAAATTAGAAAAAAAAAGTATTCTAAAGGCTTCTTCACCAAAAATTAAACAAATATTTTAGCGCCCAAAGGTCTTTCTAGCCCTTCTAGGGTTTTTCACCTAAAAGCAGAAAGAATGGGCCAAAATGCAATGTAAACACTTAAGATTAATGTAATATGGATGAAATATGTCTAAAATAAGATGACCTAAATGCAAAGGACTGATAAAGAAAGGTGATTATTAATGCTAAACTTAATAAATGTAACTTGTTTCAAAACATATTGTGATATGCGAAAAGACCTAGAAATGAAAGTAAATTATAAAAAAAAAATGATGAAACTGAAGGCATGCACTTTTGAACTTGTTGGAGACTAGAAATGACTTTTGGAATGTTGTTGATGCTAAAAATTTGACCTCCTAGGACTCATTCACCATTCTGGGTGAATTTGTCCCAGATCTAGGAAATTGTTCTAGAGCCCATTTTAGACAAATGGGTATCCAAAACTGTAGAAAACACTTTTCAGGGCTGGCAATGGGACTGATTTTCCACTAATGGTGAATCAGTTCACTTTTGAATTTCTAAAAGTCCAAAAGTTGAAATAGAATCCCTCAATTTGCACTTCGGTTCCTGATAGGTGTCCACCTTTGAAACTCTGATTTTCGGCACTAAAAGTAACTTTTAGTTGATATTTTAGATTTACAAGCAAGGAGAGGTCTTCAGCAAGTCTTCAACCTAATCTTTAATTATTTCCATGTCTTCAAGATGCTTAAATCTACAAACACACACAAGACAAGAGAGAGAAATGTTGAATGTTAGGGCATGGGGGTTTGCCTTGGTCAAACCAATTTTTAAGGAATTAAACCAAAATAGAGAAATAATGTAATGAAGCATGAAACAATGGAGTTAATACCTTTTCATGATGTTTGATCTTGAATTTTTGCAAAAAATGATGAAGATTCTCCCCTTGAAAGTCTAAAAAATGATCTTGAATGACTTGGAATGTTAAAACCCTAGTTTGCTTGACTTGAAGTGGAAGAAAAATGATTAATGAGTGATAAGATGTGTGTATAAATCAAAAATTAGGGTTTAGAATCTTGTATTTATAGAAAATTCACCTTATTTTCCCATTAATTTGATTTGTAAGGCCAACATGGAGAAAAATAAAACTTAAAATCCATTTTTTCTTGCTTAAACACTGAAAATGGCTCAAATGGGACTCATTCACCATCAAGGGTGAATGGGTCCCACCTGGATGGGACTAATTTTTCCCTAGTGGAAAATGGGTCCCACAGGGGCCATTCTGCTAGCTAGAATGTCAGGAAGTAAGGAAATCAGGTTTATATGGTGACTTTGTCAGTTATTTCATCAAATTATGCCTCAGGATGCACAATATGGGGTCATAGGGGCCTATTAATGATGATGTAAAGTTCAATTAGGGCTAGGGACACAAAATTAAATGTGAAAGTGTGATTAAATACACTTTACAACACTAAAATGAGGTCCACTTAGCCTAGAAAGGAACAATATCCAATGTGAATGTGTAAAACACATTACAACACTAGATTAACATTAAGTTTAATTTACAAGCATTCTAGATTGATGTGAAGATGCAATTAAATACATTTTATAATGTTTAATTAAGGGGAAAATAGGTTCATTGAGTCTAGAGAGGCATGAAAGTCTCTTACAACACTTTAAAACACCTTTACAAGACATTATTAGATGCATTTTATTCAGTTTGCAAGGGTCCAAGACCTAATGTAGACATTTAAAACACCTCAAAAGACTAAATCAAGGCCTCATAAGTCTAATTTTTCATCAATTATTCCATGATCAAGCAAGCAAAAAGGGGTGATTTATCTATATCCACATGAAGTAAGGACATGAAACGTGAAGCATAGAACATGAAACATGAACATGATACCTGGAATGATGTCTTGAGATGTAAATCAACAATCTAGGATGAAGTGACCATGTAGAATGTAGATCTTTATCTTGAAATTTGATACAAAATAATGCATGCAAATGGATCTTCAATACTACATCACCACACTAGCTCAACAACATGGTTGATGCCTAATGAGTTGGACATGATGATGGATCTTGAATTGCTTCAACAAATGATGAAGAAATCTTCCCTTGAATTCCTTAGAAATTCTCTAGAATTCTCTTGTGAAGTCTTGTAAACTCTTGTAATCATAAAATCACTATTAGGAATGCTCTCTTAAAAATATTAGGTTAAAATGAGTGAAATAACCTTGTATTTATACTTTTTTATGCCAAATTTCCTGAAATTACAACACTACAAGCTGAAATTAGATCTAAGAGGATAAAATCCCACCAAAAATGGCATTTAAATTTGATTTTGTGCCACACAAGACTCATATTCCAGAAGTGGCATATGAGTCCCATTAAGCTTAACTATGGGACACATTTTTTCAAAAATGCTTAGAATGATGCAAAATCATGATCGGGGCCCCAAAAACCTAGGTGGGACTCATTCGTCCAAGGTGGTGTATGAGTCCCATATCACTAAATCTAGGCCACATAGCCTAAAAGCACATGAATTATGATTGGATCTTGGTATATGTCAGGATTATCCTTGGAAAGATGTATTTAATAAGGCTTGTGGATGCAAAATAAGGCCAAATAAGGCATAAAGAAGCCGAATTATTTAATAAAACCTTAGAAAAATGTGAAAGTGTGTTACAACACTTGAAAAAACCATAAATAAGGCATAATTAAGTCCATTTGGTTTACAAGGGTCCTAAACTTAATGTGAAGGTGAAAATAAATACACTTTACAACATTAAATTAAGGAAAAATTAGGTCAATTTAGCTTAAAAAGGCCCTAAACCTATTGTGGGTGTGTAGAACACATTACAACACTAGATCAAGGAAACATTAGGCCCATATTAAGTGAGAAATTATACCATCTCCAAGAAGAGTGTACAATTTCCGTCATTACATCTAGCCCCCACCTTAGTGAGATGATGAACCTTCTTCAAATTCACACTAAATTAGACATTCAAGAGGGGTCTAAACGTACCAATGTTGGAAAAAATGGATGAAAAAGATCAAAGGAGGTGGCCAAGCCCCTAGGATCAAAAATCCTACATCAAACCAACATAAGCATGAAAGGACACACACAAGGTGTATGATATGAAGCAAAACATGATACACAAACATGCAATGCCAATAACTAAAAGAAAGAAACATAAATAACAAGAAAAAATAAAAAGAGGTGGATCAAGCCTTGATTGTTTGTCCAATGCGATGTGGATTAGATCTAAGATATTTATCCAAAAATGCATGCTCACTCTAGAATGAGGCAATTGAATTTCAGGGTGTCTATTGGGTGAGTATCCA